>CM056051.1:14728109-15267613 GCA_029574335.1 Rana kukunoris | reverse complement strand
AGGCTTGTTGGTAAGTTGAGCTTGGAAAGTCTTTGGTTTCTATTAAAAGCCAGTTTGATCCACGTAACCAGGGAGTTGGATGGGAGTGATTGGACAATATCTGGTAGCCAAAATCTTTGTGGGAATTTTAAGTTCCGTGTTGAGAAGGACTATTGGTCTTTACAAGGAACAAAATGTAAGATCTTTACCCGGTTTGGGTATGAGAACCACATAAGCATCCAACATAGATGAAGGTAGAGCCCCATTTTCAAAGCAGTATAAGTATAAGATGTGTAGTCTAGTGTCTAGGGTATCAGAATATTGCCTATACCACTCACTGGAAACCCATCCTAGCCCAGGGGATTTATTTGAGGTAAGTGAAAGAATGGCTGCTTCTAATTCTTTAAGGCCACGTACACACGATGAGATATGTCCACTCAAACTTGTCCGACGGACAGTTTAGAGCGGACATGTCTCATCGGTTTTTGGTCCGATGGCGTGTAGACAGCTCGGTGACATGGCGGTGATGTTGACACCGCCACGTCACCCCACCAGGAAGAAAAATACTTCCGCGCATGCGTCGAATCCAATCGACGCATGTGCGGCAAGATATGTCTGCTGGTGAGTGTACTGACCAGCGGACATATCCAACGGGCATGTCTCCGGCGGACAAATTTTAAAGCATGTTTTAAAATTTATCCGCCGGTCAGACATGTCCGCTAGCCCATACACACGATCGGATTTGTCCGCTGAACTGGTCCGTCGGACCAGTTTCAGCAGACAAATTTGATCGTGTGTACGCTGGCCTAAGAGTAATAAGACATTCCATGCTCTCAACTGAGGTTGCTTTTGGTAAGATTGACTGTAACTCATCATTGAACAAATGTCAGTCTGAGGAAGCAAAACTCAACCATGTTGAAAAATGCATTACAAACAGGCATCACTAAATGGTGGACACAAACCTGTCCAGACCACATAGCAGCCTGAGGTCACCTCTCCTGCCACATTTCTGAAAAAAACTCAGAGCATGGCAGAGGGCAGGCGACCCAGCAGGGTGGATTTATTTTCTGTACATGTATTCACCTGCCTGTCACCACCGCTAAATTTAAACTCGCAGCAGGGAATAGGGTGGGAAATACGCAAGGTCTACATGAGGAGCAGGAGCTGCCCAACCTTTCACTTGTTGAGAAGAAAAGTCGGTCAGCTCCCACCCTCAGTGCAGACCTTCCGGGGGGTATGGCTGGGGGTTGTATGTTCAAATGTAACATAATTGAGATGTCTTCATGCCTGTATTAAGGCTTGCATTAGTAATGTTAGAGTTTTAAGGTTCCAGGGTTAATATTTATATTTTTTTACCTGCTAAATATTATAATATATAATATATAAATTATCCTTTAAACAGAATGGTTTAGTACATCCAACAGCAGATGGAGCTCTGGTCTCCTTTTCATAAAATCGTTTTTTACAGCTTTCAGCTGTGCTAAAAGAAGCCATTCTTTATAGAACACTAACGAGCCATCACAGCAAAGACTCAGTAGGAAGTTTCTGTCAGACAGAGAGAACTGCAAAGTAAGCTTTGTTGGCTTTTCTGTCTTTTTAGACAACTCATAGTGCTTTAATGTATTCAGTATTTATTTGTAAAAACATATAAACTAAAATTATATACAGAATAATAAAAAAAAGACTGACCCCAAACCTTTATAGTTCCAAATTAAAGTTCTGTCTGTTAAGTGAACCTTCTTTTGCCACCTATGTGCAAAAGACCGTTTCACTTTAAGCCTGTTATTGCTTGAGTGTCTTTTGTCACAGTGTATGACTTGGTTTGGACTAGTCTGAGGTTGGTGAAAACCCACAGAGCTTGAAAGCTGGTTCATTCTGGCTGGTCCCTGACACGTACACGAGTGTGGAAATGGCATCTGAAGTGCACTGCTGGAAATAGCCTTAGACAATGGGAAACCATAGGCAGATAAAACATGTGTGATATGATAGATAGCTTTGCATAATGTAATTTAGTATTTCCTGTGAATCCTGCATGAGCTTTGTTTCTCATTTCTAGGAGGATGACACAGCAATGTACTTTAGGAGATTACAGAAGTAATATTTAAAGCATTGGCTTGTAGAATTGTCTTTGTGTTGATCTGCAGTCATTTGTTTTGGTATCAGAATGTAGTCACACCAGGGTAACACTTTCTTATCCTCTTTGTGTTCCAGCTGTATTCACAGATACTTTCATCATTGTTTCATTTCTGAAGGAAAACAAACTTTGTTTCATCCAGTTTACTAAAAAGACTGCTTCCCCAGATATAAACAAACACTTGGAAAAAACTCTCCTCTCTGGATATGAAGGTACATTTTACTTCTTTTTTTAAAAAGACAGTCTTTCAATGACTTTTGTCCAGCAGCTTGTAAGTTACGTATGTGTATCCTAGGGATGAGCCAAACACCCCCGCGGTCGGTTCGCACGAGAACCTTCGAACGGACCGACCGTTGCGCGAACAACATTAGAACCCCATTGACGTCAATGGGACTTGAGCGTTTGAATTCAAAAGTGCTCATTTTAATGCCCCATATGCAAGTTATTGTCGAAAAACATCTTTAAAAACCTGGGTATTGGGTAACATGTATCAATGGAATTTTTTTTTTTAAATGGTCGTTTTTTCTGGAGAGCAGCGATTTTAATGATGCTTAAAGTGGAGAAAAAAAAGAAAAATTCCTTTATTAATTTGTACCTGCTGGGTGTTCTTTAGTAGTGGCACGTGTTTAGAACTGTCCCTGCACAAAATGAGATACTATAATGAATAAAAAGGTAATTTATATAAAACTGCTTGTGGCTTTAATATGGATGTCCCTGCAATCACTGATGATAAAAATAGCATGGGTTTCCCTGCCCCCCTCCCCCCAGGTCATTACAAGCCCCTTTGGCTCTATATACTTTTGAACAGCAGTATACAGGTGGTGCAAACAAGACAGACTGTAGGTTTGTTGTTAAATAGAAATCTGGTTGTTAACTTCTTTTAACCACTTAAGACCCGGCCAATACGCTGGCAAATGACCCAAGGGTTTTTGCGATTCGGCACTGCGTCGCTTTAACAGACAATTGCCTCGTCGTCACGTGGTGCTCCCAAACAAAATTCGCGTCCTTTTTTTACAAATGTTTCTTTTGGTGAGTATTTGATCTTTGGCCTTCTGCCTGCGATTTTATTTTTTTTGTGCTATATACAAAAATAGAGCGACATTTTGAAAAAAAATCAATATTTTTTACTTTTTTTATAATAAAAAACCAATAAACTAAATTTTAGTCAAACATTTAGGCCAAAATTTATTTAGCCACATGTCTTTAGTAAAAAAAAATCGCATTAAAAAAAAATGAGCTACACAGGGAACAACAACAAATACAGCGACTAATACAGCGATCAGAAAAATGATCGCTTAGTGATGCTGGCAATAGGGAGTGAAAGGGTTAACTAGGGCAGTGATCAAGGGGTTAAAACTTTATTGGGGGGGGGGGGGGGGGCTACCCTGAACCTAACACTGACTGACTGTCACAGTCTGTCACTGTCACTGACACTAAATACAGTAATCATACATGTATGATTACTGCATTCAGTGACACTGTGACAGGGGGGGGAGGGGGCGGGCGCGACGGGGGGAATGTGTTTTGTGTGTGAAGTGTGATTGAAACAAACGCCGAGAGGAGAGATCACGTCTCTTCTCCTACCTTCCTGTGTTTACACAGGAGGAGGAAGTGAGGAGGGCGGTGGGCCGCGCATTGGCTGGGATGCGATCCGGAGGGGGGCGGGTGGAAAACGGATAGCCGCCCCCACTTGTCGGATCGCTCCTGCAGCGCGCGCGGACCGCCGCATGTACGGGGGGGGGGGGGGGGATCGGACCCCCGATCCCCCCAAGGCACCAACGTATATATACGTTGATGTGCCTGTCGCCATTCTGCCGACGTAAATGTACATGCGGCGGTCCTTAAGTGGTTAAAGTGTAGCTTCAGCCATATAATCTTTTTTTAAGCTTTTCTGAAAACATAGAGAAGGGTTATCACCCCTGTAACATTTGTTTTGCTGTCTGTGTGCATCTGTTCAGAAGATTGCACCTCACTTTCTGTCCCAAAGACAAATGATTTAAAAAAAATAAAAGTTTTTTGTGAAACAAGGATTGTGATAAAGCATCAGTGGACAGGAGACACCTTTTACAGAAGAGAATTTCCCTTCCTAGGGGTAGATTTCCTCTCACTTCCTGTTGTCTCCTTCTGTTTGCAAGTAGGAGTCGTTTAGAAGTTGGATATTTTAAAGTAGGGGCCTGCCGTATATACGCTGCAGAAAATTTGGGCCCTAGGTGTTGGTGTTGCAACAACACTGCAACCCCTCACAGTGAGGCCCATACACACGATCGGATATATCCGATGAAAACGGTCCGCGGACCATTTCCATCGGATATGTCCGATCGGGAGTTTGATCCGATGGCGTGTACACACCATCGGATCAAATTCCCCGCCGCCGGACGGCGCGGTGACGTGGCGATGACGCGGCGGTGACGTTGACGCCGCCGCGTCACCGCTACGTCACCGCACCAGGAAGTAAAACACTTCCCGCGCATGCGCCGAATCTATTCGGCAGCGGCGCGGCGGCGGTGGGAGCCGACATGTCTGCTGGTAAGTGTACTAACCAGCAGACATGTCGGGCGGACAGATTCCCACCGGATAGATTTCAAAGCTTGCTTTGAAATCTGTCGGGTGGACAAATCTGTCCGCTAGCCCATACACACGAGCGGAGATGTCTGCTGAAACGGTCCATCGGACCGTTTTCAGCGGACATATCCCTCGTGTGTACGCGGCCTTAGTCTTGGTGGCCGCTGGAATGCCCTGTTGTGAAATATTAGATCAAGAATTGTAATTACACGCCCCTGTTGTACAGGGGCAGAAAAATTGGGCCTTAGGCACTGGTGCTGGTGCCACAACACTGCAACCCCCACAGATACTCTAGTTGTAGCGCAGCAAAGAGCCTGCTGCAAACTTTTGCATCAACATTTTTAAATTACACGCCCCTGTTAAACAGGGGCAGAAAATTGGGCCTTAGCCACTGGTCGCGGTGCCCAAAACCAACAATGTTCTTACAAGCTATCAGCAAGATCATTGAGAAGGAGAAGTATATTCAGTCAGCAGAACAGGATAGTCACTCGGCATCAGCATAGGTAGTCTCCAAGGGATCTGACATTTCAAAAAAATTATTCAGTTACATCAGCATCAGGTGCTTGGTAGCTGGTGGTGATCCAAGCCTGATGAAGGTCAGCCTTATGAAGGTTAGTCGATCGTCGGAGTCGGTGGAGAGGCGCACCCTGTGATCGGTCACAAAGCCTCCAGCAGCACTGAATGTGCGTTCTGAAAGAACGCTGGATGCAGGACAAGCCAGTAGCTCAATTGCGTACTGTGCAAGCTCTGGCCAGTGATCCATCCTCAAGACCCAGTAAGCCAGAGGATTTTCCGTGGGAAAGGTGTCCATGTCTGCTCTTGTCCCTAGGTATTCCTGCACCATGTAAAACAGACGCTGGCGATGGTTGCTGGAACCGGTCATACCTTGGGGCTGCGGACTAAAAAATTGTCTGAACGCATCAGTCAGACGGCCACCTTCTCCACCGCTCCTTCTGTGGCTCACCGAAGCCTCAGCAACACGTTGTCCAGGACCAGGATTTGGTAACCCCCCAGTCTCTGGGAACGCGTTGCACAGACCTTTCTGCAAGGCTTCACAAAGATGTTTCATCTTCTGCTCCCTCTGCGATGGCAAGATAAGGTCCGCAAGCTTACCCTTGTAACGTGGATAAAGGAGAGTTGCCAGCCAGTAATGATCCCTCTCCTTAATAGCATGAATACGAGGAGCCTTACGCAGGCTTTGCAGGATCAGGGTGGCCATACGGCGTAGGTTTGCTGAGGCATTTGGGGCACAGTCCTCTGGGTCACAGAGGACGACAGGATCCGCAGCCACCTCATCCCAGCATGTAAAAGTCCATGGGTTCCTTGGGACTGTAATTGATCCCTTGAAGACTGCTGCTGATGCTGAGTCAAAAGCTCCACCTGCATGCTGCTGATACAATCCTCCTCCTCCTCCTCCTCCTCTTCCTGTGTGCTAGGTGGGCAAGCAGGACCACTGTCTGGATAAAGGGGGCCTTGAGAGGTAAGGAAGTCCAACTCTTCCTCCCTCTGTTCTGCCTCAAGGGCCCTGTCCATTATTACACGTAGCGTGTGCTCCAACATGTGAATAAGAGGCACAGTCTCACTGATGCATGCACTGTCACTGCTCACCATCCTCATTGCCTCCTCAAATGGTGACAGGACAGTGCATGCATCCCTGATTAAGGCCCACTGGCGTGGGGGAAAAAAAAAAGCTCCCCTGACCCTGTTCTGCTGCCATACTGGCACAGGTACTCATTGATGGCCCTCTGCTGCGTGTGCAGCTGCTGCAGCATGGCCAATGTAGAGTTCCATCTGGTGGGCATGTCACAGATTAGGGGTTCTTGGGCAGGTTGTATTCCCTTTGGAGGCCTGTCAGCCGAGCAGTGGCATTATATGACCTTCTGAAATGCACACAGACTTTCCTGGCCTGCTTCAGGACATCTTGTAAGCCTGGGTACCTGTCCAAGAACCGCTGCACCTCCAAATTCAGAACATGAGCAAAACAGGGCACATGGGTCAGTTGTCCCTGTCACAGGGCAGGGAGGAGGTTGGTGCCATTGTCGCTAACACCATTCCTGGCTTAAGCTGGCGTGGCGTCAACCACCTCTGAGCCTGCCCCTGCAGAGCTGACAGAACCTCTGCCCCAGTGTGGCTCCTGTCTCCCAAGCACACCAGCTCTAGCACTGCATGGCATCTCTTTGCCTGCATTTCTGCATTTTCCCCTCGTACATGTACGCAGCACGGCTGGTTCCGAGGACACATCAGCACAGGAAGAAGCCACAGAGGAAGAAGAAGAGGAGGAGGGGGTGGAGGAGAGAGGTGTGTCACAACCAGTAGTAGTGTTTTGGAGGCATGGTGGCGGAACAACCTCCAACACTACTGTACATTGCCCTGCGTCCTTCCCAGCTGCCAGCAGAGTCACCCAATGCGCCGTGAAAGAGAGGTAATGTCCCTGTCCTTGCCTGCTGGACCATGAGTCAACGGTAATATGCACCTTACCACTGACCGCCCTGTCCAGCGAGGCATGGACATTGCTTCCACATGGCGGTAGAGAGCCGGAATCACCTTCCGTGAGAAATAGTGGCGTTTGGGAACTTGCCACTGAGGTATCGCACATTCCACAAACTCACAGAAGGGGGCAGAATCTACCAACTGAAAAGGCAGCAGTTGAAGTGCTAGCAATTTCGCTAAGCTAGCATTCAACCGCTGGGCATGTGGATGGCTGGGAGAGTACTTCTTTCGGCGCTGGTCTGGTATAATCTGCCATCGGGTGTACTGATAGTAGATTTCCCGCATGTACTACTAGGTTGTGACACACCTAATTCTACACCTTCAGTCCTATCAGTGCAGGCTTCAGAGAGGACTCATGGTATGGTGGGGTTGGGGATCCCAGCTGATGAGGGGCAAGGGTAGGTCTGCTTTGCATGGCAGGTCGACATATGTCTGGTCAAGCATGTGGTGCCCAAGCGGTTGATGTTTTGGCCACGCACGATACTCTTGAGACATATGTTGCAAATAGCAACGGTGGCGATCTGATGCACATGTCTCAAAAAAGGCCCACACTACCAAAAAACGTTTGCAGTAACGCTGAGACACACCAGCGCCCTGCACAGGCGTAGCTCTGCAATGTAATGCAGTTGGTGTGCTGCCCTTAAGCTGTCCCCCTGGAGGGCATCCTGCATGTGCCTCTTCCTCCTCCTCCTCCTCCCTCCTATCAGGCACCCACGTAGAGTCAGTGACCTCATCATCCCTTCCTCCTCATCACTGTCGAAAACCTGTCAGTATGCTGCAACTGAGGGAAGATGACTGCCAGATTGCTGTCCTTCTTGGGCATCCCCTCTCTCTGGGCTCACATTACTGCCTTCCTCTATCTGTGTTCCATCATCGGAGCTTCAAAACGCTGTGCATCTTCATGCAGCATGTACCCAACACTGTGTTCAAACAGTTCGTGGGACTCCTCAGTAGGACATGTGGGACTAGGGAAGGAGTAAGTGATGCCATTGAGCAGAGGGAAGAGGACGCCTTGGCAGCTACTTTGCCAGACAAAGTATCCTGAGCATGGTAAGAGAGGATGAGGAGGATGAGGATGGCTTGGGCATCACACTCTACCAAGTCTTCGGCATGTTGCGGCTCAACACGGCCAGCTGCCGAAAACAAGGACGAGTGTGTCACACGGCCACTTGCTGATGAGGATGCACCGTGTCCACGACCAGCACTGTTGCCTGTAGACGCATAGCCTGCTTGCCCTCGTGACTCTCTACCTCTCCCTGTTGCCCTTCCAGACATTATAATGTCAAAGGCAGTACACACACCTCGTAGCTTTTGGTGCAAACTGCAGAGGACACGTGCAGTACACAACAAGTAGCTTTATGTGCAAAGTAATGAGCACACTTGCACTATGCACCACCAAGTGGGTTTAGTTGCAAAGTAATGAGCACACTTGCACTATGCACTAAGTGGGGTTAGTTGCAAAGCAATGAGCACACTTGCACTATGCACCACCAATGGGTTTAGTTGCAAAGCAATTAGAACACTTGCACTATGCACCACCAAGTGGGTTTAGTTGCAAAGCAATGAGCACACTTGCACAATGCACCAAGTGGGTTTAGTTGCAAAGTAATGCACAAACTTTTAGTATACAGCAAGTTGGTTTAGGTGCACTGAGCACACGGGCAATACAACACATGAGAACACTGCAGCTAGCAACTGCCTGACAGATTAGGAAAAAGTAATCTAACAAAATATACAATGTATAAATATATGTACAACTCCTGGGATGTATATATATCCTCTACACACTGTAAATTTAACTGACTAGCCTGCCTGCTCTATCTAGCTAGAAAAAAAGACAATCTCTCTCTCTCTCTGTCTCATCTGGAACAAGCCCGGAACACACTACACGCGGGCCGCCCTGCAGGCGGCCTTTTATAGTGTGGGGCGTATGCTAAAGCCCTGAGCCTTATTGGTCAAAGCCACCCTGGCTTTGGCCAATTATGGCTCTCCGTTTTTTGCGGGCTGTGATAGGCCAAGCACGTGGGTCATAGTGCATGCTTGGCCAATCATCAGCGCGCAATGCGCCGCAGTGAATTATGGGCCGTGGGCGTGTCACTCGATTTGGCGCGATTGGGCTCGACTCGAACACAAAGCTCATCCCTAGTGTATCCCATAAAGTTATGTTATGCCCATTTCACACGGGCACCTCCACTAAGCAGAATGTGTTTTGCTCAGCGGGGGGATCTCTGCTGATCTCCACTGAGCAGGTGGATGACAGGTCCATGTCCACTCTGTATAGCGCATAGCTCTCTGTCCTCTTTACTCTATGGGGAAATCGGATGGAAAAAGACTGCCTGTCTGTTTCCATCTGATGTCATCCGATCCGCCAGACGGATGGAAATAGGACCACCATCCATCTATTTTTTGCGGACAGAACTGGATTGGATAGCAGCGGGTGTCATCGAACATGTGTCCACTGACATCCGCCGCTCCATATTAGAGACTGAAGGGTCTGATCAGGTCCGCCTGAAAACTGACACGTGGATCTGATCAGAAAACCTGTGTGAAAGGGGCCTTAAGAGCCTATTCTTTTTGCGGTATCAGAAAAATTATTGTCAGACACTTGGAACCTCAACTTCTAAATTAGAGAGCCGGACTCCTGAAAAAGTGACCGTTTTTAAAACTTTTTTCCATTGATACATGTTCCCTCGGCAAGACCTGGGTTCTCAAAGACGTTTTCACAGGCAAGCTATAGACACCCAGCAGGTACAATATTTAAAGGATTTTTTTATTTTTTATTTTTATTTAAGTATCATTAAAAATCACTGCTCCAGGAGCAGTGATTTTAATAATGTTTTAAAAAAAAAATGAAAAATTCCTTTAAATATTGTACCTGCAGTGCTGGGTGTCTATAGTTTGCCTGTGAAACCTCTTTAAGAACCCGGGTCTTGCCCGAGGGAACATGTATCAATGGAAAAAAGTTTTAAAAGTCCTGAAAAAACGACCGTTTTTAAAACTTTTTTTTCCATTGATACATGTTCCTCGGGCAAGACCCGGGTTCTCAAAGACGTTTTAAACATTAAAATCACTGCTCCAGGAGCAGTGATTTTAATGATGCTTAAATTAAAAATATAAAAATAAAATTCCTTTAAATATTGTACCTGCTGGGTGTCTATACCTGTGATAACGTCTTTAAATAGCACAATCACCTGCCTGCCAGTAAATTAGGAAGAACTGATCTATCTAAGCTATACAGTAAGCTATACAGTGTATAAATATATGTACAACTCTTATGCCGCGTACACACGGTCGTTTTTTGCGATGAAAAAAAAACGTTGTTTTTTAAAACGTCATTTAAATTGATCGTGTGTTAATATAGCGAGGCACTCCCAACAGCTGCTTTGAACCTCCACTCCCCCCCGGTTTGTTTTACTCCTCCATTCCCCAAGGGTTAATGGCTCTCTCTACAGCTCTTTTGAACAGCAACTCTCCCTGGCTTCTTTCTCTCCTCTATTCTTCCTAGGATTAATGCTCATGAAAAGAAAAAAGGTGCTAATAGTTTAATAAGCCTTCTCAATGTTTTCAGCACAGAGGAATTGTTGAAAAAACGTTCTGGTCTCAGTGAACCCCTGCTAATAATTAGGAGCTAACTTAAAGGGTCACTAAGGCCACGTACACACGATCAGACCGGTCCGATGAGACTGGTCCAACGGACCATTTTCAATCGGACTATGCTGAAGTGGTCTGATGGTCTGATGTGCGTACACACCATCAGTCCAAAATCCCATCGGGCCAGAACGCGGTGACGTAGAACACAAATGATGTGCTGAAAAAACAAAGTTCAATGCTTCCAAGCATGCGTCGACTTGATTCTGAGCATGCACGGGTTTTTGGTCCGATGCTTTTGTGTACTAAATCAGTTTTATTTTAAAAACAAACACTGCCCTGTATTGGCTTGGTGTCTCTGTACTTCACAGAAGCATGAAACTAGATGAAAAACGAAACTGAAACTGCAGGCACATTATATGATTGATTTTTATCTATTTTTAATCATTTTTAAAAGGAATCAATTAACTATTATGTCTCTATACCCTGTAAACAGTCATTTCAGCAAAAACATTTTTTTCCTTTACAACTCGTTTAAACCTGGATGGCTAAATTTGAACGTAAACAGGCATATTAGAAAAACTGTCCTTCCCCCCTTCACTTCCAGTGCCATATACTGCATATGCACCTACAGCACTGTACATTATATGTCCCACCCACGCACAGATACTTACTCCCCCCCAGCATCAGCACACCCCTGCCCCCCCACCTGCATGGATCTCCTTGGATCTGTTACAGTTGCCAGCTCCCTCCAATGCCAGTCCCGCTGACAATTGCACAATTAAACTTTTTTTATGATGTCCCCCCTGCTGGGACCCCCTTCAGTGCTCCGCTTACTCACCGACCCCATTAGAGTGTAGCCTAGTCCCTTTCCCTGTTTTAAAAAAGAGACATTAGGGGTCTGATGCGTCCCAACTGACATGAATAGGACTGCCTGCACAGGATGCATGCACGGAACACCTTTGCATCCCCATGCTGGCAACACAGCCCTCAATGGGTGCACGCTTTAGTATACCCCATGCGAGTGAGACCTTAGTAGGAATTTAGCAAGAATTTTGTACGTTATGCCGTGTTTACGTGTGCAAACAGGGATTTTAGTTTTTTTTATGTGACTTTTTAAAAAAAACGTTTGCGCAAATATTGCGTGGCCTGAAAAATCAGTAGAATCTTTTTTTTTTTATTTTGCTGGCCATGTGCTTTTTAGAAAATGTATGGTTTGTGGGGACTTTTACAAACTCTGATGCCGCGTACACACGATCACTTTTCGGCATGAAAAAAAACGACGTTTTTAAAAACGTCATTTAAAATGATCATCTTATGAAAAACGTAAAAAAAATAAAAAAATTCGAGCATGCTGCATTTTTTAATGTCGTTTTAAAAAATGTTGTTTTTTTGTGTTGTAAAAAATGATCGTGTGTGGGCTAAAACGACAATAAAAACAACGTTTTAAACCCACGCATGCTCAGAAGCAAGTTATGAGACGGGAGCTTGAATGTAACTTCCCCTTTAGGCCTCGTACACACGATCGGACATATCCGATGAAACGGTCCGCGGACCATTTCCATCGGATATGTCCGATCTGGAGCTTGATCCGATGGCGTGTACACGCCATCGGATCAAATTCCCCGCCGGCGGACGGGCGCGGTGACGTGGCGGTGACGTTGACGCCGCCACGTCACCGCACCAGGAAGTAAAACACTTCCGCGCATGGCGCCGAATCCATTCGGTGGCGGCGCGGCGGCGGTGCGGGACGACATGTCTGCTGGTAAGTGTACTAACCAGCAGACATGTCGGGCGGACGGATTCCACCCGATAGATTTCAAAGCATGCTTTGAAACCTGTCGGGTGGACAAATCACAGGATCGGAGATGTCTGCTGAAACGGTCCATCGGACCGTTTTCAGCGGACATATCCCCTCGTGTGTACGAGGCCTTAGAGTGCCGTGTCGTACGTGTTGTACGTCACCGCGCTTTGCTCATAATTTTTTTTAAACGATGGTGTGTGGGCAACATCGTTTTTAATGATGAAGTTGGAAAAACTTTGTTTTTTCTAAATGCTGAAAAACGAAAAAAAAAATTCATGCCGAAAAGTGATCGTGTGTACGCGGCATTAAAGCTGTAAGTGAAAAAGTGAAACCTACAGATTCTTTGAGATATTTTTGGCGTATGTTCAATTTCCACCACTTAGCAAATAGGCGCAATTTAGAATTTACAGATATTTGTTATTAACTCAACGTAGGTTACGCTTTTAGATTTAGCAGGAATTTTGTAACATTTGCTGTGTTTATCTGCTCATAATGATTTTAGTGTATTTTTAGCAAAAATATTGCGCAATTATCGTGAGGCCTAAAAAATCACTACCACCATATTTTTTTTTCTACAGGTCATGTGCTTTAGAAAATAAATGGTTTGGCAGTCCTTTACAAATTCTGAAAGCTGTAAGAGAAAAAGGAAAACCTCCTTTTTTGTAAAATGTGGATATTTAAATTTTTACGTACATTCGATTTTCACAATCTCTGCTAATAATGATTTTAGTGTATTTTCAGTGAAAATATTGCTTTGATAAACTTTTGCGCAAATATCGCATGGCCTTAAAATTCAATAGCATCTTTTTTAATTTCTACTAGCCTTGTGCTTTCAGAAAATATATGGTTTGGGGGTCTTTTACAAACTCTAAGGCCGCGTACACACGATCGAATTTATCTGCTGAAACCGGTCCGACGGACCGTTTCAGCAGACAAATTCGATCGTGTGTACGGGCGAACAGACAGGTTTTTCCAGCAGACAAATTTTAAAGCATGCTTTAAAATCTGTCTGCTGAAACCCGTCCGTCCGACATGTCCGCTGGTTAGTACGCCTAACCAGCGGACAAAATTCTCCCGCATGCGCCGAATGGATTTGACGCATGCGTGGAAGTATTTTACTTCCTGGAGTGCTGTCTGCCGGCGGGGATTTTGGTTTGATCGTGTGTACACGGATCAAACCAAAATAGCCCAGCAGACATATCCGATGAAAACGGTCTGACAGACCGTTTTCATCGGATAAATCTCATGGTGTGTACGCGGCTTAAAAGCTGTAAGGGGAAAATAAAAAAGCAATGGAAAAATTACAAAAATGGTCCGGCAAGCTGATTTTAAAGTGGAGCGCAAGGCCTGGCAATTATGCTATTTTCCCGTCTCATAACTTGCTTCTGAGCATGCACGTTTTTTTCCCAACATGAAAAACGTCGAGAAAAAATAGAGCAGGTTCTACATTTTTAATGGCCATTTTTCTCATAGAGAAAAATGCTCTGGAGCCTACACACGACCGTTTTTAACAACCAATTGAAAAAATTGCATTTTTCTCGTCGTGAAAAACAGTCGTGTGTATGCGGCTTTAGGGTGTTTTCACACCGTCGTTTGCGGAGATATTCGGGCGCTAGTAGTGGGCACTTTTAAATCCCAATAACAGCTGAAAAAAATGTTAAAACCGCTGGCAAAGTGCCACTGCAGGGACGCTTTGCCAGCAGTTCGGCCATGCCTCCCATTGTTTTCAATAGGCAGAAGCGGTGCATACACCGCTCCTTCACCGCTCCAAAGCTGCTGGTTGCTGGAGTATTTTTAACATCCCACCAGCGCATCGCCTCAGTGTGAAAGCTTGTGGGCTTTCACACACTGACTGCAGGGGAGCTGTTTTTCAGGTGCTTTACAGGCACTATTTTTAGCCCAAAAGCTCCTAAAGAAATGCCCCAGTGTGAAAGGGGTCTAACAGTTGCAAGCATGGATCCCAAAAGCAGAGGCATGATGGGACTTGTAGTTTTGCAACAGCTAGAGGGGCGCACAATCGTATAAATATTTTTAAGGTAAAACAGCTTTCTGTGTTTGCCTTGCGTTCAGCTTTAGATAAAGGCCTATATTTTCATGTTTTGAATTTCTAGTTCACAAAATATGTATTTCAACTGCATTTGCCTGAAAAAGCCGGGGAGCTTCACATTACCTGTTTTTGTGTTACAGAATTATTTGGAGAGAAAGTTAACAGGTTTCTAGGGAAATTTATGACAGTGTAACTAATCATAGCAAGAACACAACACTGGTCAGCTGATGGCTTGCATCTTCTCTTAAAAGTAACTATTTGTTCAAATAGAAGCAATTCCATTAGATCTAACCTAGGTGAATTAAAAATCATTGCTAGAGTAAAATAAACCAACTATCCAACTAACTCATTGGCAGGACTTACGCTAGAAATATTGTGCCATCTCTCCTGTGCCAGTTTGCAGGTAATGTGTTTCTTGGTATCAGGCACTTTGCATCTGCAGAGCTGTTTCGAGCACATGTTTAATTTAGGTCTCACTATATTACTTTTGATTTTGCCTGGAAGGGAAAACTGTCTGCAAGCAAGAGATGAGAGTATCTCATCCATTTTTCAGGCTTTTTCAGTTCAAGACCCCTATTCCATATTGACTTGTACGTTCAGCATAGCTGTCCACCGCGAAGTTAGCTGTAATGTAAAAAATGCACGGAAGCACATGAACACAAGAACGCAAGACACAGCACTGCAAGATAAACTGCCGTTTCCAGTCCAGAGAAGCGAGGCTTGACATTGACATGCTCTTTCAAGTTAAAGTGTCTGGCAAATTATCATTTTATCTTTTCTGTCACCCACAGGTTCAGAGCGCCTGGTTTAATGTTCCTCTCTAGGGAGCTGGTCCAATACTGGGAAAATAACTCACTAGGATCAGTTTATTGTATCTACAAAGCTTTACTTTTTAAAAGATCAGCTACTAAAAGCACTAGTTATACTTTCACAGTAAAAAAATTGTGTATTTATTATATGAATATATATGAAAAACATAGAAATATGCTGACTCTTAGGATTGAAAAGTCAAATTCCTTTACCAACAGTATAGGTGGGCATTGACAGACCAGCATTATGCATGGGTTTTTCCCTAATCATCAACAATTTGATGTTATACTTGTTAGAGAGTGAAACAGAGTCTAACAGAGCCTTCTTCACTTCAAAATGCTTCTCTGTCTATCCATTACTAGAGTAGCTGGCGAAACAGTGGAAACTGCCACCATTTGGTGGACCACCTGCATTTCTCCACAATAAAGCAACAGTGATCCTGGTTGTTGACACTCGGGCCAGTTTTAACTGCACCTGGGTCTCTCAGGCTGCGACAGATTGGGCTATAGTTCTGCATCAGGATCTTGTGTCTGAGTGTGCTCCTCAACATCTGATCAATATAGGGAATCAGTTGGTTCAGAAGGTCAGATATAGCAGTAACATTGTACTATGCACAGGACAAGCGGTTGTCTACTTGATGCAGGAGTACCATCAAAAGACAGATTTTAGTTCTGCCAGTTTTGTTTCAGCAACCCTTGGTTCACCCATTTTTCCAAGATGTAACTTACATGATCCCACCTGACCTGTCAAAGCTCCCATGGCCATATATATGACCTCACACTGGTGCTCTCTGCTCTTCTGCTCTTTTGAGCCACCATCTGAAATTATTTTTATGATCTTATTCTAGAAGATGGTTTTCCTTACTGCCAGGAGGGTATCAAGCTTGCTACTCTTTCAACTGTACTATTCTTGTGGTAGTCTTGTAAATCTCCCTTTTTCATTCATTACAAAGATAAGGTTGACTTGCTTTCTAAGCCATTCTTTTTTACTGAATGTCACGTTCTTCCTCCACCTCAACAAAGACATCATAAAATGCAGTACTTTTGATGCAAATTATGTTTTACACTTACACACTGTTGCTTCTGATGTTATAGTATTGAACTATACTGTAAATACACATATACTGTTAATATTAATGAAAACCGTGTTGCGCTATCAATGTAAAATGCATGAATTCATAACAATGAATCAACTAATATATACAGTGCAGAAAATAAGTATTTAAACACCCTGCTATTTTGCAAGTTCTCTCACTTATAAATCATGAAGGGGTCTAAAAATTGTTACCGTAGGTGCATGTCCACTGTGAGAGACATAATCAAAAAAAAAAAATTCCAGAAATCACAATGTATGATTTTTTTTTAAACCATTTATTTGTATGATACAGCTGCAAAGAAGTATTTGAACACCTGTCTATCAGCTAGAATTCTGACCCTCAAAGACCTGTTAGTCTGCCTTTAAAATGTCCACCTCCACTCCATTTATTATCCTAAATTAGATGCACCTGTTTGAGGTCATTAGCTGCATAAAGACACCTGTCCACCCCATACAATCAGTAAGAATCCAACTACTAACATGGCCAAGACCAAAAAGCTGTCCAAAGACACTAGAGACAAAATTGTACACCTCCACAAGGCTGGAAAGGGCTACGGGGAAATTTCCAAGCAGCTTGGTGAAAAAAGGTCCACTGTTGGAGCAATCATTAGAAAATGGAAGAAGCTAAACATGACTGTCAATCTCCCTCGGACTGGGGCTCCATGCAAAATCTCACCTCGTGGGGTCTCAATGATCCTAAGAAAGGTGAGAAATCAGCCCAGGACTACACGGGAGGAGCTGCTCAATGACCTGAAAAGAGCTGGGACCACCGTTTCCAAGGTTACTGTTGGTAATACACTAAGACGTCATGGTTTGAAATCATGCATGGCACGGAAGGTTCCCCTGCTTAAAACCAGCACATGTCAAGGCCCGTCTTAAGTTTGCCAATGACCATTTGGATGATCCAGAGGAGTCATGGGAGAAAGTCATGTGGTCAGATGAGACCAAAATAGAACTTTTTGGTCATAATTCCACTAACCGTGTTTGGAGGAAGAAGAATGATGAGTACCATCCCAAGAACACCATCCCTACTGTGAAGCATGGGGTGGTAGCATCATGCTTTGGGGTGTGTTTTTCTGCACATGGGACAGGGCGACTGCACTGTATTAAGGAGAGGATGACCGGGGCCATGTATTGCGAGATTTTGGGCAACAACCTCCTTCCCTCAGTTAGAGCTTTGAAGATGGGTCGAGCTGGGTCTTCCAACATGACAATGACCCGAAGCACACAGCCAGGATAACCAAGGAGTGGCTCTGTAAGAAGAATATCAAGGTTCTGGCGTGGCCTAGCCAGTCTCCAGACCTAAACCCAATAGAGAATCTTTGGAGGGAGCTCAAACTCAGTGTCTCTCAGTGACAGCCCAGAAACCTGACTGATCTAGAGAAGATCTGTGTGGAGGAGTGGGCCAAAATCCCCAGTTCTTAATACCGTGTATTGCCCCCTTTAATATCAATGACAGCTTGAAGTCTTTTGTGGTATTTGTGAATGAGGAAGCTGCCCATTCCTCTTGGCAAAAAGCCTCCAGTTTCTGTAAATTCTTGGGCTGTCTTGCATGAACTGTACGTTTTGACATCTCCCCAGAGTGGCTCAATGATATTGAGGTCAGGAGACTAAGATGGCCACTCCAGAACCTTCACTTTATTCTGCTGTAGCCAATGACAGGTCGACTTGGCCTTTGTATTTTTGATCATTGTCATGTTGGAATGTCCAAGTATGTCCCGTGCGCATCTTCCTGGCTGATGAATGCAAATGTTCCTCCAGTATTTTTTTGATAACATACTGTTTTTATCTAGCCATCAATTTTTTCCCAAATTTCCTGTGCCTTTGTAGCTCACACATCCTCAAAACATCAGCGATCCACCTCTGCGTGTCACAGTAGGAATGGTGTACCATTCATCATAGGCCTTGTTGACTCTTCTCCAAATGTAGTGTTTATGTTGTGACCAAAAAGCTCAATTTTGGTCTCATCACTCCAAATGACTTTGTACCAGAAGGTTTGTCTCTGTGCTGTTTGGCGTATTGTAAGCGGGCACCTTTGTGGCATTTGCATAGTAATGGCTTTCTTCTGGCAACTCTACCTTGGCAGTTGTGGGTTAAATTTTAGTTGGTCTACCTGACCGTGGTTTGGTTTCAACAGAACCCCCTAATTTTCCACTTCTGATTAGAGTTTGAACACTGCTTATTGGCATTCTCAATTCCTTGGATATCTTTTATATCCCTTTCCTGTTTTATACAGTTAAACTATCTTTTCCCACAGATCCTTTGACAATTCTTTTGCTTTCACCACCATGACTCAAAATCTAAAAATGTCTGTGCAGCACTGGATGAAAGATGCAAGGGTCTGTCAGGAGTCCAGACACTCATTGACCTTTTATACACACACACTACTAATTACAAGCAAATAAATCATAGTTGAGGATGGTTACCTTTAACCACTTCAATACAGGTCATTTTCAGCCCCTTCCTGCCCAGCCCAATTTTCATTTTCTAGTGCTGTAACATTTTGAATGACAATTGTGCGTTCATGCAACACTGTACTCATATGAAATTTTGATATTTTTTCCCCTACAAATACAGTTTTCTTTTGGTGGTATTTGATTATCTCTGCTGGTTTATTTTTTTTTGCGGTATAAACAAGAAAATAGCATACATTTTGAAAAAAACACAATATTTTTGGACAGGACATGGATCTGCGTCCCTGCTTTGTGACAGGCAATCGTGGGCCGCCGGGCACGTGGAAGCCGACAGCCGCCCAGAGTGTCATATGTCTATAGCTGGGTAGGAAAGTGGTTAACAAACATTCAAACCCCTTTGTGTCAACTTGTGTGCATGTTATCAGGCCAAAATCATATGGGTATGTCAACTTTTGATTAGGGCCATTTGGGTAGTTTCTGTTGTCATTATGATTTAAAAGAGTAAACACAGTTGATTGATAATAAATGGCTTCAGCCAAACACTAACCATGAGTGAAAAAAAAGTTTTTCTCTGAAAAATGGGAGAGGGCATCTGCATTATTTTGGAGTTTTTCCTGGCCTCCACCACCGTAAATTTAAAAGGCTGTAAAGCCAGGAACCACCTTTCACCCCCGAGCATTTTTCTCCCTGTTATCACACATCCACTTCAGGGGAGCATGGTCTGTGACCAGCTTAAATGACCTCCCCAGTAGGTAATACCTCAGGGAGTCTAAAGCCCACTTAATGGCGAGACACTCCTTTTCTACGATGGCATAATTTTTCTTGTGCTTGTTCAGCTTCCGGCTCAGGTATACCACTGGGTGCTCCTCACCATCCCTGTTCTGTGACAGTACGGCCCTTAGGCCACCTCAGAGGCATCCGTCTGTACAACAAACTCCTGGCTAAAGTCCGGGGTTACTAGTACGGGTACCATACAAAGAGCCTGTTTCAACTTCTGAAATGCCTTCTCGGCTTCGGGTGCTACTTGACCATGACCGACCACCTACCCTTTGTCAGATCGGTCAAGGGGGAGGCAACGGTGGCAAAATTCGGTATGAAACGCCTGTAATACCCCGTGATGCCCAGGAAGGCCCTCATTTGTTTTTTGTTGACTGGTTGGGGCCATTTTTGAATTGCCTCAATCTTATTGGTCTGCGGCTTGACCACTCCCCGGCCAATAATGTACCCTAGGTATCTGGCCTCCTCCAGGCCTATGGCACATTTTTTTGGATTGGCCGTGAGACGTGCTTCCCTAAGGGAATCTACCACCGCTTGTACACGGAGCAGGTGCGATTCCCAATCTGGGCTGTGGATGACCACATCGTCCAAGTACGCCGCTGCATACGAGCGATGTGGTCTCAAAATGTTGTCCATCATTCGCTGGAATGATGCAGGGGCTCCGTGCAGACCAAACTGCATCCGCTTATACTGAAACGAGCCCTCAGGAGTGGAAAAGGCAGTCTTCTCCTTGGCCGATTCAGTAAGTGGTATCTGCCAATAACCTTTCGTTAGGTCTAGGGTCATTATGTAGCGAGCCTGTCCCAACCTGTCCACAAGTTCGTCGACCCGGGGCATCGGGTAGGCGTCAAACTTGGATACACTGTTAAGTTTTCTAAAGTCATTACAAAACCTGATACTGCCATCAGGTTTTGGGACCAGCACTATGGGACTTGACCACTCACTGTGGGACTCTTCGATCACATCCAACTCTAACATACTTTTTATTTCCTCTGCAACCGCCTCTGGAATTCTATATGGTTTTACATTTACCCGAACCCCTGGTTCCGTCACATGTCATGTTGGATCGTGTTGGTCAGTCCGGGTAAGGGGGAGAAAAAGTCTCTATTTTTCTGCACAAATGCCCTAACGTCACGTCACTTGTTGTGCTACAGACAGGGAATCCGTGATGGGAACGTCAGGTATCACGGGTATCCGGTCTGTTGGAGGTGGGGATGTGGCCAGTAAAGTCTCTCGGTCCTTCCAAGGCTTTAAGAGATTTACATGGTAAATTTGGTGGGGTTTCCTTTTGCCTGGCTGGTAGACTTTGTAGTTTACCTCCCCCACCCTTTCGACAACCTCGAAGGGACCCTGCCACTTGGCTAAAATGTACTTTCTACCATGGGGACCAGTACCAACACTCTGTCCCCTGGGCTGAAAGTACGGACTTTGGCACCCCGGTTATAGACCCTCCTTTGGGCCTCCTGGGCTCACTCCATATGTTCCCGTACTAGGGGCAGGACGGCTGAGATTCGGTCCTGCCTCAAGGAGACATGCTCTATGATGCTCCTATATGGGCTGACCTCTCCTTCCCACGTTTCTTTAGCAATATCTAGCAGACCCCTGGGATGCCTAACATACAAGAGCTCAAAGGGGCAATAGCCTGTGGAGGCCTGTGGAACCTCTCGTATGGCAAACATGAGATATGGTAGCAAAAAATCCCAGTTTCTCCCCATCCTTGTCGACCACCTTTTTCAACATACTCTTCAATGTTTTATTAAACCTTTCGACCAGACCATCTGTCTGGGGGTGGTAGACAGAAGTACGGAGATGGGAGATTTTGTACATTCTACACAATTCCTTGGTAACCTTAGACATGAAAAGGGTGCCCTGATCGGTCAAGATCTCTTTCGGGATCCCGACTTGACTAAACACCTGGACCAATTTCTTGGCAATAGCCTTAGCGGAGGTGTTACGCAAGGGTATGGCCTCAGGATAGCGAGTTGCATAGTCCAGGATCACCAGAATATGCTGGTGACCTCGGGCAGATTTCACCACCGGCCCGACCAGGTCCATGCCAACCCTCTCAAAGAGAACCTCGATTATTGGTAGAGGGACAAGGGGGCTGCGAAAATGGGGCGATGGTGCTGACATTTGGCACTCGGGGCACGATTCGCAGTACTCATTGGCCTCTGCAAGCAAACCGGGCCAGAAAAATCTTTGGGTGATTCTCTCCTTGTTTTTTTCGACCCCGAGATGTCCCCCCATTACATGACCATGAGCCAGTTCTAGCACCACCCTGTGAAAGGGTTTGGGAACCAGCAGCTGTTCTACCTCTTCCTCTCCATGTTTTATCACTCGATATAACAAATTGTTTTTAATTTCCATGTAGGGGAAGGACACCACACCAATTAGGATCCAGCAGTTCCCCATCCAACATCTTAACATTTTCCCTGGCACTCATGAGGGTGGGCTCTCGCAGCTGCTCGGTACAGAAATCCTCCCTCCTGACCTCCAAGTCGGATACCACATTTTGGCTACTCTCCATGTCAGGGTCAGGCGGAATTTCCTTTTCGCGACCCTCAGGCTGGGTGCTAGCCTCCAAGTCCTCGGTCCCCCAGCCATGGCAGGGAAAGGAAGAGGATCTCCGGCTTCCTCGATCCCACCAACAGCCTGCCTTTCCCTTTGGCAAAACGGGTCTGGTGAGAGTTCCTGTGTTTCCCCAGCAGGGGGAACTCTATCTACGAGCCTCCCTTCGCTCTCCCATAACTTCCAAAAATGAGGAAAGTCTCTCCCCACTAAAGCTTCATGGAGCAGTGAGGGTACCACCCCCACTGAATGTGTTACACTGCCCCAGGGGGTAACAACCTCAACCACCGCTGTCTGGTAGTCCCGAGTGTCCCCATGGATGCATATTACCCCAATACTACTGGGGTGTAGTTATGCGGGGTCTACACAAGCACTCCTGACTAGGGTCACCACACTACCAGAGTCTAGCAGGGCTGTAAGAGGCTTGCCATCTACTGAAATAACACACATCTGTTTTTCAAGGCGACTCTGACCTGTCGCAACACATGCGACCTGTACAAACAGAGAAATGCGTCTTATCCTTTCAACATAATCACATTGCATAGGTTCATCATTTAGAGGGCAGTTTGCAGCAATATGGCCTAATGCATGGCAACGAAAACACCGTATTTGCCCCACCCCCCAGTCATCTTAACGGTCCCAAAGACCTTCCTGGCTTCTGTGGCCAGTCTCCAGGTCTAGGACCCACAGTCTCATCTGCTGTAACAACAGTCTTATCCACTTTCCCCAAACTCTTGAACCCCGGAACAGTCTTACCCGAACCGCTGGGAGATCTTGCACCCCTAGACACACCGAAGTGGGGCGTAGGTGGGTTTACCAAGTCCTCGGTAGCACTGTACCTCTCCACTAGGTCCACCATTTGGGCTGCAGTGTTGGGGTCCCCCTGTCTGACCCATTTCCTTAGGGCGCAGCGGGGAGTGCATGCAGGTATCGGTCCATTACCACACGCTCCACAATCTGAGGGCTGGTCAGGGTCTCTGGCTGCAAACACTTCCTGGTGAGATAGACCAGGTCAAACATTTGTGACCGGGATGGCTTGTTGTGGGAGTAGGACCACTGATGCACGCGCTGGGCCTGGACTGCCATGGTGACACCCAAGCGTGCGAGTATCTCAGTCTTTAGAGTCTCATAGTCCTGGGCATTATCGGGTTCTAAGTCAAAATAAGCCTTTTTGGGTTCTCCTGTTAGGAATGGGGCCAATAGTCCCGCCCACTGCTCTTTTGGCCATCCTTCGTGGACAGCGACTCTCTCGAACGTCGTCATGTACGCCTCAACATCATCCGCCGGTGTCATCTTTTGTAGGTGGTAGGAGGACCATAGTATCTTTGGTTCTGCTGACACAGGAGGTGCGGACCCCTTTTTCAGTTCCACCAGAGCTTCGGCGAACTATCGGTTCATCTCCTGTTGCTCAGCCTGCTGTGCTGCAGCGGCCTCTGTGACTTGGTGGTGTTGTGCTGCAGCAGCCTCTGCGACTTGGCGGTTTATCTCCTGTTGTGCTGCAGCGGCCTCTGCGACTTGGCGGTTGGTTTCCTGCTGGGCTGCATTGTCCTGTAGCAGGGCCTTTAACATTTCCTCCATCTTCAGAAAAGTGCCCGCTGAATCCACCACGTGTGGGAGATTAGCTCGTGGGGATCACCTTTTCTGAATGACAGTCCGCAAGCAGCCACTTTCTTTTTAAGTCTGGCGGATGCCAGGTTTTTATTAAAAGGTTTGCAGGTTAAAAGAATAAAGAAAACAATAAATTAAATCCTTGCCGTTCGGCGCTAACTAAACAGATAGTCTCCTCTCTATAGAGTGCAGGGCTGGTAGTCCAGCTGATTGTGCACTCGAGTGGACCCAAACATCTGGACCGGAACCCTAGCCAGGCCCAGAGGCTGTAAAACATGGACCGGATTCTGGTTCAGTCTCTCATAATAGAACGTATGCGAGGTGAAATGTACCTATGATCATGTATCGCACCTCGCATACCGTCACAATATATAAATATATATATTCTCAAAAACTATAAATAAGAATGTGTTAAAAAAAACTTGCATAAATAATCCAGTAAAGGTCATCAAAAAAAGTGCTCTTGTGCAAAAAGTTAATTTATACTTGTGTATCAACAAAAATCCATTTCTTTATCGTACATCACGGGACACAGAGAAGCATAGTAATTACTATGTGGGTTATGGAGTACCTTCAGGTGATGGACACTGGCACGCCCTTAAGGCAGGAAGTTCCCTCCCCAGTGTCTAAGGTGTTGGTCACGAGTGAACATGTGCTCCAAGGAGCTCCACTGGAGGGATCCATACTGGATGTAAAAAGCCTCCATAAATCCGGATCCGTCCAAAGCGCTTCATAGCCAAAGTGGACGGTACCCGGGCCCCGGTTGAGAAGAACGGGGTTTTTGCCTGTAATGCTCCTCATTTGAGGGCTGGATCCTGATTACTCAGTACTTTGGTCAATTTCCTAATACCAAAAGTTTACTGACAGGGTGCGATATGGGTCCAGGTGTGTGGTGTTCCTGTCCATGGACCCCGGTCCCTGAAGGTCTGCAGACTTTGCTCTCCGTGATGGGCGAAGATTGGGCTCTGTGTGGCAGAGTCCTGCAGCGTTGGATCAGGTAAGTGAAGGTGCTTTAGGACTTGGTCCTGAAAGTATCCTTTTTTTTTTGAGCCATTATGCTTGCCTAAGCTATCTGTCTGTGCCTCTCTAAAAACATTGTCCTGAGTGCTGTGGGAGGAGGGTGTCTATGCTCAGTCAATTAGCCCTCCTGTGCAGGTTTAGCAGAGTAGGGTTGTCCAAAAGCTTTGGCCACAGTTTGTCTTACCTGGTTCTCACATGGTAGCTGTGGTGGCTCCAACCTCGTGCACAGGCGCGCCTGCGTCTCGTGCACACGCGACATAGTATGTGTCATAAGCGCACCGCGTGCACAATCACACAAATTTATTGGCTGCATCGGTGCGCACGGTGTGTGCGCGATGTGCATGGGGCTGTAGAGGCGCGTGCGGCAACATGTGCGCGCGTGCGGCTACGTGTGCACGCGCGCGCAGCCTCGTGATGCACGCTCAGGCAGCGGCGCGTGCGTGCGCATGCGTGCAGGGGGTTCATCTCAGCTGTTCTCTAAGAGACTTGAGATTACAGGACAGAGCAGGTCAGGTGACTTGCACCTAGTCCATAAATGCTCAAGTCCACTTCACCCATCCTGGCTGACGGTGGACACAGAGAGTACTTATGTACAAACTTTCAGTATTAGTGCTGGTTGTTGGACAGTGACACTTGCTTAAGGCGCATAGTGGGCTCTGCACCTTGCCGACCATCAAATAGCAGCGTCAGTGCTGGTCTATAGGTCCGCAAGTAGTTGCACCTGTTGTGAGTAACTCAGCTTTATTATGGCTAAAGGCTCAGGGACTAGAAGTACAAAGAGATCTAAGGGATCGCCATCAGGCTCAGAGGATCTCGGGCATGCTCCTGCGGCTAGTTCCTCTCCTAATAAGTTGGAGGAGGCCCAGGGTGAACCATCAGGGCTGTCAGGTGCCTCATCTGCCCTTGTCCCGCCTGCTCCAGTTTTTGTGACACAGGAGGCTTTGGCCTCAGCCATGGGTGGTCTGGAGCAGAGATTAGCGACCTTGATTGCATCCTCTCTCTCAAGAGAAAAACGCACAAGGTCTCCCTCTCCCTCTGCAGAGTTCCTCAGCACGGAACAACTATCCTCAGAAGAGGTTGATTTACCCTCTGGGTACCAGGCAGAGGGTCATTCAGAGGTCTCGGACTCTGAGGATTCCACCCTGGGGGAACCATTTTCGGCGTCTCAGTCCGAGAAATTGTGGGTCCAGTCCCTCACGGAGATGGTCCATTCGGCCTTCAAGTTGCCCCTTTTAGAGCCAGCATCAAATTCAGTCTCTTCGTTAGGCTCTTTAAAAGCTCCTCAAGCTAACTTTTCCTTTCCGGTTCATCCCCTACTGGAAGGACTTATCTACAAGGATTGGGAACATCCAGATAGATTTTTTCTTCCTCCTAAGAAGTTTTCGGTTTTATACCCAATGGGGGAACAATTCACTAAGAAGTGGGGTATCCCCACAGTGGACGCAGCCGTATCCTGCGTAAACAAAACCTTGACCTGTCCAGTGGACAACGTTCAGGTATTTAAAGACCCGACAGACAAGAGATTAGAGACGCTGTTAAAGACCTCGTTTTCTACAGCTAGAGGGGTAGCCCAACCTGCAATTGCAGCTATTGGTGTTTGCCAAGCCTTAAAAGACCAATTGAAAGGGGTCTTGAAGGATATCCCAGCTCAACAGGCTCAGGAATTGGCTGACTTTCCTAAGGCATTATGTTTTTGCCATAGATGCTATCAAGGACTCTATAAAACAGTCCTCCCGTCCGTCTCACTCTCTCTCTTTGGTTCATATGCGCAGATTACTCTGGTTAAAGAACTGGTCGGCTGAAACCCTGTGTAAAGTTACTGGCAGGGTTTCCCTTTCATGGAGAGCGTTTATTTGGGGAAGATCTGAATGCATACATTCAGAAAATTTCCAGTGGCAAGAGCACACTGCTACCAGTGAAGAAAAGGTTTAGGGGTCCTCCCTCCTTTAAAAAATCCTCCTCTCCGATCCCTAGTGCTTCCGCTACCAGGCAGTTCCGACGGCCTCCCGCTCGGTTTAATGCGGGTGGGAAACCGCAGGGCCAGCCTCAGGCTTCCAAAAAGCCTTGGGGCCGTAAACCATCCAAGCCGGCCTCTAAGTCGGCATTATGAAGGTTCACCCCCACTCAGCAGGGTGGGTGGAAGACTTCAGCTGTTTGCGGAGGCTTGGCAAGGGAGGATCCAAGACAATTGGGTTCTCACTACGGTTTCCGAGGGCTACAAGCTGGAGTTGAGCGAGTTTCCTCCACCTCGCTTCTTGGCCTCAAGCGTCCCGAAAGATCCGGGAAAAAGAAGGTCTCTGGCATTGGCCTTGGATCATCTATTATCCCAAGGGGTAATCCAGGAACTGCCACCAGAAGAACAAGGTTTGGGGTTTTATTCAAATCTTTTTACCGTCCCCAAACCAAACGGAGATGTAAGGCCCATTCTGGACCTCAAGGCCTTAAACAAGTTCCTAAAGGTCCAGTCTTTCCGGATGGAATCAATCCGGTCGGTGGTTGCCTCCTTACAAGGAGGAGAGCTTTTGCCATCCATTGATATAAAGGACGCATACTTTCACATTCCCATCTTCCTCAACCATCAGAAGCTGTTGCGCTTCACGGTAAATCAGCGCCACTTTCAATTCGTGGCCTTGCCTTTTGGTCTGGCCACCGCACCTCGTGTATTCACGAAAGTACTGGCCCCACTCTTAGCCGATCTAAGGTCTCAAGGCATCTCTATAATAGCCTACCTAGACGATCTGTTGTTGATAGACCGTTCAGTTGCCGGTCTAAACTCAGCAGTGCACAGAACCGTGGAATTCCTAGAATCCATGGGTTGGGTTCTCAACCTAAACAAGTCGGCCTTAGTGCCGGTGCAAAGGCTCGAGTATTTGGGTCTACTCATAGACACAGACCAAAGAAAGATTTTTCTTCCCCAGAAAAAGATCGATGCTTTAAGGGAACTAGTTCAGCTAGTCAAGTCAAGGCGTCTGTCCTCTATTCGCCTTTGTATGCGGCTACTGGGGAAAATGTTAGCCTCTTTCGAGGCCGTCCCATTCGCTCAGTTCCACTCAAGGGGACTTCAACACGCCATCCTGTCTGCCTGGAACAAAAAGGTTCAGGCCTTAGACCTCCCTTTGTCCCTCTCCCGGACAGTTCGGCAGAGCCTTTGTTGGTGGCTGGTTCCCCAGAACTTACTAAGAGGGAAGTCCTTTGTTCCCATCTCTTGGCAGGTTGTGACCACAGATGCCAGTCTTCTGGGCTGGGGTGCAGTCCTGGAGGGCCTGTCTCTCCAGGGAAGGTGGTCAATCACCGAAAGGTCATTACCTATCAATCTGCTAGAGATTCGGGCAGTCCATCTAGCCCTATCAGCTTGGACGGACAAGTTGAGGGGTCTCCCAGTCAGAATTCAGTCCGACAATGCCACGGCTGTGACCTACATAAATCACCAGGGGGGCACAAGGAGTCGTGCAGGTCAAAGAGAGGTGAATCAAATTCTGACCTGGGCGGAGAAATATGTCCCCTGCATATCTGCGGTTTTTATTCCGGGGATAGACAATTGGCAGGCAGACTACCTAAGCCACCAACAGTTGCTCCCAGGGGAGTGGACTCTTCACCCCGACATCTTCCAGGCCATTTGTCAGAGGTGGGGAACACCAGATGTGGACCTCTTTGCATCGAGGTTCAATGCGAGGGTGAACAACTTTCTGTCCCGGACAAGGGATCCACTCGCTTGCGGCACGGATGCGCTGGTGTTTCCATGGAACCAATTCTCCCTAATGTATGCGTTTCCTCCACTGCAATTAGTACCCCGCCTCCTTCGCAGGATAAGGTCGGAAGAGAAACCCATGATTCTGGTCGCTCCGGCATAGCCCAGAAGGGCCTGGTACTCAGAGGTCATAAGGATGTCCGTGGGGCGTCCATGGACCCTTCCGCTTCGTCCAGACCTACTGTCTCAGGGCCGGTATTCCACCCTCCTTACCGTCTCTGAATTTAACGGTCTGGCTGTTGAGTCCCATATCCTAAAAAGGAGGGGTCTCTCTAAGTCAGTAGTGGCTACTTTAATTAATGCCAGAAAGCCAGCTTCCCGGCTTATTTATTACAGAGTTTGGAAATCTTATGTGGCCTGGTGCGAAACCAGAGGGTGGCATCCCCGGAGGTATCTCATTGGCAGAATTCTAGATTTTCTGCAGATGGGGGCAGACATGAAGTTGGCTCTAAGCACCATTAAGGGCCAGATCTCGGCCTTGTCGATATTGTTTCAAAGGCCACTAGCTACACATTCTCTGGTCAAAACCTTTTTACAGGGTGTGATCCGGGTTAATCCTCCAGTCAAGACCCCCTTGTGTCCATGGGATCTAAATCTGGTTCTTTCTGCCTTGCAGAAGCAACCCTTTTGAGCCTTTGGCTCACATTCCATTGGTCCTTCTAACCAGTGTAAACGTTGGGGGTTTAACTCAATGGTAAATGCGTTTTTTTAGCGAGTCCACAGCAGTCAGACATTATGTTTGAGGGCATGGCAGCCCATTTTTATTGAAAGAAACAAAAAGAACAGTTCACATACAGGATTTCCCACGCAGGGGTTCTTCTCCAGAAATGTTCACCAAACTCAAAATACCAAGCCTCCTGGCTCCTAGGCTTACTTAGCCTTGCTGTACCTGCTCACCTGGCCCACTCCTGGCCTCAACAGGTCCTCCAGCCCACTGTCTCCCAGACTTCCGGACTTCCTTCAGCCCCTCTTGGACTCGCTAGTCACCTCAGGTCCACCAGCCTCCCAGTCCTTCAGACATGAAGTCCCCCCACACCAGGGATGTAGTCTCCAGGGCAGACAGACAGACAGACAGATCCCCACACACAGGTCTGTCTTGCAGCAACAGCCAGCTGCACACCTTCCACCTCTCTCTCTGTTCTGACCAGTCCCTGATTATATTGTCAGTGTTCAGCTGGGAACCCAACCTGCTGGCTGTCTGTAAGATCTGGACACAGGGTTGGAGACCCCATCCCGCCCAAGTCTCTGCAGGATCTCCAACTACACAGCCCCATTCAGAACTATCAAAACCTGGAGAAAACTGACAGAGCACTTTTCTCCATTTAAACGCTACGCTCTGTAGTTCTGCGGTCCGCAGACACGCAAACCCTGTGTCCATTTTACCTCCCATTTCATAGGGACCGGGACTCTGACTATTACATATCCCCCCCCTTTGTTTCGATCCCGAAGGGGGCGGAACACCAGCACACGTCATTAGGGTTGGGACACCTCTGTGCCGGCTGTCAGCCGCGTAGGCCCAACCCTTTTTTCGGGTGCGCTTCCAGGTCAGTCCTACCCTGACTCTCCATGGGATCCCACTTTTTTCTATCCTACGCTTTCTCCCTCTTCTGGGGTTCCTGGGCTTATTTTCTTTTCTCAGGGGAACACTGCCTTTCCTGATACCCTCACATTCTTCATATAGAGAACCTGTTCCTTTAGCACTTTCTCCCACAGTGTCTCCGGGTACTTTAATTTGTACCTTTGTGCGATTGACAGGTAAAATCTCTGCTACTGCCACGTCCATTTGGCTCCCTTCCTTCCTGTAAAATCTAGTGGGTGAGGCAGTGTCCGTGCCCTCTACTGACCACCGCTCAGCCGCACTCTGGACTGCATCAGCAGAAATTTTCCTAGTCACCGCATCAGGCGGAGAGACTTCTGATGTTGTCAAACGTTCTCCTGAGCAACTTCCATCCAAACCGGTAACTGGAAGTACCCTCTCAGAGAACTTTGAGACCATCTGCCACACTGCCAATAAACATGGTACCAACCAGTTCCTCTTGTAATCACCATAAAGAATAGCCTGTACTACTTGGCTCCACCTACTGGTACTACGCAGTACCACCTTGTCCGACCACAATGGAGGCACCCAAGTGTACAGCAAATTGCCTTTCTGGACTTTAAGCATTTTTAACAATACATTAGTCACCTTAATGCGACCCACGTCTACATACAAGACCTTTCTAGGGACTTTTCCCTTATCAATGACTTGGAGGGGCTCATCCACTGAAGCTGGAAAGGTAGAGACATTTTCAGCGACCCCCACCTCACTGGCGGTATCAGTCTTCACAGCCTGGTTCTCAACTGGAGCGCCGTCAGACATACATCTCACATTTATCTCTTCCGTCACAGCATCAGTGAGCCGCTGCAGGTCATAAGTCACATTGGCATTTTTTTCGTCTCACTATTTTCCAGGGTTGGGCTGCGGATAACACATCTGCCATGCATGCGCCCTTAACCGGTCCTTCTGACTGGAGGAAACCAATCTCTGCAGGGGCCAACACGCCCTTGGCCACTGGCCACCCTGCACTCCCTCCATTGGGCATAGCAGGGGTTATGTCCAAATCTGTGTTACCCAACCTAGCCTTATCCAGCATGGCTAGCAATTGTTTAGCCCAGCTGTCCCAGTCAGTGGTACTTCCCTGACAGGCCTTCTGCAGCACTGCATCACCTGTTCCAAGAGGCACCAAAGGAACTTGGGTCTCATTACCCGATACAGTACATTTGTCATCGCTAGACGCATCACATTGTACAAGCACAGTTTCACTTATGTCACATTGGGACGATGCTTCGTCACAAACCACAGGATGCAATACCCCATTTTGACCAGATTGTTCTGGTGGCGCTACCGTCACATCCTGCTTTACACTACTAGCTTTTACAGTATGAATACATTTTTCACCAAACTGATCACATACCAGGCGGGTGGTCGGCACCCACACACTCTCATGGTGTGGTGCAGTCCCCCCTTGTTCCCCAGAGTAGTGCTAGAGCGGTCCTGAACAACCTCCAGTTCCAACACAGGGAGATCCCGGGAGGTTTCCATTGACAACCCTGCAGCTCTGCCTCTGGTAGTCAAGGAAGACATCCTACTCCCATCCTTTTTAGTAAACATATCACCAACAACATTCTCAAATATGACATTTCCAGAAATACATTTCTCAACCTTTAGATGATCATCATGACACTTAAACATAGCTGTAGCTATTGTGGGTGGCCCCTTACCCACTAGCGAAGCTCTACAGCTGACCTGGGAAACCCTCCGCTCCAACACTGTGGGCTCCTGGGAGGTTTCTCTGGGCAACCCCACAGCACCTATATCTGTCACTAGGGAACATGGTATACTTATTTCTTTGGTCACCCCTAGTACAGCTCTTCCAGCACTCTGCTGGATTCCACCAGGTACATACAGAGTCCCCATGTCCTTTTCAGTCTTTAGTCCTGCTGACAGTTGGGCTTTACCCTGTGCCTCCCCCCTACTCTGGGTAGCACACCGTAGCAAGTCCAACTGTACTGCGAATCTCCCCGCTGAACACACTTCTACTTCATTGGGTTCTGTCCCATAAACTGCAACAGTCTTACCACTTCCTGTAGCCGTTGTCATAGCCTTCATTTGAGTGCGTTGTCTCTCATCTGTGGTGTCTCCATAGGCTGAATTTTTCATGTGGTCATGGAGAAACACTGCAGCCTTTCCAGACCCACCAACACCCCTGCATGTAACACAGTATCCCTGTTGCTAGGGGTAACAGCAGACCAGCACTCCAAAGATGGTTGGCTACACCTAATGGTGGTTACAGACTGTTGTGTCCTTTCTGGACTGACCACTTCACATAAGCGGCCATAATACACATTTTTACTTTCTTCATCGGTACCCCCTGCAGGCCACACAAACTTCTCACCACTGTTGCCAGGGGTGACAACCGATATGTCTGCAGAAAACGCACGGCTGGTACACTGATGCACACTCATGCTCTCCTGAGCCATTGCTCGATCGTGGCTTTGTTGTCGCAGTGATGCCTCTCCCGTTGCTATGGGTGACGACCTCGCTTTGCTGGAGCATTGCTGGTGGCCCATGATGCGATTGAACTCTCCTCTAAGAAGGATTTCCTCTTTAAACTTGCGATAGTCATCCTGGTCACCGTCCATCAAATGGTAAACCGACCGGTACTCTACCAGCAATAAGGTTTGCAGCAATGTTGGCCACCGGTCTCTAGGCCATCTCCTCCTTACAGCGACTTTTTCAAACTCTTCCAGGAAGTCTCCAACCTCCTCTGTAGGCAGCATGGGTTGCATGTAATCAGATGCCACTATCTCAGTCCCTTTGTACCGCATCCGATTCTTTAGTCTGGTTCCACTTGAACCACTCATTCACAGTCTCATACACCATTGGCCCCTTTTGACTGGCCCTCCTAGGTGGAGACATCTTCTCAGGCCACGCTGAGCTCACTTCCCCTTTAACTTGCTTTAACATGAACTTCTTATGTATTGACTGTCGCATCCTTGCAGTCGCATGCACAGCAGCTTGTTATACAGTTCACAGCAATAAAAAGGGAAAAAATCTTCTCACAGGTGCACCACCTGTATGCAACACAGTCAAAAAAAAACTTCTGCGCAATGCAGTTTGCCTGGCTGCTACACACAGCTAGCAGTAACTCCTGCTGCGACTCACCACAGAGCAAGGACCCGGATTTCACCGTCTAGATGCCCGCTGAATCCACCACTGTAAACGTTGGGGGTTTAACTCAATGGTAAATGCGTTTTTTTAGCGAGTCCACAGCAGTCAGACGTTATGTTTGAGGGCATGGCAGCCCATTTTTATTGAAGGAAACAAAAAGAACAGTTCACATACAGGATTTCCCACGCAGGGGGTTCTTCTCCAGAAATGTTCACAGAACTCAAAAATACCAAGCCTCCTGGCTCCTAGGCTTACTTAGCCTTGCTGTACCTGCTAACCTGGCACACTCCTGGCCTCAACAGGTCCTCCAGCCCACTGTCTCCCAGACTTCCGGACTTCCTTCAGCCCCTCTTGGACTCGCTAGTCACCTCAGGTCCACCAGCCTCCCAGTCCTTCAGACACGAAGTCCCCCCCACACCAGGGATGTAGTCTCCAGGGCAGACAGACAGACAGATCCCCACATACAGGTCTGTCCTGCAGCAACAGCCAGCTGCACACCTTCCACCTCCTCTCTGTTCTGACCAGGTCCCTGATTATATTGTCAGTGTTCAGCTGGGAACCCCAACCTGCTGGCTGTCTGTAAGATCTGGACACAGGGTTGGAGACCCCATCCCGCCCAAGTCTCTGCAGGATCTCCAACTACACAGCCCCATTCAGAACTATCAAAACCTGGAGAAAACTGACAGAGCACTTTTCTCCATTTAAACGCTACGCTCTGTAGTTCTGCGGTCCGCAGACACGCAAACCCTGTGTCCATTTTACCTCCCATTTCATAGGGACCGGGACTCTGACTATTACACAGTATATACAGTAATACCTTGGATTACGAGCATAATTTGTTTCAGAAGAATGCTTGTAATCCAAAGCACTCGTATATCAAAGCAAGTTTCCCTATAGGAAATACTGCCTTTACAACCCTTTTAACCACTTCCCATCCGCCCGTCAAGTTTTTACGCACACAAGGTGGCTCTAAAATGCTGGGAGGCTGTCAATATACAGGCATACCCCACTTTTAAGTACACAATGGGGTTTATTTAATAAAGCTGGAAAGTCCAAAATCAGGCTCATGCTGCATAGAAACCAATGAGCTTCCGAGTTTTATTACCAGGCTTAATTGAACAAGCTGGGGTTAGAAGCTCATTGGTTTCTATGCAAAAGTGAGCCTGATTTTGCACTTTCCAGCTTTATTAACCCATTGTGTACTCAAAAGTGGGGTATGCTTGTACAGCCTCCCGCCGCTGGGGGGCATGTGTGCCTGCCGCGTCACTCAGGTGCTGATGCGCCTACAAAATATCCCCTATTTTGTAGACGCTATAATGTTTGCGCAAACCAATCACTATACGTTTGTTTGTTTATTTATTTATTTTTATATTTATTATAGCAAAAAGTAAAAAATAGTGTTTTGTTTTTTTTTAAAATTGTCGCTCTATTTTTGTTTATAGCGCAAAAAATAAAAACTGCAGAGGTGATCAAATACCACCAAAAGAAAGCTCTATTTGTGGGGAAAAAAGGACGCCAATTTTGTTTGGGAGCCACGTCACGCGCAATTGTCATTCAAAGCGTGACAGCACTGAAAGCTGAAATTTCGCCTGGGCAGGAAGGGGCGCCAATCTGGTGGTGGATGCACGCCCCCCAAGTGCCTATTGGACAAAGTGATGTTGGGGTTAGTGTGCCTGCGTGTACTGGTGTCAGTGTAGTGTTGTGCAGACTTACTGTGCAATGTGATCTCTCCTCAGCGGCGGTTGAAAAAACTGCCGAGGGGAGAGATTACATCACTTCCCTCTTCCTGTGTTTACACAGGAGGAGGAAGTGCAGAGCAGGGGAGCGTGCGGATTGGCTGGAAGCGATCCGGAGGGGGCGGACAAAAACGAACAGCCGCCCCCTCATCCCGGATCGTGCCATTCTGCCAACATATATGCACATGCGGCGATCCGCAAGTGGTTAATATAACTGCACATGGTTATTATATAATCATTAAAATGGTCAAAGGGAGTAATCTTAACCGGTTCCTGACAGGATCACGCAGATTTACTGCGGCAGAATGACTCTCCGGTATGAAATCCCGTACATATACGACTTCGCCCAGGAGAGCCACCAGAGGGCGCGCCCGATGCACGGCGGGGAACTTAATGCGATTGCATGCACAAGCGGCAGCATGGGTTATGTGTGTGTAAAAACACAAATCCCTCTGCTCTCTAAAGAGACAAGGCAGATCATGTGATTCTACAAAGTGGAAAACGTGATCTGTCATCACCTATAGTAAGTCCCATCCCCCCACAGTTAGAACACACAATAGGGAACACAGTTAACCCGTTGATCGCCCCCTAGTGTTAACTCCTTCCCTACCAGTGACCTTTACATAGTAATCGGTGCATATTTATAGCACTAATCGCTCTGTAAATGTCAATGGTCCCAAAAATGTGTCAAAAGCTTCCGACCTATCTGTCGTAATACAGCAAAAAAAAAAGCGCAGATCACCACCATTACTAGTAGAAAAATAATAATAATAATAAAAAAGCCATTTAAATGCCATAAATCTATCCCCTATTTTGTAGACGCTATTACTTTTGCGCAAACCAATCAATATACGCTTATTGCGGGGTTTTTTTGTTTTGTTTTTTTACCAAATATATGTAGGAGAATACATATTGGCCTAAACTGAAGAAAACATATTTTTTTTTTTAATTGGGATATTTACTATAGCAAAAAGTAAAAGATATTGGGGGTTATTTACGAAAGGCAAATCCACTTGTAGTGCAAAGTGCACTTGAAATTACACTGAAATTGCACTTGGAAGTGCAGTGACTGTAAATTTGAGGGGTAGATCTGAAATGAGGGGAAGCTCTGCTGGTTTTATCATACAATCATTGGCAAGCTAAAATGCTGTTTTTTTATTTTCATTGCATGTCCCCCTCGGGTCTACAGCGACTGCACTTCCAAGTGCACTTTCAGTGCAATTTTTGTAGTTCAAAGTGGATTTGCCTTTAATAAATAACCCCCATTGTGTTTTTTTTTTTTTTAATTGTCGCTCTATTTTTGTTTATAGCGCAAAAAAAATACCACCAAAAGAAAGCTCCATTTGTGGAAAAAAAGGGACATACATTTTGTTTGGATATAGCATCACACGACCGCGCAATTGTCAATTAAAGCGACGCAGTGTCATAACGCAAAAAAAAATGGCCCGGTCATTTGGCAGCCAAATCTTCCAGGGCTGAAGTGGTTAAAACAGAAAAATATGCTTTCTGTTCTGTAGGGGTTAAAAGGGAATTTACTATTACTTCAAAGTTGGATGAAAGCCCCGCCATGTGACTCTGCATCCCCCGAAGGCCAGGAGTTAATGCATGAGTCATTTTTATCACTACCTTGGCCTCCTCCCTGCAATGTCTTTTTGTACCTCATCACTATGCTTTTGGCGAGGTGCCGCCTCTATGCAAACATCGTTTTAGTTTTTGTCCCTTCTGCACAGTTAGCAGAAGTTGCCATATTTGGACTTTGCGTGAGTCTGGCCATCAGCACTTGTCCAGTCTACAGCTCAATGTAAATCACAAGCATTGCTCTCCAGACAATAGAGCTGCAGCTGCCAACATCTGAGCTGCGGCGATAAAAAATAATGTGTTGAGTTACAGCCAAGAGAGGCTGGCGGAGTGACAGCACATTACAAGAGATGAAAAAAAGACTCTCTGTAGAGGGTGAGCATGAGAAATGGACACACACCAGTTAACCGCTTAAGGACCGCCGCACGACTAAATACGTCGGCAGAATGGCACGGCTAAGCATATGGACGTACAGGTACATCCCCTATATGAAGCCCAGCCGTGGGTTGTGAGAGTGCCGGTGGCGGCGTGCTTACGACCCGGTCCTGTGCTCCGTGACAGCACCCACGGACCCGATCGCCGCCAGTGTCCCCCAATTGGGTCACAGAGCTGAAGAACGGGGAGAGGTAAGTGTAAACAAACCTCTCCCCGTGCTTCCTAGTGAGCCTGTCACTGATCGTCTGTTCCCTGTCATAGGGAACGACGATCAGTGACATCACACGCCCAGCCACGCCCCCCTACAGTAAGAAACACACATTAGGGAACACTTAACCCCTTTAGCACCTCCTACAGGTTAACCCTTTCACTGCCAGTGTCATTTTCACAGTAAACAGTGCATTTTTATAGCACTGTTTGCTGTATAAATGACAATGGTCACAAAATTGTGTCAAAATTGCCGATGTGTCCGCCATAATGTCGCAGTCACGATAAAAATCACTGATCACCCCAATAACTAGTAAAAAAAATATATTAATAAAAATGGCATAAAACTATCCCCTATTTTGTAAACGCTATAACTTTCAATAAACGCTTATTGCAATTTTTTTATTTTTTTTACCAAAAATATGTAGAAGAATACGTATGGGCCTAAACTGAGGGAAAAAAAATGTTTTATATATTTTTGTGGGGATATTTGTTATAGGAAAAAATATTGAATTTTTTAAAAAAAAATGGCGCTCTATTTTTGTTTATAGCGCAAAAAATAAAAACCGCAGAGGTGCACTATGTACTGTACCACTTTTGCCTTAATAAAGACCAACCTTGTTGTTAAAAACCGCAGAGGTGATCAAATACCACCAAAAGAAAGCTCTATTTGTGGGGGGAAAAAGACGCTAATTTTGTTTGGGAGCCTCATCGCACGACCGCGCAATTGTCAGTTAAAGCGACGCAGCGCCGAATCGCAAAAATGGACCATTTTCTTAACCTGCATAATGGTCCGGGTCTTAAGTGGTTAAATACATTGTTCTTTTAAACTTGCTAGAACATCATAGTAAGAGATTCCGTGCTAGAAGATAAGACTTTGCCCTTCACCCTAAAGCCGGTGGATACCCAGAAAGACATTGATGTTTATGCATGGCTGGGATTTGCTGATCCTGGGAGCTGGTGACCGTTTTTCTTTTACCTTTGATCAGAATAATTAGGATAGGTCTCAACCTCTATTAATGTCTTACTACTTTCAAGGTAAGACTAATACTTTATCCTGTTTCATCAGTGAACATTTTACTGTATGCATGGAGTGTACATGTTCCTTCTGTATTTATGTGGAAAAACAGCTGCAGGTTACGTAGTTTATACTACTGAAGCCTGAACTCGAGGGAAAGGTAAAATGCTCCCCTCTACTGCAAGGCCTTGTTTATACTCGCCTCCTCACTGCCTGGTGTAACACCCTTAGGGCTCATTTACATTCGCTTCGGCTTCAACACACATTAAAGCACCTACTGCCTCAACACGCTTTTATGATGTGTTTTTGGTGCTTCGATGAAGTATCGGTGAGCTTTGGTGAGGCTTTGGTGATGCTCTTATGAAGCTTTGTTGAAGCTTGGCAAATGCCGTGTGTGTGTGTGTATATCTCATACCTGCAATTTCTCCAAAACAAAGCCAAAGCTGAATTAACCACTTAAGCCCCGGACCAAAATGCAGGTAAAGGACCTGGCCCCTTTTTGCGATTCGGCACTGCGTCGCTTTAACAGACAATTGCGCGGTCGTGCGACGTGGCTCCCAAACAAAATTGGCGACCTTTTTTTCCCACAAATAGAGCTTTCTTTTGGTGGTATTTCATCACCTCTGCGTTTTTTTTTTTTTTTGCGCTATAAACAAAAATAGAGCGACAATTTTGAAAAAAATGCAATATTTTTTACTTTTTGCTATAATAAATATCCCCCAGAAATATATTTAAAAAAAAAGGTTTTTTTTTCCTCAGTTTAGAAAAAAATCGCAATAAGCGTTTATCGGTTGGTTTGCGCAAAATTTATAGCGTTTACAAAATAGGGAATATTTTGATTGCATTTTTATAAAAAAAAATGTTTTACTACTAATGGCGGCGATCAGCGATTTTTTTTTCGTGACTGCAACATTATGGCGGACACTTCGGACAATTTTGACACATTTTTGGGACCATTGTCATTTTCACAGCAAAAAATGCATTTAAAATGCATTGTTTACTGTGAAAATGACAATTGCAGTTTGGGAGTTAACCACAAGGGGGCGCTGAAGGGGTTAAGTGTGACCTCATATGTGTTTCTAACTGTAGGGGGGCGGAGCTGTAGGTGTGACATCATCGATTGTATTTCCCTATAAAAGGGATCACACGATCGATGACGGAGTACGGAAGTATGACTATGGGCAGGAGAGGAGTACGGAAGTATGACAGTGGGCAGTATGGGCAGGAGAGGAGTACGGAAGTATGACAGTGGGCAGTATGTGCAGGAGAGGAGTACGGAAGTATGACAGTGGGCAGTATTGGCAGGAGAGGAGTATGGAAGTATGACTATGGGCAGGAGAGGAGTATGGAAGTATGACTATGGGCAGGAGAGGAGTACGGAAGTATGACAGTGGGCAGTATGTGCAGGAGAGGAGTATAGAAGTATGAAAGTGGGCAGTATTGGCAGGAGAGGAGTATGGAAGTATGACTATGGGCAGGAGAGGAGTATGGAAGTATGACTATGGGCAGGAGAGGAGTACGGAAGTATGACTACGGGCAGGAGAGGAGTACGGAAGTATGACTACGGGCAGGCGAGGAGTACGGAAGTATGACAGTGGGCAGTATGGGCAGGAGAGGAGTACAGAAGTATGACAGTGGGCAGGAGAGGCATACAGAAGTATAACAATGGGCAGTATGTGCAGGAGAGGAGTACGGAAGTATGAAAGTGGGCAGTATGTGCAGGAGAGGAGTACGGAAATATGACAGTGGGCAGTATGTGCAGGAGAGGAGTACGGAAATATGACAGTGGGCAGTATGGGCAGGAGAGAAGTACGGAAGTATGAAAGTGGGCAGTATGGGCAGGAGAGGAGTACGGAAGTATGACAGTGGGCAGTAGAGGAGTACGGAAGTATGACAGTGGGCAGTAGAGGAGTACGGAAGTATGACAGTGGGCAGTATGGGCAGGAGAGGAGTACGGAAGTATGACAGTGGGCAGTATTGGCAGGAGAGGAGTACGGAAGTATGACAGTGGGCGGTATGTGCAGGAGAGGAGTACGGAAGTATGACAGTGGGCAGTATGTGCAGGAGAGGAGTACGGAAGTATGACAGTGGGCAGTATGGGCAGGAGAGGAGTACGGAAGTATGACAGTGGGCAGTATTGGCAGGAGAGGAGTACGGAAGTATGACAGTGGGCGGTATGTGCAGGAGAGGAGTACGGAAGTATGACAGTGGGCAGTATTGGCAGGAGAGGAGTACGGAAGTATGACAGTGGGCAGTATGGGCAGGAGAGGAGTACGGAAGTATGACATTGGGCAGGAGAGGAGTGCGTGTTGGGGGGTAAAACGGCCATAGAGGAATATCATTGGGTCCTGTGGAGGGATGAGGAGGCAGGGATGTCAGTGGTGGGGGGAGGGGGAGCTGGGGGGTGTGAGGGCACAAGGTGGTCAGACAAAGAGGAATGAGGAGGAAAAATCGCTTCTGATGGCAGAATCGCCCACTAGCAACACAAAACTATACATTTAGGAGGGAGGTCAGATTAAAAAGGACAGTATGCTGACAAAGCAAAGCTTTTATATGATTAAAGATATTTTTTATCTTCTTTCATTTTGCATTTAGATCTGGGAAGATCTCGAGAGCTGCAATACGTGTATGTGGATAATAACATCCAGCTGAAGGGTCTCCCTTCCTATCTCTACAATAAAGTGATTGGTTGCAGCGGGTAAGTCATTCCCATTTCCACATGTAGTGTTACTTAGTTTTCTGCATCCTTGTGCAATAAATGTTGTACTGTGTATATTTGTAATTAGATCATTTTGCACATCCTAAAAGCTTTTGTATTTACATTGACGTGTCATATATCACATGACATAGTCTTCTGCTGTTAGCAGTTTGCCTCATTCACAACAACTGTGGTGTGGTGGCTACTGCAATGTGGGAGGCTTTGATGGGGACCCTGATGTAAGGGAAGCTTTTTTGAAAGGGGGACTTTGATGGGGAACCCTGATGTAAACAGGGATTCTAATGGGGACTAATGGATTTCAGCCCCAAATATCTGTAAAATATATGAAGTGGTCCCCGTGCAGAAAAGTTTGGAGGCCCCTGGTATATACACTATATTACCAAAAGTTTTGGGACGCCTGCCTTTACACACACATGAACTTTAATGTCTGTAGGGTTCAATATGAAATTTTGCCACTATAACAACTTCAACTCTTCTGTGAAGGCCGTCCACAAGGTTTAGGAGGGTGTCTATGGGAAAGTTTGACCATTCTTCCAGAAGGGCATTTGTGAGGTCAGGCACTGATGTTGAACGAGAAGGCCTGGCTCGCAGTCTCCGCTCTTAATTCATCCCAAAGGGATTTTCCAAACAAAGGGCCAGTTTATTGTCCTTAGACTTGAGGAGGGCCGGAATGTGGCCAGCAGGGGCAGAAAATGTCACAGACCTGGCATGAATGAGAATAAATATGGCTTTGGGTTGGGGGTCAATAGGAGTAGGCGTAGTGTCACTATTAGTAGGAGGAATAGTATCCTATCATTAGTATTGTGGAAGAAATAGTGCCCCATTGTTGGTATCAGTGAGAGGAATAGTTCTTAATGTCAGTGGGAGGAATAGTGCCCCAAGGGCTGGATAAAGGCTAGTAAAGGGCCACAGTTTGGAGACCCCTGTTCTATAGGTTTGAGGTCAGGACTGTGTAGGCCAGTCAAGTTCCTCCACCCCAAACTCGCTCATCCATGTCTGGAGTGGGGATTATGGTGTGGAGTTGTTTTTCAGGGTTTGGATTTGGGCCCCTTAGTTCCAGTGATGGGAACACTAAAAAAAATGATTTTAAAATCTTGCTTTAAGACCTCTTTCACACTGAGCCGCCCATAGCGTCGGCGGTAAAGCTCTGCAATTTTTACTGCCGAGGCTGGATTTGCGGTGCATTTCGACTGCTAGCAGAACGCTTTTAACCCCCGCTAGCGGCTGAGAAAGGGTTAAAACTGCCAGAAATGCGCTGGTATAGCCGCGCTGTCCCATTGATTGCAATGGGCAGCAGCAGTGGAGGAGCGGTAAACACACAGCTTCTTCACCGCTTGCGGCTAGCAGGATTTCGGGCTTTCACACTGGAGACAATAGAGCAGCTGTTTGGTGGCGGATTGCAGGCGCTATTTTTAAAGCTATAGCGCCTGCAATACGTTAGTGTGAAAGGGGTCTTAAAAAAATAAATAAATAACAAACATGTTATACTTGCCTCCTCTGTACAGTTGGTTTTGCATAGAGCAGCCCAAACCCTCCTCTTCCCGGGTCCCTCTTCGCTGGCCCTGGCTCCTTCCACCTAATGAGTGCCCCTATAGACCAGTAGCTTGCTATGGTGGCAACCGAGCCGAGCTGCAGCCCTGTGTATCCATTTAGACATGCAGCTGCCATTCTGCCCCACCCCCTCTCTCCCCTGATTGGCTCAATGGTGCCGTGGCTGTGCCCCAGCCAAATTTAGAAGGAGAGTCCTGGATGATTTAGGCCAGGGATATGCAATTAGCGGACCTCCAGCTGTTGCAAAACTACAAGTGCCATCATGCCTCTGCCTCTGGGTGTCATGCTTGTGGCTGTCAGAGTCTTGCTGTGCCTGATGGGACTTGTAGTTTTGCAACTGGAGGTCCGCTAATTGCTTATCCCTGATTTAGGGGATCGTAGACATCGCTGGATTGAGAAGGGGCCCAGAGTAAGTGCTGTGGGGGGGCTGCTACACACAGAAGGTTTTTAATCTTACTGCATAGAATGCATTAAGATAATAAAAAACTTTTTCCAAGACAAAAGGTTTATACCAAAAGGCATATCAAGACATTGTGGACAGTTTCATGCTCCCAACTTTGTGGGAACAGTTTGGGGATGGCCCTTCCTGTTCCAACATGATTGCGCAACAGTGCACAGAGCAAGGTCCATAAAGACATGGATAAGTGAGTTTGGGGTGGAGGAACTTGACTGGCCTAATGTCACAAATGGGAGCACTTTCCCCCGAGCCCATCCCTTTTCAAGCCAATTGGAGCCTCCGGCTCTAATCATGTGCTTCAGAAAAAAACTCAGAACTTCATGCGTCTGGCAGCCTGCATGGAGATTAGGGGGCTGGTGAGTAGAGATTAGGGGGGAAGCACCGTGTGCCCCATATAGACAGGCCACCGCTGATGTAAAGGCAGGTGTCCCAATACTTTTGATAATATAGTGTGTGTGTGTGTTGTGTGTATATAATATAGTTGTTTTCTCAGCAATTTTGAAGTTTCTTTTCTATGCAGTGCAAAGCGTGGAAACGTCTTGCGGATCTATTCGAGGTGTTTCTTGTGAGTTCCTGTTTAGAATGCTACCGAGTCTGTTTGGATGGAGGCCAAAGAATGATCACTATTTTCCACTGCAAAGTGATTGGAAATGGCTACCTGCTAAGAGCTTGGCGTAGATTTACTAATAAAGAGCCGGCTTAGTTTCGTAGAACTCTAGATGCCTCTGTCAGAGAATTCCAGGAAAGAAAAGACACCTCATGATGTTATGGTTAACAGTTTCCTTCCTTTCTTCCCTCACAGCTGCGGCTCTCCCGTTCCAGTATCCGAAACAAAGCTCCTTTCCTTCACCTCTGGACCGCTCAGCGTCCATCTGCCGGCCGAGGTGAAGGGCATCGGATTGCCATGTGATTCAGTGTTGCCTCTACAGGAACTGGCACTGCGTTCTCTTCATGCTGCACTATGCTCCTTGTTACCAGGTGAAAGCGCCGTCTTCACACATTCGCATGTAAAGCAGAAAAAATAGGATTTTTTGTACTCACCGTAAAATCCTTTTCTCTGACGTCCATGGGCGGACACAGCTCCTTAAATATTGACAAGTGGGTTATGTTCCCTGTTTACAGGAGAGGACTAGGCCTCTCCTGTAAACAGGGAACATAACCCACTTGTCAAGATTTAAGGAGCTGTGTCCGTCCATAGACGATAAGAGAAATGTTTTCTCTCTGTATGTATATCAGTCACACACATTCTGCAGGACTGACCAATCTCACACGAGGCTACATGGGATTTATGTAGATCATGCGTGTTGTTTGAATGCTCCGTGTTTTTTATATTTGAGCATTAGATTGAGAATTGTTTCCTGATAGTTCCATTTATTTAAAATTTTGCGGGTTGAATTACTAGACATGTGCACTGCTGAATTTTTTTTTTTCGTTTCATTCGTTTTTGATTTTTCGTTTTTCGGTTTATTCGGTATGATCTCAATTCCTAAATTTGAAAGTTCGTAAATTCGAAAAATAAGAAAGAAAATTTGAAAGAATACCTAACTAATAATAACTACCGTATATACTCGAGTATAAGCCGACCCAAATCTAAGCCGAGGCACCTAATTTTACCACCAAAAAAATGGGAAAATTTATTGACTTGAGTATAAGCCTAGGGTGTCCACGTGCATGCCTCACTGTGCCCATGCCTCACTGTGCCTCTCTTTGTCCATGTGCATGCCTCACTTTGCCCATGCCTCACTGTGTCCATGCCTCACTGTGCCTCTCTTTGTCCATGTGCATGCCTCACTGTGCCCATGCCTCACTGTGTCCATGCCTTACTGTGCCCATGCCTCACTGTGCCCATGACTAGACTTACTCTTAACATGGGAATCTATAGAAGGGGTGCCTGGCTTTTAAAAATCGGTGCTCCCCGGCTGTAGGTCCCCCGGACAACAAACTTTGCACACTTGTAGAGAAAGAGTGGGGTTACATGTGTGCCAAGATTGGGGTCCAGGGGACCAACGTCCGGTACCGGGTCCCCAAAGTCAAGAAGATCGGGCGCAAAAAGGTGACTCGAGTATAAGCCAAGGGGGGCATTTTTAGCACAAAAAAATGTGCTGAAAAATTTGGCTTATACTCAAGTATATACGGTAACTATTAAATTACAGTTGAACCTCGGATTACGAGCATAATCCGCTCCAGGAAAATGCTTGTAATCCAAAGTACTCGCATATCAAAGCGAGTTTCCCCATTGAAGTCAATGGAAATTAAAATACTTTGTTCTGCATTGACTTCAATGGCATGCAATACCGTATGCAGCCAGAGGCGGGGGGGTGTCGGAGAGCCTCGGGAAAGGCCCAAGGACAGTTCGGATGACCTCAGCAAACCTCGGAAAGACTCCGTTCCCAAGCTGTCCTCTGCCTTTCCGTGCATTTCCGAAAGGCGCTGTTCGGCTCTGGCGCCAAATCAAATCCCCCACCCCTCCCCAGGTCAAACGTGGTACTGCGCATAGTTTTGGCCTGAATCATGCTTGTTTTGCGAGACAACACTCGCAAACCGAGTTAGGATTTTACAAAATACAGTGCTGGTCTTATGAAACGCTCATTAACTGCGTTACTCGCAATGCAAGGTTCCACTGTATAGGTATTGGAATTCCCTTTCAAATTTGGCTGTTAGTGAGCGTAACGAATAAGAATTTTCTCAGAAGTTACGAAATAACGAATGCAGCATCTAAACAAATGCAATGGAACGAATTAATAATAACTGATAATAAAACATCTTTTATTATTGTTATTGTTTTTTAATTTGTTAGTTTAGATACGGCATTGGTTATTTCAGATAATTCGTAACTTTGGATAAATTCGTATTTGTTACATTTACCTATAATTTAATAGTTAGTTATAGTTAAAGTGGACCTTCAGATGCTATGGGCCAGATTCAGATACACTTAATATTGCTCTGCGTAATCGAAATACTCTACGCTGCTGTATTTCACCAGGCTCTACACCGAATCCTGGTAGATTTTTGCCCGTACGCTATGGCGGCGTAGTCTATTTCTCGCCGCGTAATCGAAATACGCGATTGGGGGGCGTGAAGCATTTAAATTAAGCGCGTCCCTGCGGCGATCGAACTGCGCATGCTCCGTTCAGAAATTTCCCGCCGTGCATTGCGCGAAATCACGTCGTTACGTCATTCGTTGTTTGAGTAGCGGCGTTTACGAACATTCCTATTCCCGGACGACTTACGTACAAAATAATAAAGGACGTCGGAAAACGTAGAAATTCGACGCGGGAACGACGGCCATACTTAACATGGGCTGTCTAATATTAGACCAGCAAAAAGCTGGTATAGTGTTACGTAAAAAAAAGATGACTAAAGATGCCGTAAGAGATTGCGATTGAAGGTCGTAATTTCTGGGATCACCGGCAAAAGCTCATTAGCATACCCCGACGCGGAAAACGAGGGGAACTCCACCCAGTGGCCGCAATTTTATTGCAGCGTAGATCCGAAGGCGTACGAACACGTAATCCAGTCTAATTGAAGCCCGCAGCCGTCTATTCATGGTTTGAGGTTTTCGACTAGCTAGAAAACGCGCGTAATTTGAAATTACTCCAGTCTAACACCATTTAGACAGGCGTAATGGCTCTGTGAATCTGGCCCTATAACTTTTACGCAAACCAATCAATAAACGCTTATTGCTATTTTTTTGTTATCAAAAATATGTAAAAGAATACGTAGCAGCCTAAACTGAGTAAAAAATATGTTTTTTTTATATATTTTTTGGGGGATATTTATTATAGCAAAAAGTAAAAAAATATTAGGGCTGTTACTGATCAAATTTTTTGTGTTCGATTTATCGTTTTTTTTTTTATCGATTAATCAAATAATTTCGATTAATTATAACGCACATACAGATCCAACTACTTTTAGCTGATCTCCTTGCAGGCTGATTCTCAGTGCAGCTCCCAACCACTGGAAAGATGGATAGCAGGATACAAAAAACACACAAAGGCAGCGCTCGATGAGTATAGCATTAAAACTTTTATAGTCCTCAAGTAGGTAACCAAATAAATATTGCACTGGAGATAAAAATCGATGTAGCTACATAAACTGTAAAAATGGTGCGAGTAATACCAAACGGTAGCAAAAGTATGATACTGGTATAAAAATGTGTACAACGATACCACTGCTGAATCCAGATGAGGAGAGGTTAACACCAGTCAGTCGGCATGTAGATGTCCCGTGAAGGGAACTATCACAACTCCCAGTGGATGGCTGTAGAATCCCAGTTTAATAGAGGGAAGTGTGACAGCCCTTCGTGTGGCAGATAGTAAGGTCCCGCGGGCATGCAGATATGAAGGCACAGCAAAGGAGCCCTTCAGATGGACACGGCAAGCCCCGCCGGTGTCTGTAACGTTACCAGATCTCCGACAGAACTACCTGAAGGCGCAGAAGCCGGCAGAGAGGTGAGTACCAATCGAAAGAATTTTAATCGATCAAAAAGATTTTGAGCGATCAAAAAAAATGAAAGATTAATCGATGAATTAAAAGTTAATTTCCACAGCCCTAAAAAATATTGTTTTTTTTTTCCCAAAATTTTCCCTCTATTTTTGTTTATAGCGCAAAAAAAAAAAAACCGCACAGGTGATCAAATACCACCAAAAGAAATTTCTATTTGTGGGAAAAAAAAGGACGCCAATTTTGTTTGGGAAGCACGTCGCACGACTGCGCAATTGTCAGTTAAAGCGACACAGTGCTGAATCATAAAAAGTGGCCTGGTCTTTAACCAGCCAAATGGTCCGGGTCTTAAGTGGTTAAACACCTTAAAATCATATTTATTTTCTAATATTTCAGCTTTCATATCTGTTACCTTTTAGTGTATCTATCTAAAAATGTGACGGAAGTCAAATTTTTTTTTTTCACCGAATTGCCTTATTATACTAACCGATATCTTCTATTTGTTTTTTAGATTTGAGTTGTCTGTCACACATCTCATTGCCCAGAAGTCTTCTGGAGTTGTTGCAGTGCCCCCTGGGACATTGTCATCGCTGCAGTCAGTCAATGTTTACCATAGTCTATCCCAAGCTCTTTCCTCTGAGGGAGACCCCTATGGCCGGACTTCATCAAGGGTAATTTGAGAGACTGGAACATTTCTGTATATTAAATAGTTTATTCTATGTTGCTAAAATTGATAATAACCCCTGGTGACTCCCTTCATATATGTGTAAGTGTGTTTGCACATCGCAGATTCGGCAACCCATTTATTCCAATGGACTGCCTCACCCGGGAAACGAAAACCTCGACCCTTTGAAGCAATCACACCACTGCCTCTGATGCATGGGGGTGGCAATAAGAATTAATGACATCCTTGCATGTCTGCTAAAGTACAGTGCATTACTCTGCCGGTCGGGGAAAAGTGCGATTTCAGTCGTGCTCTCCCCGCTTGCAGAGATGTGAACCACGCCTTAGAAGTGCACGTACCGCAGCAACCTCAAAACTTTCCCATCATGGCTGAATCTGAGGTTATGAAAGGCAAAACTTCTACATTTGCAACTAGTGCTGGAGTGTTCAGCCAAGTCCTGCCCTATACATTCCTACCAGCTCATTATTATGATGGTTAGCCTCCTTGGTCAAGAGCAATGTGCAAGAAAAGTCAAGCAAAAGCAAAGAGAATTCCCAGCTCGGCTTACCAGCTTGTCTGCAACCAACCAAATTATCTTGTTTAACAATATGCGCAAAAAATTGGTTTAGTTTGCAAATACATGCGTAAGCTGCAGAGCCACTTGACGGCACCCCCAGTATTATCTGCAGTCCTAACCAGTGGCGGCTCATCCATACAGGGCGCAGGGGCCCCACACCCCTGATCAATGCACACGTCCCCTAATTTCCATGCAGGGCACCGAACGAATAGATTCCAGGCTCTAATTGGCTTCAAAAAAGGGTGGGCTCGGGGCGCAGTGCCCACCCACTTATATGACAATAGCGAATATTAATTCACTATTGCCCCTATCAGTAGGAGGAATAGTTTCCCATCCCATATTAGTAGAAGAAATAGTGCCCTCTTGTTGGTATCAGTGGAAGGAATAGTGCCCCACATCAGTGGGAGGAATAGTGCCCCAAGGGCCGCATAAAGGCTAGCAAAGGGCCACATCTGGCCCTTGGGCCGCAGTTTGGAGACCCCTGCTCTAGGGTGTTAGAATAAAAAATATATATATAATGTTTGGGGGTTGGAGGGAAGGAGATGGCAGTGAAAACAGTGGAAAAACACATTAGAACTGCTGTTTTACTTGTAATGCCAACGGCCACCACATGATGGAGCCAGATCACAGAAGGAAGCTTAGGCCGCAAAGCCGCAGCCTCAATTACCGGCGGGCTCTGGCCCGCCGCGATCGTGCGGCAGGGGAGGTAGGGGCGCAGGGAAACACAGGATACTAGATACTCTTTATTCGAACACCCTAGAGCAGGGGTCTCCAAACTGCGGCCCAAGATTTGGCCCTTTGCTAGCCTTTATGCGGCCCTTGGGGCACTATTCTTCCCACTGATGTGGGGCACTATTCCTTCCACTGATACCAATAAGAGGGCACTATTTCTTCTACTAATATCAATTTCTTGTCGCAATTGCGACCAGGCGCCTGTATTTTGTCGAGGCCTGCCTTAGATTGTAAGCTTCTTTAGGGCAGGGACTGATGTGAAGGTTTAATATACATGTAATGCACTGCGTGAATTGATGGCACCATATAAGTACCATAAATAAAATACGATGTTGGTTTGTTTTTTGCAGGAGAACAGCTGTCAGTTTTGTGGCGTACTGCTGCTCCACCCAGTGTCTGCAGACATTTGACCTACTGAGTTGATGCAAATTAATTTTCACCACTAATCTCTGACTGTCCCGTCTTCTGCTGTCCTTTCACTGTACAAACATCGGGATCGACCCGGACCTCCGGGATTTGGGGAAAAATAAAAAGACCTCAACTTTGTCAACAACCTCTAGCCGCTATTACACGTTACTGTCCTTCCCACAGACTTCTCCAAAAAGAAACCTTTCTACTTCTGTGTTTACAGATGAATCGCGAATACCACAGGGAGGCGGAAGCTCCTTCTAAAATACTTATGAATGAAGAGATTCAACAGTTCTATCCTTAAGTTTCAAATATGTGTGAACAAGAAGGGTGAAATGAGGAGATGGTATGGTGGACCATACAGGGGTACTGTACGTGTGTATATATATATATATATATAAGCATTAATAAGGTTAAGAAGAAATTTGCTACAATTGGGGACGAAGTCTAAAGTTGCCAACACCAGGCCTTAAAAAAACAAAAAAATTGAATATATTGCAGTTTACCAGTCCTTCGTTTTGGTGGCTTCTATTATTATCTTAATTTTATACAGTACAGGACACAGGCTTCATATTCACAGACCCTGGGTTATAGGCTTCTACCTTCAGGTGATTGGACAAAGCTCCGCTGGACATTGCCCCAGGTATCCCCCTATAAGCCTCCTCCGATCCACCCCCTCCCCTGGGTTATAGGCTGCTACCTTCAGGTGATTGGACAAAGCTCCGCTGGACATTGCCCCAGGTATCCCCTTATAAGCCTCCTCCGATCCACCCCCCCCCCTCCCCTGGGTTACCCCTGGGTTATAGGCTGCTACCTTCAGGTGATTGGACAAAGCTTTGCTGGACATTGCCCCAGGTATCCCCCTATAAGCCTCCTTCGATCCACCCCCCCCCCCCCATACCCTGGGTTATAGGCTGCTACCTTCAGGTGATTGAACAAAGCTTCGCTGGACATTGCCCCAGGTATCCCCCTATAAGCCTCCTCCGATCCAGCCCCCCTCCCCTGGGTTACCCCTGGATTATAGGCTGCTACCTTCAGGTGATTGGACAAAGCTTCGCTGGACTTTCCATCAGGTATCCCAGTTTTAACCCCCCCCCCTCCCCCCATTGTGTGAGTGTTCCATTTTATTTTTGTGTGTTCTAAGGCAGGGGTCTCCAAACTACGACCCTGGGGCCAGATGCAGCCCTTTGCTTGCCTTATATTCGGCCTTTGGGGCACTATTCCATCCACTGACACCAACAATGGGGAGTCATTCTTGTTTCTAAAACCACCAATGGGGCACTATTCATCCGACTGACACTATCAAACGGGTACAATTTCTTCTATTGGCACCAACAATGGAACACTAGTCCTCCCACTGACGCCAAAGATATGGTATTGTATACTCCCACTGGACTTTTTTTTTACTCCCAATGGCCCTAGTCCGGCCCTCCTAAAGTTTGAAGGACAGTAGACTGGCCCTTTGTTTAAAAAGTTTGGAGACCCCTGTTCTAAGGTTAACCACTTCAGCCCCAGGAGATTTGGCTGGTGAATTACCAGGCCATTTTTTGCGATTCGGCACTGCTTAGCCTTAACTGACAATTGCACGTGCGACGTTGCAACCAAACAAAATTGCCGCTCTTTTTTTTTTTCTCGCAAATAGAGCTTTTTTTTTTTTGGTATTTGATTATCTCTGCAATTTCTTAAATTTATTTTTTTGCTTCGCTATAAACAAAAAAAGAGCGAACATTTTGAAAATACCATAATATTTTTCCCACAAATAAAGCTTTTTGTGGTATTTAATCATCTCTGTATTTTTTTATTTATATATATATATATATATATGTGTATATATATATATATTTTTTTTTTTTTTTTTTTTCGTTTATAAACAAAAAAAGAGCGTCAATTTTGAAAAAAAAACACAATGGGCCAGATTCAGAAAGACTTACGACGGCTTATCTCCAGATACGCCGTTGTAAGTCCAAATGAGCGTATTTTGGCGCCTGATTCATAGAATCAGATACGCCGGGATATAGCTAAGATACGCCGTCGTATCTTAGTTGCATATTTACGCTGGCCCCTAGGTGGCGCTTCCGTCGATTTACTCGTCAAATATGTATCACGAACGTAGTTGCGGCCAGCGTATCTATTTGCGTTGTTTACGTAAGGCGTCGGACCGGCGTAAAGTTACCCCTGCTATATGAGGCGCAGGCAATGTTAAGTATGGACGTCGGAACAGCGTTGTATTGTACGTTGTTTGCGTAAGCCGATTCAGAATGGGGCTGGGCGTAAGTTACGTTCACGTCGTTTTCATTGACTATTTGCAACGTGATTTTGAGCATGGGCACTGGGATTTGTCCACGGCCGGCGCATGCGCAGTTTGTTCGGCACGTCAATAACGTGGGGTCACCATACATTTACATACAACACGCCCTCCATCCACCTACTTTGAATTACGTGCGGTTACGCTGGCCCATTTACTCTACGCCGCCGCAACTTACGGAGCAAGTGCTTTGAATACAGCACTTGCCTGTCAAAGTTGCGGAGGCGTAGCGTAAATAGGATACGCTACGCCCGCACAAAGATACGCGCCTCATCCTGATTCTGGCCCAATATTTTTCCCACAAATAGAGCTTTTTTTTTGGTGGTATTTGATCACCTCTGCTATTGTTTTATTTATTTTTTTGCGCTATAAAGAAAAAAAGAGCGACAAGTTAAAAAAATATATATATATATATATATATATATATTGTACTTTTTTCTATAATAAATATCCCCAATTTTTTCTTAAAAGCAATTTTTTTCTTAGTTTAGGCCGATATGTATTCTAAATATTTTTGTTAAAAAAATCGCAATAAGCGTATATTTATCGGTTCGCGCAAAAGTTATAGCGTCTACAAAATAGGAAATAATTTTTAATTTTTATTATTATTTTTTTTTTACTAGTAATGGCGGCAATCTGTGATTCTGTTTTTATCAGGACTGCGACATTATGGCGGACACATCGGACACTTTTCGCACTATTTTGGGACCATTGCCATTAATACAGCGATCAGTGCTATAAAAATGCACTGTTCCTGGGAGAGCTGGTGAAGAAAGGACAGGGATGTGAAGTACACAGAATACCTCTCTCACACGCCTGCATGAGATAAGGAAATCATCTGTCACTCACAGCAAGGGGGAAGAAATGGACACCTATTTCTCTGCTGTGTCCGTTTTTATCTTACTGAAAAAAGATAAGAGGATTGCTCAGAGCTGGATTAACTCTTCGTGGCAAGTCTGGGTACAGATTAAATGACATCCTCTGCTGTATCAGATATGAGCCTTAATTTAAAATAAAAATTGGGGGGTATACATTTACTTTAAGGACATCTTCTACCTTTTATGGAGAAATAATTTTAAGCTTAAAGTGGCTGTAAACCCTCACATATACCCATTGAAGGGACTGGCCTCAGGTGATACACAGAGATGAAACAAATCCTCATACATAAGTTGTACCTGTTAATCTGCAGCCTTTTCCACATCCTATCAAAGCGCAAAATGTGAACAGATTATCTGAGCCACCAGAAAAAAAGGGGTTGGCGAGCTGAAATTACACGCTGCGAAGCTCAGTGAGGAGAGCTCTGAGAGATGATTGGAGGGAAAGTCCAACCGAAATATTCCTTACGCACACATTCATGGAAATGGCTGTAATAATGCTGAGTGCTGTAATGACGTCAGGCTGGGAAACCACCAACAATTTTAAATGAAAAAACTTTTTTAGCACACTAAAGATTCCGCAGAAGGGCCCAAAGATTTATTTTAGGGCTGTTACTGATTAAACTTTTCGTGTTCGATTAAACGATTTTTTTTTTTAAACTAATTTCGATTAATTATAACGCACATGCAGATCCAACTACTTTTAGCTGATCTCCTTGCAGGCCGATTCCCAGTGCAGCTCCAACCACTGGAAAAATGGATAGCAGGAAACAATATAAACACAAAGGCAGCGCTTGATGGGAATAGCATTAAAACTTTTATAGTCTTCAAGTAGGTAACAAAATAAATATTGCACTGGAGATAAAATCGATGTAGCTACATAAACTGTAAAAATGGTGCGAGTAATACCAAACTGTACCAAAAGCAGTCATAAAAACCTGTAGCTAAGTATGATACTGGTATAAAAATGTGTACAACAATACCACTGCTAAATACAGATGAGGAGAGGTTAACATCAGCCGTCGGCATGTAGATGTCCCATGAAGGGAACTATCACAACTCCCAGTGGATGGCTGTAGAATCCCAGGGTGATGGAGGGAAGTGATAGAGGTAAGTGTAACAGCTCTTGTGTGTGGCAGATAGTAAGGTCCCGCCGGCATGCAGATATGAAGGCACAGCAAAGGAGCCCTTCAGGTGGACAGGGCAAGCCCCGCCGGTGTTCGTGACGTCACCGGATCTCCGACGGAACTCCCCGAAAACCCGGAAGCCGGCGGAGAGATGAGTACCAATCATAAGAATTTTGATCGATCAAAAAAATGAACGATTAATCGAGGAATTAATAGTTTTTCACAGCCCTAGCCCTAGCTTATTTAGATGGTCACACGGTACACATACGGCAACATTTCAGAGCCACACAGGGCCTGCTCAGGCAAGTGACGAAGGGGCCCTGTGTGACTCCGAAAACGTTGCCGTATGTGTACCGTGTGACCATCTAAATAAAGCTTTGGACCCCTCTGAGGAATCCTTGGTGTGCTGATGACATTTTTCCATTTTGTATCACAATCGTGTGTATGCATGGCAGGCTTGAGAGAAATCACGTCGAGAATTTTTTTTTTTCCATGACATTAAAAACGGTCTTGTGCACATGGCATAAGAAGTGACTCATGCTGATAATAGAGGAACGAAGCAGCAGACAGAAATGACACTTAGTGCTTTTCGTTGAGACAAGTACATGCTTCGGTTATGTTTCCAAGGTTGACAACCACTTTAATTTGTTTATTTCACTTTCTGATTCTTCTTCAACACTTCTCTCTCTTCTAATACAACAATTGAAGCAGTGCATGTGGCTCTGTGCACCCTCTGTAAAAGCTTGGGAGCTGTACCCAGACCTGACACCATAGGTATGGCCTGTAATGTTGCTTCAGGCAGCGGATCCTACATGGGTGCTCATCTTGGCACCTGGTGAAGCTCATGTAGTTGGGCGCAGGGTGCTATACAGGTCCAGAACCATGGAAATGCTTCCCCTATTTCCACACTCTACTCTGGGAGTACCCCATAGGGCTGGGGTGCCGACCCTCGGATGTGACCCGCGATCTCCTTCTTTGGGATGGAAGCCCAGATCGTGGGTTCCAGATCCGCCATACCTGTGAAACCCAAATACTGAAGATCTCTCCAGTAGTGTTGAGCGGAATACGCCATATTCGATTTCGCGATATTTCACGAATATATAGAAGAATATTCGTGAAATATTCGTTAATATAGAATATTCGTGATATTTTATCAAAAATTTTTTTTCGCTAATGCGAATGTGAAATTTCTCTAATGCGAAATTGATTGCGAAATTCTCGTCAACACGCGAAAACGGAGATCATTTCCTGGATTACTAAACTAATATGCACTAAACACTAACTCTACTTACACAAACTTATATGACTAAACTAAAGCTAATTTTTTTTTTTTTATATACACAAAACACAGAAGGGCAGAGAAAGTATTCGCGAATATTCGTAATACGAATATTCACATTGCGAATATTCGGCAACGTAAAAGGATCGCCTCAGCTACTCGGCCCAGGGTCTCTAATCATACCAGCAATGCTTTGAGGCGGCGTACACACGAGGGGATATGTCCGCTGAAAACGGTCCGATGGACCGTTTCAGCAGACATCTCCGCTCGTGTGTATGGGCTAGCGGACAGATTTCTCCACCCGACAGATTTCAAAGCAAGCTTTGAAATCTATCCGGTGGAATCTGTCCGCCCGACATGTCTGCTAGTTAGTACACTTACCAGCAGACATGTCGGCCCCCACCGCCGCCGCGCCGCTGCCGAATGGATTTGGCGCATGCGCGGAAGTGTTTTACTTCCTGGTGCGGTGACGCGGCGGCGTCAACGTCACCGCCGCGCCGTCCGGCGGCGGGGAATTTGATCCGATGGTGTGTACACGCCATCGGATCAAACTCCCGATCGGACATATCCGATGGAAATGGTCCGCGGACCGTTTTCATCGGATATGTCCGATCGTGTGTACGCCGCCTTAGACGTCAATGGAGATCACTAGGATGTGATCTGTTTTAAAAATAAATTTGAAAAAATACGAATATTCGCAATATCGAATATTCACCGCGATATTCGATTTATTCGCGAATACTCGAATATGCAATATTCGTTACGAATATTCGCAATGCGAATATTCGTGAGCAACACTACTCTCTAAGGGGTAGGCCCACTGTAGCAGGCAAAGCCTAGGCTCTATACAGTGAACAGGACAGGTAAGACAGGGTCACCCTTCGTCGAATCTTCTTAGAACATTCGACAGACACCATAAGCCTTCAAGTGACAGATTCGATCTTAATTCGGATTTTTGGATGAAAGAAAAAAAATAAACACAAATTTCGTGAGTATCTAAATAAATGGATTTTTTGGACGAAAACAAAATATTTTGGTGTGCACATGTCTAAATACAACCCCGTCAGTGTGAGCAATTTATTTTCTACAGTGTTGAGATTATAAATCTTATCGGGCTCTCAAAACATTTGTATCAGCTGAAAAATCTGACAAAATACCATCATCATTAGATTGTTCTATAGGTGCTTAATCACATCTGAGTATCTCAGACTTTTAAACTTGCCTCTAAAACCGTTTTACCACCCAGAGATTTAGGAATTTACCTTAAACCATAGAGTAGAAACTTTTATGTGTGGACACATAGCATCACTCCTGTCATAGGGTTTGCCCGAGCAGGGATGAGTTATGTGTTTTCTAGATCTCCGGTGCTGTTAGCTAAGGATGAGCCGAACACCCCCTTCAGTTCGCACCAGAACCTTCGAACAGACCGAACGTTCGCTCGAACATTTAGACGTCTATGGGACTCGAACGTTCAAATTCAAAAGTGCTAATTTTAAAGCCTAATATGCAAGTTATTGTCGTAAAATGTCTTTGAGAAAAGTTTTAAAAGCGGTCGTTTTTTTCAGGATGACCGTTTTTAAAACTTTTTTTCCATTGATACATGTTCCCTTGGGCAAGACCCGGGTTTTCAAAGACGTTTTCACAGGCATACTTTAGACACCCAGCAGGTACAATATTTAAAGTTTTTCCTTTTTTATTTAAGCATCACTGCTCCTGAGGAGCAGTGATTTTAATGATGCTTAAATAGAAATAAAATTAAAAATTCCTTTAAATATTGTACCTGCTGGGTGTCTATAGTATGCCTGTGAAAACGTCTTTAAATAGCACAATCACCTGCCTGCCAGTAAATTAGGAAGAACTGATCTAGCTAAACTATACAGTGTATAAATATATGTACAACACCTGAATGAATGAATGAAAAACTTATATAGCGCGGCACATGCAAACTAAATCGCCTCTGGGCGCTTGTTGTTCCTGTCTCCTTTGGTATCAAAAGAGATGTGCCTTGATCTTTCTCCTGAATGCTAGGTGCTTCTCCTCCAACCGAATGCTGGTTGGTAAAGCGTTCCATAGTCTGGGACCTTGGACCGCGAATCTTCTTTCTCCTTTGGACTTGTATCTGGCTTTCGGTATCTGGAGCAGATTTTGATTGGTGGATCGCAGAACGAGATTGGGATTATGAGCTTTTATTTTTTCGCATAGATAATGGGGAGCATTCCCATGAATACATCTATGCGTTAGACAGAGTGCTTTAAAAGTGATTCTGTCTTTTACTGGTAACCAATGAAGGGATCTCAGTGAAGGTGAGATGGATTCCCAAGGTTTTTTCCCAGTCACAAGTCTAGCGGCCGTATTCTGAACGACTTGTAGACGAGCAATTTGGTACTTTGGGAGTCCGAGGTAAAGGGCATTTGCATAGTCCAATCTTGAGTTTACAATTGCTCCCACCACGACTGCTATATCTTCTTTTGGGATGAAAGGAATAAGTCTGCGTAGTAGGCGCAGCAGATGGTGAGATCCGCTGACTACTGACCCTATTTGTGCGTCCATTGTCATGTAGGAGTCGAAGATGACCCCGAGACTTTTGACTTTGGCGCTAGGGGTGATGATTTTGCCCAGAATGGGCGGGGGTGTCCAGATTGTTTCAAGTTGATTCATACGCTTGGCGTGAAACAGTAGAAGTTCTGTTTTTGCTCCGTTGAGTTTAAGATAACTCTTTGTCATCCAGTTCTCTATCACAGAGAGAGGCATGTCTCTAGATTGAGGTGGTGATCCTTTTTATTGCAAATGCGAAAGTACAGTTGCGTATCGTCTGCATATGAATGATAGAGCAGTTTTTGGCTGCTGATGATTTCAAAAAGAGGACGAAGATAGATGTTGAATAACACCGGCGACAGAGGCGATCCTTGAGGGACTCCGCACGATAATGTGCGTTTTTCAGAAGTGAAGGGTCCCAACTTCACTGTTTGCAATCGGTTTTCCAAAAAAGAGGAGAACCAAGATAAATCGCCTTCTGCGACTTTGGCTACTTCAGCTAGCTGAGTCAATAGAAGCTTATGGTCTACTGTATCGAAAGCTGCGCTTAGGTCCAACAGAACCAGAAGACAAGATTCTCCTTTGTTTGTGGCCTCGAGATATACTGGGATGTATATATATCCTCTACACACTGTAACATTAACTGACTAGCCTGCCTGCTCTATCTACCTGCAAAAAATGACACTCTCTCTCTCTCTCTCTCTCTCTCTCTCTCTGTTCTCTCTAACCACCGCCGCAACACACTACACAAGGCCGACCTGCAGGCAGCCTTTTATAGTGTGGGGCGTGTACTAAACCCCCTGAGCCATAATTGGCCAAAGCCACCCTGGCTTTGGCCAATTACGGCTCTCTACTGAAGGCGCTGTGATTGGCCAAGCATGCAGGTCATAGTGCATGCTTGGCCAATCATAAGCCAGAAATGCCGCCGTGAATTATGGGCCGTGGCTTGTCACTTGAATTTGGCGCGAATGACCCGTATTGTTCATATTTCGACGAACGATCAAACATACAATGTTCGAGTCGAACATGAGTTTGACTCGAATACACTTTTCTGCTTGGAGAGCATTGGGGCTGCTGACCAGACACCTTATCCAAGGCACTGGAATAGATCTTTGGTACTTATGACCTCATCCCAGTAACTTCTCAACATTTTTGTCACTCTTCTGCGTGTTCCATCTTTAGTCCAAAACACCCTGGGTTTATATTATATTAAAGGGGTTGTAAAGGTACAATTTTTTTCCTAAATAGCTTCCTTTACCCTAGTGCAGTCCTCCTTCACTTACCTCTAGGGATGATCTTCGAGTCCATCTCATGTTCGATTCGAACATTGCCTGTTCGGCGAACAATTTGGGGTGTTCGCTGCAAATTCGAAAAGCCGCGGAACACCCTGTTAAAGTCTATGGGAGAAATCTAAAGTGCTAATTTTAAAGGCTAATATGCAAGTTATTGTCATAAAAAGTGTTTGGGGACCCGGGTTTTGTCCCAGGGGACATGTATCAATGCCAAATAAAGTTTTAAAAACTGCAGTTTTTTCAGGAGCAGTGATTTTAATAATGCTTAAAGTGAAACAATAAAAGTGAAATAGTCCTTTAAATTTCGTACTTAGGGGGGATATAAAGTATGCCTGTGAAATAGCGCATGTTTCCCATACTTAGAACTGTCCCTGCACAAAGTGTAATTTCTGAAGAAAAAAAAAGTAATTTAACCACTTAAGGACCGCCTACTGCACATATACGTCGGCAGAATGGCACGCCTGGGCACATCAACGTATATATACGTTGCTTTTAGTACCCAGCCGTGGGTCACGGGCGCGCGCCCGCGGCGTGCTCCCGTGACCCGGTCCGAAGCTTCGGGACCGCGGGACTCGCGTACCCGATCGCCGCTGCAGTGCGGCGATCCGTCCCTGGAGCTGAAGAACGGGGAGAGCCGTGTGTAAACACGGCTTCCCCGTGCTTCTCTGTGGCCGCAGCATCGATCACGTCATCCCTGTTGTAGGGGGACGTGATCGATGACGTCACACCTACACACGCAGGGAACACTCAAAGTCACAGCGCCCCCTTGCGGTTAACTCCCAAATTGCAACTGTCATTTTCACAGTAAACAATGCAATTTAAATGCATTTTTTGCTGTGAAAATGACAATTGTCCCAAAAACGTGTCACAATTGTCCGAAGTGTCCGCCATAATGTCGCAGTCACGAAAAAAATCGCTGATCGCCGCTATTAGTAGTAAAAAAAATAATAATTAATAAAAATGCAATAAAACTATCCCCTATTTTGTAAACGCTATAAATTTTGCGAAAACTAACCGATAAACGCTTATTGCGATTTTTTTTTTACCAAAAATAGGTAGAAGAATACGTAGCGGCCTAAACTGAGGAAAAAAAATGTTTTTTTTTAATATATTTTTGGGGGATATTTATTATAGCAAAAAGTAAAAAACATTGCATTTTTTTCAAAATTGTCGCTCTATTTTTGTTTATAGCGCAAAAAATAAACACCGCAGAGGTGATCAAATACCACCAAAAGAAAGCTCTATTTGTGGGGAAAAAAGGACGGCAATTTTGTTTGGGAGCCACGTCGCACGACCGCGCAATTGTCAGTTAAAACGACGCAGTGCCAAATCACAAAAAGGGGCAAGGTCCTTTACCTGCATTTTGGTCCGGGTCTTAAGTGGTTAAAAATCACTCGTGGCTATAATGAATTGTTGCTCCCGGGAATTCAGAGAAAATTCATTCATAAAAAATAAAAGCCTGCCATCAATTTAGAAAAAAAATGACCTGGGTTCCCCCCAAATATCCATTCCAGACCCTTCAGGTCTGGGTGGATTTTAAGGGGAACTCCACCCCAAATAAAAAAAAATGGTGTGGAGTTCCCCCAAAAACCCACTAGACCCCTTATCCGAGCACATAACCTGGCCGGCTGCAGGAAAAGAGGGGGGGACGAGAGAGCGCCCTCCCCTCCTGAACCAACATGGGGACATCCTCCCGATGTTGAAGGAGACAAGGGCCTTATCCCCACAACCCTGGCCAGTGGTTGTGGGGGTCTGCGGGCGGGGGGCTTATCAGAATCTGAAAGACCCCTTTAACAAAGGGGATCCCCCTATGTGAATTTGCAATAGGGTACATTTGACCTCTACCATTTCACTAAGAAAGTGTAAATAATAGTTAAAAAACACACACACACACCGTGGAGAAAGTCCTTTATTAAAAAAGATAAATCTAGCGGTGGTAATCCACTCTCGATCCCCGCTCCAACATTGTCGGTATTCAGCGACGGTTGATCGCCTCCCTGCTGGGGTCCATCGATGAGAAGATCCATCCAAGTCCGGGATCCAGAGTGCACGCTTCGCCAGCCACCTGTCTCCACGAGAGACAGCCCGGCGAATGACGCGGCTTGAGCCAGTGACAGCTCTTTCATAGGTGAGGCGGGGCCACCCGTCACGTGACCCCTCCCTCTCTGACGCACCCTCTCAAATACGTCACTGGGTAAGCCCAGGCTTTCCCTTGCGCCAGAGAGGGGCTAGGGCACGTGACGGGTGGCCCCGCCTCACCTATATAAGAGCTATCACTGGCTCAAGCCGCATCATTCCCCTGGGCTGTCTTTTTTTTTTTTTTTTTTTTTGTATATGAATGAATTTTCTCTGAATTGCCGGGAGCAGACAATTCATTATAGCCGCAAATGATTTTTTAATTCCTTTTTTTCCTTCAGAAATGGCACTTTGTGTAGAGACAGTTCTAAGTACGGGAAACATGCGCTATTTCACAGGCATACTTTACACCCCCCCCCCCCCCCAGGTACAAAATTTAAAGTAATAATTCACTTTTATTGTTTTACTTTAATCATTATTAAAATCACTGCTCCTGAAAAAAATGCAGTTTTTGAAACTTTTTTTTGCATTGATACATGTCCCCTGGGGTAGGACCCGGGTCCCCAAACACTTTTTAGGACAATAACTTGCATATTAGCCTTTAAAATTCACACTTTAGATTTCAAATATTCAATTTCCATAGACTTTAACGGGGTTCTAAAGTTCACACAAACTTTTGGTCTGTTCGCAGGTTCTGGTGCGAACCAAACGGGGGTGTGTTCATCCCTACTTACCTCATCCTTCGATTTTGCTTTTAAGGCCGGGTTCACACCTATGCGAATTGGTTGCGGCTTAAACCGCATCTAATACGCAGAACATTTTTAAATACATTGTTTTCAATGAGGCTGGTTCACATATGTGCGATGCATTCGCACTGCACATTGCCGGAAATCCGTATGCGTTGTGGAGGCCTTGCGGTGCGGCTCAGGTGCGAATTCAGTCCCATTATCTTCTATGGGTACGCAGCTGATTCGCAGATGTGTTCAGTTCTCTTCAGGAATTTCTCTCATTCAGCTCAATACATTTCTCCCCCACTCTCCTCTCACTCACAACTTCCCCCAGGTCTCCAAATTCGCAGCAAAAACTGAGCTAATCTGCTGAACACTTCCCTTATCTTTGCAGAAACATTACAGAGCTGAAATTCACACTGCACAAGTGTGAACCCAGCCTAAATGTCCTTATTTCTTCGGAGAAATCCTCACTTCCTGTTCTTCTGTCTGTAACTACACACAGTAATGCAAGGCTTTCTCCCTGGTGTGTCACACTCGACCCCTCCCTTGGACTACAGGAGAGTCAGGACGCCCTCTACATTGCAGATAGAGAAACAAAGCTGTTGGTTAGGACTTCCCTGTAGTCCAAGGGAGGGGGGCGAGCACGACACTCCACACGAGAGAGAAAGCCTTGCATTACTGTGTGGAGTTACAGACAGAAGAACAGGAAGTGAGGATTTCTCAGAAGAAATAAGGACATTTAAAAGCAAAATGGAAGGATGAGGCAAGTGAAGGAGGACTGCACTAAGGTAAAGGAAGCTATTTAGGAAAAAAAATGTACCTTTACAACCCCTTTAAAGTAAGGTGACCATATTTTTTAAATGAAATCCGGGGACATATTTTTTCTTTACCAGTAATAGGAACAATCAGCGACTCTCTGCCTGTCGCCGCCCGCCTCACAACCTCTCGCCGCCCGCCTCACAACCTCTCAAGTCTTACACTTCGGGCTACTACTGGATGGAGAGCGGAGGAAGATCACTCCGCCAGGGAAGGCAAGGAGATAGGCAGATGGCTGGCCTGGATTTGAGCCAAGGCAGAAGAACATGCGAGCGGAGCTGAAGAAATATTCCCTCCGCTCCGACCAGCACATGATCATCAGAAAGGGGCACAGATAATGGGAAAAATACAACCCCCCCCCCCCCCCCATGCTAGTAGGCACGGCGGTGTAATTCTAATTATTTTATTTTAATTCTGCACTGACTGTCTTTGAAATTGCCCCTGCCCCCTATTAAATCCAATCTGGGGACAAAACCAGGGACAGACTTGGTCCGGGGACAGTGTCCTCAATTAGGGGACTGTCCCCTGAAACTGGGGATGTCTGGTCACCCTACTTTAAAGGGGTGTTCCAGTCATTTTTTAGGTTTATTAAAAGTCAGCAGCTACAAAAAGTGTAGCTGCTGGCTTTTAATAAACATACACTTACCTGCCCCACGTTCCAGCGACACGCCGGCCAGGGCTCAGCTCACGGCCGGGCACCCACTGCCCATTCTTGTAGTATAGTCTCCTGCTATTTTATGTGATTCTGCACTCTGTCCACTAAGTTACTACAATTACAGAAATCTTATGCTGAAAGGAATACTGAGGTTGGCTGGCATCTCCTTCCTAGAATACTCATACTGACCCTCTAGTTTTAATGTTAGCTGTTAAGTCACAGACTGAGAACAAGCATGCAGATTAGGAATTTTTACTTTGCTATGATTCAGCTGCTTCATGACTGTAATAAAACCAGACAGCCAGACAGCTAGAATTTTTTATAAGGAGGTCGGCACTGACAGTCTCCCTTTATACACAGTACATGTTTCCTTTAGGCTAGATTCATTGCATCCAATTCGCAATAGCAGCAGTTTTTGACTGGCTCTCTATGGAGCCGGTTCATATATCTCTGCTGCGGCTCCGATGCGAATTTGCACAGGAGCCCTGTGTGTCTTTTGGTCCATTTCAGGTCCGAATTCAGCCCTAAAATCGGACCTAAGAGGGGATGCACCGGACCCCTGCTGTGAGTCGCATGCGAGTATAGTGTGAACCCAGCCTTAGAGTGGACCTGCCACTTTGCCCATTCAGGAAAAAGTAAAATGTTGTCTTGACAGCCTACCTCTCCTCCCGCAGATACTTTCCCTGCCACCTCTTCAACTACAGGCATCCTAATTAGGAGGCCCTGTGCAACCTCCACATTAGTCTCGTCTGGAATTCACCCAGGGCTAATGCGCTTCTCCAAGCCCATACTTGCCAGCATTTAGGTTCAGTGACTTTACACTCACTTGGCAAGCTGTGCCACCTGGGAGGAAGGGGAGAATTCTTGAGGCTGGGTTCACACTAATGCAAATTGGATGCGAGTTTCCCCCGCATTCAATTCGCATCACAGGAAAGTGTGACCGGCTTGCAATGGAGCCGGTTCACACATCTTTGGGGAGGCTGCGGAGCAGACAGCAGAAGGGTCCTTTCTGTGCATCTTTGGCTCCGTTTCAGGTCCAAATTCAAGATTTTTTTTAACCTGGTTCGTCACCCGAAAACGGAGAACTAGGACACACCGGACCCCCTGCTGTGAGCCGCGGCCGCACATAGTGTGAATCCAATAAAAGGGGGAACATGCTTAGATATTTCCAATTGCCCATCAGGTAAATGTATACATAGTTACATAAAGTAGCACCTTGGATTATGAACATAGGGCCAGATTCAGGTAGGACAGCGGTTCTTTATTTCGGAGTAACGTAAGTCATTTACGTTACTCCGCCAAAACTTTAGGAGCAAGTACTGTTATTCACATAGCACTTGCTCCTAAAGTTGCAGCGGCGTAGCGAAAATGAGCCGGCGGAATTCAAATTGGGCGGGTAGGGGGCATGTATTATTTAAACTAGGCGTGATCCCGCGACGAACGTACTGCGCATGCTCCAAATTCTGTCAGTGAACGTTAATGACGTCTATCTCCATTCACGGACGTTTTACGCAAACGACGCAAATTTTTTTAAATTCGACGTGATGACGACGGCCATACTTAACATAGGATACTCCACCTAGGGGGCATGTTTTTCTTTACGCCGCGTATCGCTTACGGAAACGTCGGAAAGTCACTGCGTCGGGCCCGAATACGATCGTGAATTGCCGATTCTTGCTGATTAACATATTCTCGGCGTTAATCAGCGGGAACAGCCCGGGCGCCATTTTTTAAATTGCAGTTCCGATACAACGGCGAAATACAATTACGCCGCTCGTATAGGAACTCCAACCCGGCGTTTCTTGTTTTCTGCTTACAGAAAACAGAAACGCCAGCTCAAAGTGAGAGTTATGCTGGAGTATCACTGATACTCCAGCCTAACTCTACCTGAATCTGGCCCAAAATCCGTTCCAGAAGAATGCTTGTAATCCAAAGCACTCGTATATCAAAGCAAATTTCCACATAGGATCAATGGAAACTCGGCTTATTCGTTCCGGTGTCACTGCTAGTGTATGCAGTACTGCATGTGGCCAGAGGTGGGGGAGGGCGGAGACACTCAGAGATCACTGGGAAACACTCGGAGACACTCTGGGATGGAGTGTTTCCGAGTGTATTCGAGCATCACCGGCACCCCAGCACCTCTGGCCACATGCGGTACTGCACACCCCAGAGGCTTGAATCCTGTTCATCTTGCCAATCGAGTCAGGATTTTTTTTTAAAAAAAGCTTGCAAACCTGAGGTTTTACTGTAGTTAGTATGGTTGAAAAAGGAAATAAGTCCATCTAGTTCAACCAATAAAAAGGGGGTAAAAATGTAGCAAAGAAATGCAAAAGTATTTGCACAGGTTGAACAAAACCCAATTGTTACGGTTCCCGTATACATTGATCTAGCGTACCTTTGCTCATTCCGGACAAAAAGTTCAATTTTAACCTCATCGGTCCACAGAACTTGTTCCCAAAATGCATCAGGCTTGCCTATATGTTCATTTGCAAAGTTCAAGCGCTGATTTTTGTGGTGAGGACGTAGAAGAGGTTTTCTTCTGATGACTCTTCCATGAAGACCATATTTGTACAAGTATCTCTTTATAGTGGAATAGTGTACCACAACTCCAGTGTCTGCCAGATCTTTCTGGAGGGATCGTGCAGTCAAACGTGGGTTTTAAATTGCTTTTCTCACAATCCTGCGAGCTGTTCTGTCTGATATTTTTCTTAGTCTTCCAGATCTTGCTTTAACTTCCACTGTTCCTGATGATTGCCATTTCTTAATTACATTCAGAACAGAGGATATCGACATCTGAAAACGCTTTGCTATCTTCTTATTGCCTTCTCCAGCTTTGTGAGCGTCAACTATTTTCAGTTTTCTAGACAACTGCTTAGAAGAACCCATGGTGCTGATTGTTGGGGCAAGGTCAGATGAGTCTGGGCATTTAAAACCTTTGAGATTGACATCACCTGGTCTTCCCAGACGATGATTGAGAACAATCCATGACACTAGCAGGTCTCAGCTTTGCAAAGGGGGCAGTGCATGCTATAAATTCTGCAGGGTGCCCAAACTTTTGCAGACGCCATTTTTTTGTTTTCTGTAAATGATGGAAAGAAAATCTATTTTTTTTTTTTACATATTATAAGAATGTCTAATCTGTAATTTGATGCCTTTTGGAGATGTTTGCATCTTTCCTTGGCTTCGTTATGCACATTAACCACTTAAGCCCCGAGCCTGTTTTTCAGATTCAGTGTTTACGAGACTAAAACATTTTTTTTTGCTATAAAATTACTTAAAACCCCCAAACATTATATATATTTTTTTCTAACACTCTAAAGAAAAAAATGGCAGTCATTGCAATACTTTTTGTCACACCGTATTTGCGCAGCGGTCTTACAAGTGCACTTTTTTGGGAAAAAAATCACTTTTTTAAATTAAAAAATAAGACAACAATACATTTGGCCCAATTTTTTTACATATTGTGAAAGATAATGTTACGCCAAGTAAAACTTATACCAAACATGTCACGCTTAAAAATTGCGCCCGTTAGTGGCATGGCGTCAAACTTTTACCCTTAAAAATCTCGATAGGCGACGTTTAAAAAATTCTACAGGTTGCATTTTTTGAGATACAGAGGAGGTCTAGGGCTAGAATTATTGCTCTCACTCTAACGATCACGGCGATACCTCACTTGTGTGGTTTGAACACCGTTTTCATATGCGGGCGCTACTCGCGTATGCGTTCGCTTCTGCGCGCGAGCTTGTCGGGACGGGGCGATTTTTTGTTTTCGTATTTATTTTACCAATTTTTAACACAAAAATAAAAAAATTATCACTTTTATTCCTATTACAAGGAATGTAAACATCCCTTGTAATAGAAAAAAGCATGACAGGTCCTCTTAAATATGAGATCTGGGGTCAAAAAGACCTCAGATCTAATATTTAGGCTTAAATGCAAAACAAAAACAAAAAATTTCCCCTCACTCGCATCCCCACTGAGCAAGGGAGAGGACCGATCGCCTCCGCCGCTACCGACGGCTCCGGTAAGCGGCGGAGGGTGCGGGAGCGCAGCGGGAGCCCTCGCCCGCCACCGATAACGGCGATCTCGCGGCGAATCCGCCACGGAGACCGCCATTATCGTTTGACGACCGCCCACTGAAGAGATGGATATCTTGGTTGTGGCAGCAGCTGCTGCTGCCGTTACCGAGATATCCATCTTTAAAGTCATGACGTATAACGACGGTGGGCGGTCGGCAAGTAGTTAATACACATTTTTACCTGGGGTGCCCAAACTTTCGATCCCCACTGTACACGTAGGTCACCGCCTTATTGTCGGTCTAAAGTTCAGAGAATTTTTGTGTGACCGTGTGTATGTAAGCCAAGCTTGAGCGGAATTCCATCGGAAAAACCATCCAAGGTTTTTCAGGCGGAAAATCAGATCGTGTGTACGGGGCATAAGTGTCCAATTTGTCCAGCGCAATATCGCATTCCCACTATCACTATAAGATGCTGATCTCCCCCATTACTGGTATAAAAATAAAAAATAAAAATCCATAAATATATACCGTAGTTTGTGGATGCTATAACTTTTGCGCAAACCAATAAGTATAAGCTTATTGGGATTTTTTTACCACAAATATGTAGCAGAATACATATTGACATACATTTATGAAGAAATTCGATTTTTTTTTCAATTTTTTATTGGATAGGTTTTATAGCAGAAAAGAAAAAATATTTTTATGTTTTTTCATAATTTTCCATCTGTTTTTGTTTATAGCGCAAAAAAAAAAAAAACACAGTGGTGATTAACCACTTCCCTACCCGCCCATTGTCATATGACGTCCACAGATGGGATCTCCCTGGGCTTCCCGGCTTCCCGGCTGTCTAGGGGCGCGCGCGCAGTCGGGCGGCAATGCATGGACCCGGTGCGCGATGCCCGGCGGCCGGGATGTCTGCCGGGCACCCGTGATTGTCCACGTCCTGTCAGAGGTGAGGAGACCGATGTGTGTTCCCAGTACAGAGGAACACAGGTCAGTCTCCTCCCCTTGTGAGTCCCCTCCCCCTACAGTTAGAATCACTCCCAGGGAACATATTAACCCCTTCAGCGCCCCCTAGTGTTTAACCCCTTCCCTGCGTGTCACATTTACACAGTAATCATTGCAGTTTTATAGCACGGATTGCTGTATAAATGTGAATGGTCCCAAAAGTGTGCGATATGTCCGCTGCAATGTCACGGTCATAATAAAAATCGCAGATCGCCGCCATTACTAGTAAAAAAAAAAAAAAATGCAATAAAACTATCCCCTATCCCTCTGCATGTCCTTCCTCCGCCCCCCCGCCCCTTGGGCAGGGTATTCTCTGGGGACCTGGGTGGCGTCCACAGCGCAGCAATGCCACGCCCACGTGATCCGCGTCTGACACCAGTCATGACGCTGGTCGCGGCACTCCCACCTGGCTATTCTCAGCCTATGGGGGATCACCTCCTGCAGGAGCGGAGTTCTCCAGCCCCACTAGGAGGCCCTCCTACCTTACGTCTGGCTAGCGTGACGTCGGTGTGCGCCACTGTGCGGCCGCACACAGGAACCAGGGGGTATTTATAGGCTACCTTACACAGCCTCATTCACATCTATGGACGCTGCCATATCACCTTGGGACTCTCTTTGCACCTGGATATTCCACTTCCAGGTAACTTTTTGCTATTTTTGGGTTTTGTTTGTTGCCACCAGACTGCAACCTGGTCGATGCACTTTATCTTACCATTTTTTAACATGTTGTACACAGACTCCCTGGCAGCCTCCTATCTGTGACCACCATTTTGGCTCCATATACATTTCCCCCCTCTGGCTGCCTATTCATAACAGGTACTCCAGCCCTGCGTTTCGGCTATCCTTGGCGCAGTCACCCCAGTTTCCGGGCCTGACATCCTCCTTCTGGCTATGGCTCAGCTCTCGCATATTCCCACCCTCTACGCCATCTTACTAGGTATGCTAGTTCAGGAATGTTGTTTATGTCTTTATGTCATTCTTTAAGTTATTTGTAGATTACAATATTATTTAATCCTTCAGATTTGGAAGCATCAGCCCCTGATGAGTGCATTTGCACGAAACGCGTCGGGCCATTCAAGGATGCCTACCCATTCCACATCTGATTTACCTGCCTCCACTATCTACAACTTTCTACCTCATGTCTTTTAAATCGCACCCTGTCACTTTAAGGAAGTATATATGTTCCATCTCCTGTTCACAAGAAGTTGTTTATTGTTTTTCATATTGTTTTGTATCAAATATTGATGGCATTATTTATCCCTGATGTCCATGCTCCATATGTTAAAGGGGTGGTGCACCCAAAAACCTTTTTTTAACATTGATTGAGGCTCGTTTTGTCAAGGGGAATCGGGTGGGTTTTTTAGAATCGAAGCAGTACTTACCGTTTTAGAGATGCATCGTCTCCGTCGCTTCCGGGTATGGTCTTCTGGTCTGGGCGTTCCTATTTGATTGACAGGCTTCCGACAGTCGCATACATCGCGTCACGAGTAGCCGAAAGAAGCCGAGCGCCGGTGCGGCTCTATACTGCGCCTGCGCACCTTCGTTCGGCTACTTTCGGAAAATCGTGACGCGATGTATCTGACCGTCGGAAGCCTGTCAATCAAATAGGAACACCCAGACCAGAAGACCATACCCGGAAGCGAGGGAGACGATGCATCTCTAAAACGGTAAGTACTGCTTTGATTCTAAAAAAAAAACACCCGATTCCCCTTGACAAAACGAGCCTCAATCAATGTTAAAAAAAAAGGTTTTTGGGGGAACTACCACTTTAAGCCATATGTCATGAGTTTCCTTGTTGATATTACTATGTATCTTTATTGTCCATTACAATTATGTTACCATGCTCAGCCCCTGTGATTCAGTGAGTGTACCACGCATTTTGCATTTTAATAAACTTGTTTTCCTTCGATACTCCCACCCTGTCTTGAACCTCATTTAAAGTCCCAATCTCCCTTTTCTATATACAATACCATCAAAAGAAAGCTCTATATTTTGCTGTATAGAAAAATATGGTCTGGTCATGAAAGGGGGGTAAATCTTCTGTGGTCAAGGTGAAATGGTTAAAGACATTTTTTATAAATACTGTATATGAATAGTATAGTCAAATATGACTCAAAAAGCATATAAAAGCAAATATGAGTCAAAAATAATTTATGACTAAATGTTTCAATAATAATTTGTGAAAATTTGCTATAATTTGCTTTTAAAGTTTATGATTTCTACATCTGGGAAGGAAATCTAATGTTTCTCTCATTGTTAATTTAGATAATCCTATATTTAATGTAGGGGCCTCTCCGTACCGGGCGAATGAGTCTCGTCTCTCCTTGGAGGACTCTCTGAATATGACTTCCAGCCTGGGCAGTAGCCCAAAACCCCACAGAGACGGATCCAGTGGTTATTTTTATTGAATATCGATTGATTTCTGCCATCAGTTTTTATTCTAGCTGCCTCGACTCTGTATATATAAATTCTATCCTAGATTATGGGAATGATATATAAGCTTAACAAGCCTTTGCTGCTTGGAGCTTGTCCAAGGAGAAGATAAGAAAATATAATGGTTTTTTCATGCATTGAATTGGGGAATATAAAAGCATATTCACATCCCATACATAAAACTAACACAAGTGATTACTTGCTGCGTATTCATGACTCAATAAGCACCTCCTGAACTGAAGAGTTGAAGAAGGTTCTGTAGGTATTTAAATATAAATTGGAACTAAATCGTTCTACGTTGATATGGCAGACTTTATAAAATTCTACAACAGCCTCTCTCATCGGATGGATACTTGGGTTCCTTGGATCCTAAGGTTCCTCCTGGGGTTGCTAGGGGTTACTTGGTCCCTAAGGTTCCTCCCAAAGTTGCTAGGGGTTCCTTGGTCCCTAAGGTTCCTCCTGGGGTTGCTAGGGGTTACTTGGTCCCTAAGGTTCCTCCCAGAGTTGCTAGGGGTTCCTTGGACCCTAAGGTTCCTCCCGAAGTTGCTAGGGGTTCCTTGGACCCCAAGGTTCCTCTCTGGGTTGCTAGTGGTTCCTTGGATCCTAAGGTTCCTCCCGGGGTTGCTAGGGGTTACTTGGTCCCTAAGGTTCCTCCCAGGGTTACTAGGGGTTCCTTGGACCCTAAGGTTCCTCCTGGGGTTGCTAAGGCTTACTTGGACCCTAAGGTTCCTCCCGGAGTTGCTAGGGGTTCATTGGACCCTAAGGTTCCTCCCGGGGGTTGCTAAGGGTTCTTTGGACCCTAAGGTTCCTTCTGGGGTTGCTATGGGTTCCTTATGTTTGTCAGCTAATTAACCTCTGACACCAATGATATTTTTAGCTACAGTGGAACCTTGGATTACAAGCATAATCCCTTCCAGGAGAATGCTTGTAATCCAAATATGGTAATATTCTTTCTATTCTGTTGTTTTTTTTTTCTATACTATGCTGTTTCATAATATAACTGGGTACTAACATTTATAGGTAAGTTGATCCGGGGGAAATCTGATTGCCTCTTGGGGAAGATAGGATTTTTTCCCCCTTCTGTAGCAAATTGGATCATGCTTTGCTGTTTTTTTTTTCCTTCCTCTGGATCAACTGTGGGTATAGAATTGTGTATATAGGATTGTATGATAGTATTATTATTTTATTTCTTATGGTTGAACTTGAGTCTTTTTTCAACCTGACTACGGTAACTATGTAACTATGTTATTTTCTATTCTATTCTAATCCAGGGTTTGACAAGCTAGCTTGGAATCTAGGAGCCAGCTAAAAAAGTTAGGAGCCAGAAAACGCGCCCCGTCCCGACGAGATCGCTCGCAGAAGCGAACGCATAGGTGAGTAGCGCCTGCATATGTAAACGGTATTAAAACCACACATGTGAGGTATCCCCGCGATCGTTAGAGTGAGAGCAATAATTCTAGTTCTAGACCTCCTCTGTAACGCAAAACATGCAACCTGTAGAATTTTTTAAACGTCGCCTATGGTGATTTTAAAGGGGAAAAGTTTGTCGGCATTCCACGAGCGGACGCAATTTTTAAGCGTGACATGTTGGGTATCAATTTACTCAGCGTAACATTATCTTTCACAATATAAAAAAAAATTGGGATAACTTTACTGTTTTCTTATTTTTTTATTTTAAAAAGTGTATTTTTTCCCAAAAAAGTGCGCTTGTAAGGCCGCTGTGCAAATACGACGTGACAGAAAGTATTGTAATGATCGCCATTTTATTCTCTAGGGTGTTAGAATAAAAATATATATATATATATTGTTTGGGGGTTCTAATTAGAGAGAACGAGATGGCAGTGAAAATAGTGACAAATTACACATTAGAACTGCTGTTTTACTTGTAATGCCAACGGCCACCACCAGATGGCGTAGGTCACAGAAGGAAGCTTGGGACTTCACAAGGCCACAAACATGCGGCCTCAATTACCAGTCATCACATGGATCCTGTGCCTCCGTGCGTTCCCCGCGAAGCTGCGGCCTCAATTGCCGGCGGGCGCCAGGTCACAATTTCTTGACGCAATTGTGACCTGGCGCCCGGATATTGTCGAGCCCTGTTCTAATCTATTCGATTTCTATTCAAAATTTAATTGATTATATAGAAATTTTGGGAAATGGTTATATTCTTTCTATTCTAGTCTATTGTTTTTTTTTATTATATTATTATGTTTTCTATTCTTTTCTATTCGAATTTCAGAAGATGGTTATATTCTTTCTATTTTATTCTATTATTTTTTATTCTATTCTATTTTCTTTCTATTCAATTATATTTTGGTCTTTTATTTTCTATTCCATGTTGTTCTGTTTTACTTTATTATATTCTATACTTTTATTTTATTTTATATTCTTTTCTACTCTATTGTATTTTTTCATTCTATTCCTGTATTTTATATCCTATTTTATTCTCTTTGGAAATTGATAAACCAATCAAAACATTTTCGGATTCTATAACTATTTGAATTTGGAAAATTGTAATCGATTTGAATACGAATAAACAAAAACAATTTTTTCGTTCTGTACACTCATCTCATTCCTGCTAGGTACACACATATATAGATGTGTGTATGATGTATAGGATGCATAGAGATAAAAAGTTGGAATACTGAGGTGGTTTTGCAGGTTAGCTCCTCCCCATGATGTATTATTAGTGATGCTTGACACTCTTTAAAGGTTTAAACTGGGTAGTTGGCAAGTATGAGACGGCTGCTTTGGGACCCACAACAATGACAGGGCCCAGGGCGGATGCCCCTGCCTTAAAGACGGCTCCGGTCTTTGTGATACAGGGACAGGAAGTAAGGGGAAATCTCCGCTAGCTGTAACAAAACTCTCACCCCTCCCTACTGTATACAGGCCTGAAACCAGGGGTCAAGTCCTGGGGAAAAAAGATCCACTCCCCCACGAAAAAAAAAAAATGATACGCTCATATGCATAATTACTAAACCGCGAGTCATCGTGGGATTTAGAAAGAACTTTAAGCAAGTTCTTTCCAAATTTCACGATAACTCGCGGCAGACCTCCGCAATGTCTCCTGGGAACAATGACAAAAGCTCCCAGGAGACATTGCGGCATCGAGGAAGTGACGGAATACCCGCACACTACCCGAATCCATATACAGGAAGCAGCCAGTAACATAAAGGATTACTAAGGTTCGCCTGCCCCTGACAGTGACTCGGAGTCAGGCTGGGCATCGCCCCTTAGTGAAGGATTGGCTCGGGCGGCTCGGCTGCTCTCGGCTGCTCTAGTCCTGCAAAGGGAACTGAGTTCCTGCTGTGAAATAAGTGCAGGAACTCCGTTCCCACACGTTCCCGCAGGACTTGAGCCCTGCCTGAAACTAAAAAAATAATCAGGCAGCTCTTCAATATTACCTTCAGAACAGTAGAAGGGCAGGACCTACCTGACCTACCCTCCATTTTTGTATCAGGTAGTTTGCTACAAACCTGCAAATACAGAGCTTGTAGACGGCTCACATTTACAAAATTCTAAATAACACAATAAACAATTTTTATAACACGGGTGCCAAGAAATGCCACGATCTAATGATAAAACCAGCCGCTAACACTGGGTCATCAGTACGATTATAATCTGCTTTTTTTTTTCCTTTTAACACCTTCTTCTGTATAACTAAAGTGTAAAAAAAAAAAGTGCTAGAAAAGAGCAGAGCTAGGTCATTATCTCGCTGATAAAAATGGAGGGGGCTGACATCTATGTAATGATGTTCCATGTGCAGAATCCCATTAACCGGTGCTGAAAATTAAAGCTTTGCACATTTTTATGCAGAGAAATTAAAGCATCTGGATGGCTGTGGAACCCCCCTGGGTTTACAATTAGAACTGTCTTCTTCTTAGAAGTAAAGGTGCAACGTCTGAAGGTCATTGATGTCTGAAATTCAAGGGCATTATTAATCAAGAAAGAAAAATCGCTATTGATTTCCTCCTGCTGAGAAAAGGCTATTTACCTAGGTCAGAGCAAACAAGCTCACAAATGTTCAGATTTAAACCCCCTGTTAGAAACCATGGCCCAGATTCACAGAGCGATTACGCCTGCGCAACAGGAGATGCGCGTGCGTAAGTCTAAATGTGCGCGTGCGTTTCGTTGCGCGGCATCCCCAGAACGAGATACGTCCCGCGTAATTTCGTTAGACTGGCGCATCCTTCCGCGCAAAAGTGCGCTAGACACACCATTGATTTGCTAGTCAAATATGCTAATGAGGGACTTACGGGGATCCACAAAACAACGTTGGGGCAGCGCAGGCGACGCAGTGTGCACAACAGCAAAATGTCATGTCTAAAATTAGAGCATATAAAAGCTGGTCTAAAAAGAGAAAAAAAGTCTACTTGTCAGATAAAGCAACACTGTTAGTGAGGGGGCTCAGCAGTCACACGTGTTGCACAACAATCTGTATGCCAACATGCCAGGGGCATCGTCGCGCATAGCTATACTACTGACTTTAGATGAACAAAGAAGGATGAGGGCACTGAGGAGGGCACTAAGGAGGGCACGGGAGATGTTTTATTTTTATTTTTTATTTGCTTATATAAAATTTACAATTCAATCTAATCTAATACAATATTCTTATCTGATACAAGCCCCTCACTCTTCACTTGATATATCACACACGCATAGACATCTTTGGCATGAGTGATTCTGAGGTGTCTCGCATCTTCAGATTCACCCCTCATGTCATCCTGGAATGACCACAACCTTGCAGGAGGACATCAGCAGCCCAACACATAGCACCACCCATGACACCCATGACAGCTACATATCCAATCAGAGCCCCATCCCCACAGATTTCGAACAGAACATGTATGGGGACAGCTGGCTGGTTGGTGAGTGACATGGGAGTCAGGCATGACTATCCCCTCCCGTGATGCACACCTCACAAGTGGCACATGCATGACTAACATCCTCCTGTCTTTTCCCTTTAAGGTGACTCTGCATATGCACTGGTACCCCATCTCATGACCCCATCTCATGCCAGCTCACATTATGCATCTTTGCACGTTAAACACACACATTAATCATGGCACAATGAGAATGCATGCATGCACACCACTGTGGTCCCTAGCACACACACCCCACATCCTCATCACATTGGATTGGCACCAGTCCACCATGCAGGACTTGTGAGCAGCAACGCCACGCCAAGGCTCCAATTATGTCACTGTACATTCATACACCATTCACACGGACCTGGGGATCACTTCTCCCTGGTCCTGGGGAACCCTTCTCCACCAAAATAGAGGGTGACACCCCTTTTCCGGCAGGAATGTCACCCCCACATTCACACAGCATTCACAACACAAAAAAAAAAATAACCAAAAAAAATGACCTGCCAAAGCAAAAAAATTCCAGCAAAAAAATAAAAAAATGAAACAAAAAAAAAAAAAATCTATTAAAAAAAAAAAAAAAATGGGGAAAAACAAATTAGTGCCCTCTGCGTGAGCCATGCCTGGGGCGCCCCCGGCCACGGCCCCTCAGGGGAGACTCATGGGGGAGGGGTAAAACCGGGGAAGGAGGAGCAGCCCCTGATCTCTGCCCACCTGGCGGCCTGCCCTCCAAGGCCACGGCTATTCTGTCCAGGGCAGCACCAAGTGTTGCCGTGTTGGCCTGGATAGCCAGGGTAAGGGCCCTCACATCCTGCCCAACGCCTGGTGGTCTGGGATGACATCCTGCCTCCAGCTGATGCTTGTGGCCGGGGAGAAGGGGAGGCCCTTGTGAGGGGGAGCCATGTTGGGGGAGGAGGGGGGGGGGGCTCCCCCTTAGGGAGGCCTGCCTGCTGCCAGGCAGAGGGGAAGAGTCCTCAAAACCCAAACGTCCAGTGCCTGACATGGACTCCTCCTCCTCATGATTCTCCTCCTCCTCATGATTCTCCTCCTCCTCATGATTCTCCTGCTCCTCTTAAACCTCCTCCGCGGACTCCGGCCTTGTTGGGGGGGCCTCATTAGGCTGCTGTCCTGGGGTTGGTGCGGTCAGGCCAGATGGCCCTGCACCCTCCTGCACATCTGTGGATGACACAAAACATTCACAGGTTGGAGGATCCACACACTTGCCACATATTCCCTTTCACCCCCTCCCCCACACATGCTACACACCTGATATTAAAAAATAAATAAAACTTACCTGGCACCACGGGCTCCGGACTTGAGTCAAAGCCGGGCAGGCCCGCAACTTCATGCCGATGAAAGGTCAGGGCCACCACACGCTCCTCCGCTGTCAGGCTAATACGGCATGGTGGGCCCCCTCCTGTGCCCCTGGCATGGGCATGCATTCTGGCCAGCTTCTGTTTGACCAGACGCCGGAGGTCATTGATTTTTTTGTCAATCCCAGACCTGGACCGTGTCTCCCCCTGCCCCGCTGAATTCACCTGGTCAGTGATCCTATCCAAAATCTCCCTCCTCCTGGCCGGGGTGGTGTTGGCACTCTGTGGGCCATACTCGCTAATGGCCCGGGCAAGAATCTGTTTTTCCACAAGTGTAAAATTCAGCTTGCGTTTTCTCTCAGTCATCCTTCCAAAAAAAATCAGTCCCAGTCAACAAAATTAACGCACACAAACAAGCACAACCAATCAAAAAAAAAACACACACACAGAGAGAAAACTACTGAGCAAGAAACAGTCACCAAAAAACAAAACAAAAATACAGCAGGAAAAGAAACAAACACAAATATATCAATCAAACAAACAGTCTCTCAAACACTTACCAAAAAAACACTTTCAAAAATCTACTAACAACCACTTGATCACACAGAACACTAATCTGACAACTACAAAACACACCGCAACGAACAACAGGACAAAAGCACTTTGTTAAATGGGAAGGGACAAAGGGATGTACTTTTGCAAAGGAAGTGCGTTTGTGTCTGTCTATTTATGCTGTCTGCGTAGTTCACAACGTTGCCCTAGTCCATTTCCAATTTCACTGATTGCGCCGCTCCCGAGTTGTGAGCATGCGCACAGCGGAGCTGACATGGTCTCCTTCAAGCGCGCATGCGCGAGCCGGCCGGCCCTTCATTTGCATGGGGTCACGGCTCATTTCAATGTAACACGCCCACATCCTTCCCAATTTGTATTACTCCTCCTTACGCCTCTGAAAATTTTTTACGTATGCGCAATTTCCTGCGCAAAAGCTACGAGAATAGGGTGATTACGCGGCAAAATTGCGCAAGTCTAACGTAAAGGCGGTGCGCTACGCCGGTCCAATAATGCGCAGATGTACCTGAATCTGGGCCCATGTTTTTGATAAAGAAATAGATTTATTATTTTTTTTTTTTTTGTATTCTCTTTACCCCTTTAACCTAAGGTGACCAGATTTTTAAAATGAAATCCAGGGACATATTTTTTCTTTACTAGTAATGACAACAATCGGCGACTCTCTGCCCATCGCCGCCCGCCTCGCAAGTCTTGCTCTTCGGGCCCCGGCTACTACTGGATGGGAGCAGAGGAAGATCACTCCACCACGGAAGGCAAGGAGATAAGCAGGTGGCTGGCCAGGATTTGAGCCAAGGCAGAAGAACATGCGAGCGGAGCTGAATGGGCATGCGCCCGAAACGGAAGAAATATTCCCTCCACTCCGACCAGCACATGATCATCCGAAAGGGGCACAGATAATGGGAAAGATACAACCCCCCTATGCTAGTAGGCATGGCAGAGCGGAGGTGTGTAATTCAATTTTTTTTATTTTAATTCTGCACTGACTGTCTTTGAAATTGCCCCGCCCCCTATTAAATCCAATCTGGGGACAAAACCAGGAAGAGACTTGGTTCGGGGACAGTGTCCTCAATCAGGGGACTGTCCCCTGAAACTGGGGATGTCTGGTCACCCTACTTTAAATCCATCTGTCACATAATAAATACAGTAAAACCTTGGATTGCGGGCATAATTTGTTCCTGTTGTGGAAATTATAATATGTATGTAAACACTTCAGCCCCGGACCATATTGCTGGTCAATGACCGGGCCACTTTTTGCGATTCGGCACTGCTTCGCTTTAACTGGCAAAATTGGCGTCCTTTTTTTCCCCGCAAATAGAGCTTTATTTTGGTGGTATTTGATCACCTCTGCAGTTTTTATTTTTTGCGCTATAAACAAAAATAGAGCGACAATTTTGAAAAAAAATATTCTTTTTTTCTTTTTGCTGTAATAAATATCCTCAAAAATATATAAAAAAAAACTATTTTTTTCCTCAGTTTAGGCCGATACGTATTCTTTTACATATTTTTCGTAAAAAAAAAAAAAAAAGAAATAAGCGTTTATTGATTGGTTTGTGCAAAAGTTATAGCGTTTACAAAATAGGGGATAGTTTTATGGCATTTTTATTAATATTTTTTCTTTACTAGTAATGGCGCCGATCAAAGATTTTTATCGGTACTGCAACATTATGGCGGACATTTCGAACACTTTTGACACATTTTTGGGACCATTGGCATTTTTTATAATAATCAGTGCTATAAAAATGCATTGATTACTATAAAAATGCCACTGGCAGGGAAGGGGTTAACACTAGAGGGCGAGGAAGGGGTTAATTATGTTCCCTGGGTGTGTTCTAACTGAAGGGGAGGTGGGACTGACTAGGGGAAATGACTGATCGCTGTTCATACATTGTATGAACAGACGATCAAGCATTTATCCCCCTGACAGGATCGGGAGCTGTGCGTTTACACTGTGGAAAACTTCCTGGGGATGGAGAGGGATATGTTCACTCTGCAAGGACATTATCGGTTATGGGGGGGATGAGCACTCTTGTCTTTCTGTGTGTCTGATCAGCACGTGGCAGGATGTGCAGGATGTGCAGCATACACCAGCAGATAACCTCCAATCCACAGGAACAGTAGTATAATCTGGGTATGCATTGTTCTCTGAAACAACGCAGAATAAGGATTCATACCAGGGGTAATACGGGAGCTTTTGAATTGTCATAATCAGGGAGAGCGTCCATGTTTGAAAGCCATGCGGCTTCCTTTGTTTAGCTTCCAGGTACAAGAAAAGCATACATGCTGTCCCTGCCCAGACATGCCCATAAGACTCCCCTAGCCATTATTCATTGGTTTGTATAAACTCATCCTGTTGAAAGGATTTCCTGTGAGGTCATTTCCTGTGTAGAAGTCATTTCCTGTGAGGTAATTTCCCATGAAGGAAGTGATTGGCTGTTGGAGACATCACTTCCTGTTTGTCATTGCTTTTGTGGGGTTGGAATAAAAACCAAGTGGTGTGCTGGGTGGAGGCCAGCAGAGCATGATGCTAAGAACGTAAGCTGTGGTGATGTCTGTTTACTTAGGGATATACGGGAAAGAGAGTGATAGGTAAGATGCATTATACCATTAGAAGGAATGTGTGCTTATTAGCACAGGAGATATGGTTTACGCACAGCATACAGCCAAATTTCCATATCATTCCGATAGCATGCTTGTAATCCAAAGCACTTGTATATCAAAGCAAATTTACCCATAAGAACTAATGGAAACTCAAATTATTTGTTCCACAACCATTTATTCATAAATCCTTCAGTTTATAATCCATATAAAAAGATTATAGCAACGTGATAGGTTGTGTAACCATAAAATGTCCATCCACAAATGGAAGCCTTCACAAGGGGATTAGAAGCAAAATCCAGCAGGAGCTCCAGAGTATAAAAGAGAAGAGAGGCTCTTCTAAGTATAGCAATATGGTTACATTTAATGAAGGTACAACATTTAGCAACTCACATGGTTGATGATTAAAATAAGCACATCTAAGAATGCAGGCAATCCGGAGTAAAGCTGTCTGTAATCGTGACCAGGAAGATTACCCTGCAGTAGAGCGATCTAAAAGCGAGGCTCGGGGAGCGCAGAGTGGAAGGGACGTCAATGGTGGTGAGGAGGACCGTCTATGTGGACATCTTTAACCCCCGGATGCCTGCATATTTAAATGTGCCTACATGAGTACTATTTCTTGCACAAACTAAAAAAATGAGGGCTTCATTCACAAATATTTTGATACTTTTTTTTCATTCACTGTATATGTCTGGTTGTTAAGGAACAAGTCGGGAAGCCAGCGGCCACGTCCTTAGCAACGGATGAGTCATCAGCTGTCAGCAAGCTTTCCTGCTGACAGCTGGGTGTAAAAAAATAAAATAATGAAAAAAATGGCCCCCACAGCAATTTTTGCCGTGGGGTTTCCCCCAAAATCCATTCCAGACCCTTATTCGAGCATGCAGCCCCGCAAGTCAGAAAAGGGAGGGGACAAGTAAGCACCCCCCCTTCCTGAACCATACCAGACCGCATGCCCTCAACATGGGGGGGTCAGTGCTTTAGGGCAGGGGAGGCTCTGTGCCCACACCCCAAAGCACCTTGCCTCCATGTTGATGGGGACAAGGGCCTCTTCCCAACAACCGATGGTTGTTGGGGGCCTAAGGGCGGGGGGCTTATTGGAATCCGAAAGCCCCTTTAACAAGGGGGCCCCCAGATCCTGCCCCTCCCCCCATATGAATGGGTAGAGAGATAACTTTTTAAACCAATTGGGAAACTGTTAGGCCGCGTACACACAATCAAAATCATCTGCTGGAAACGGTCGGCCCGACCGTCCCAGCAGACAGATTCGATCGTGTGTACGGGCGAGCCGACGGATTTGGCCAGCCGACAGATTTTAAAGCATGCTTTAAAATCTGTTGGCTGGGAATCCGTCCGTCCGATATGTCTGCTGGTTAGTACGCTAACCAGCAGACATATCTTCTCGCACATGCGTCGAATGGATTCGACGCATGCGCGGAAGTAATTTACTTCCTGGTGCGGTGACGTGGTGGCGTCAACATCACCGCCACGTCACCGCGCTGTCTGCTGGCGGGGATTTTGGTTTGATCGTGTGTACAGCGATCAAACCAACATGGCCAGCAGACAGATTTGTTCAAATCGGTCGGTCCGACCGATTTGAACAAATCTATTTGCTCGTGTGTACGGGGCCTTAGTCCTTTTACCTCGGAAGGTGGCTTCTTATTCCCTTCCTTTTAGTAACATATTGATGCTTATGCACATTCATTTTTACCACTTTATGACAATATATATGTACACGGTTTTCTACATTTATTTACATGAACACGTGTACATAAAATACATATAGGTTTCAATTACTACATATATACACAAGCCTTTTCACATGTATATTCTTTGTCACGATTGTGTCTCTCGCTCACATCATATTATATTTATACCATACACTTGGTTTACACTTTTACATATGTTTGTGCTCTTTTTTAAGGGAATTTGTTTGGTCAGCAGATAATATGTATGTTCTTTGTAATCAAATATCACTTTGGGTTGCACATCACAATTTTTATGTATATAATTCTTTTACGTTATTTTGTGAAACCCATATATATATGGGACCTTTAAAGTTTAAAAATGAGCTCACTTGTTGATGTCTGTTTTATACATACACTGGGCACTTTAACTGCACCTAATTAGGGCGTATATCACAATTAATTAATCCCAAGTTGCTATAGGCTGAAGGGAATCGCATGTTTGATTTGAGGTTTGGTATAAAGTTTATTGTATTTGCACCATATTTTAGCCATGACTAAGCACTAGTTGAGTGCGAAACGCGTCGTCTGTCCTGTTTCTGTGGTTGCGGTGACTGTACATGTTCCTGTTTTTACATTAAAGACAACTTTTTCATTTGAAATTCTTCTGGAGTGTGGCAGTCCATTTTCTTCCTCTTCATTGCCATTGCCCCTACCTATGACTGGTCTTCACAGCAAAGAGGATTTACTATGGCTAGTGGCGTCAAGAGGGAGGGCTGAGGGGGGCTGAAACCCCGAGTAGGATGCACAATTCTGTTATTAGCCCCGAGCGCCGCCCCCGAGCCGGGACCGATCTAACCCAAAGCTGAGTGACATAGCAGGTCCCATCTTCTGGAGCCTGCAGCGCCTACGATGTACGTCCCACTGGTTCAATCCCGTGACAGTGGGATGTGTGACATCCATCATAGGCGCTGCAGGCTCCAGAATGCGGGAATTACGATGCGGCCGCTGCGTGGCTTCACTGTGAGAAGATCCCCACTCGGCACGTGGGCTGGCGGCTCTCCTCTCCTGTCCTGTCATGGCTCTGGCTGCCTGGAGTGCCTCATGTCTAGATGGGCCCCAGATGGGCACGCCGCACACTACAGCTGAGCTGTAGGAGGAGGTCACGTCACCTGAAGTCTGATCAGTGTATGTCAGTGTGGGTCAGTGTAGGTCAGTGTATGTCAGGTAGGTCAGTGTATGTCAGATAGGTCGGGTAGGTCAGTGTATGTCAGGTAGGTCAGTGTGGGTCAGGTAGGTCAATGTGGGTCAGGTAGGTCAATGTGGGTCAATGTATGGCAGGTAGGTCAGTGTGGGTCAGTGTGCATCAGGTAGGTCAGTGCTCATCGGTATGTGGCCCACAGAGCCCTCTGATGTAGCCTGTGACTACCTGCTCTAGGATGGTGGGTTGGCAAGCTCAGATCATGGTTTGATCGATCTGCCATCCCAGAGCATCAGTTTTGTGAGTGAAGCCAGCGGTAGCGCAAGCAAGCGGCTGTGCGGCAGAACCACTTAAGCTGATGCTTCCTGTATAGCACTGGCTCCTGTCATAGGTGGAGTGATGCCAAATGCACTTTGCCTGGGGCCACAACAGCTGGCGATATCTGAATGGAAGACTTATTAAAGGTAAGTTTATTACTAAAATCACAGAGTATATATGGGCATATTGGTTCTCTAGTGGTTACTGAGCTGCTTTCAAACTGATCCGCAGGTGCAGCGTGGTGCACCTGTGGGTTACCTGCATTTAGCCATAGGCTTCTGTTTTTTACCTGTGGGTTTGTTCCAGTTTCAGAAAGTGCACCACACCTGCAGGATATAAAAGAAATTCTACAGCAAAGTGCAGCTTAATCGTGGGAAAGCCACAGGTGTGGTGTGGGTAAATCGCAAGACACATCAGTGTGAAAGCAGCCTTAGGCCCCTTTCACTTGATCGGTCCGACCCTCCATTCATCCCTATGGAGTGGGAGATGTAAATGGTCTTGTGTCCCTTGAATCTGGGCTGATTAGATCAGAGGGCCCATAGAGTAGAGTGGGCTGTGTCTGTGACCTCTTTCCATATGCAGAGTGAACACAAGCCTGTCATCCACCCGCTCCGCTCATTGTGGCCCACGGCCGATCACTAAGTCACTTAAGTGGCCCACGCACTTCAAAAGGTTGGGCACCCCTGCCCTACAGCTTACCTGTAAAAAAAAAATCTTGGAATACATCACTGGACACAGAGGTCTCTCCCCTCTTTTTTTGGGGTATTCATTGCTACAAAACTGAGGTACTTCCTGTGAAGGAGGGGTTATATAGGGGAAGACTTCCTGTTTGATTGATATGCCAGTGTCCATTCACCTATAGGTGGCGTATAACCAACATACAAAAAACAGTCAGTGCCCCTACCTATGACTGGTTCACAGCAATGAGCACTGAAAAGAGTGGACGCATGTAAAAAAACACACCGAATATCCAAGCTCAACTTACCAACCAATCAGCAACCAACTGAATTCACCTGTCTAACAGTATGCGTTGAAAACAGGGGTTTAGTTGCACGCATTTGAAAATACATGCGTAAGCTGGAGGCCCCGTCAAGGCTCCCTGTGTACTGCAGTCCTAACTCTAAAATGTAAAGTCTCCTAAGTGGAAGCACATGTATGCTGATGGATAGATAAAGGGCAGATGACTGGAGGGAGCCCAACCCTCCTTAAAGGAGCAGGAGCACACTAAACACCCAGCACATTGCACAATAGCAGCAAAGGTGCTAGTGCATTGCCTGACCACAATGACAACAATACAAAAAACAACAGTCACTACCCCTACAGTACCTATGACTGGTCTTCACAGCAACTATGCCTAGTGGCGTCAAGAGGGGGGGCTGAGGGGGGCTGGACCCCCGAGTAGGATGCACAATTCTGTTATTAGCCCCGAGCGCCGCCGCCGAGACGGGACCGATCTAACCCAAAGCTGAGTGACATAGCAGGTCCCACCTTCTGGAGCCTGCAGTGCCTACGATGTACGTCCCACTGGTCCAATCCCGGGACAGTGGGATGTGTGACATCCATCATAGGCGCTGCAGGCTCCATAAGGCGGGAATTACGATGCGGTTGCGTTGCGTCACTGTGAGAAGATCCCCACTCGTCACGCGGGCTGACGGCTCTCTTCTCCTGTCATGGCTCTGGCTGCCTGGAATGCCTCCTGTCTAGATGGGCCCCAGATGGGCACGCCGCACACTACAGCTGAGCTGTAGGAGGTGGTCACGTCACCTGAAGTCTGATCAGTGTATATCAGTGTGGGTCAGATAGGTCAGTGTAGGTCAGTGTATGTCAGGTAGGTCAGTGTATGTCAGGTAGGTCAGTGTATGTCAGATAGGTCGGGTAGGTCAGTGTATGTCAGGTAAGTCAGTGTGGGTCAGGTAGGTCAATGTAGGTCAATGTATGGCAGGTAGGTCAGTGTGGGTCAGTGTGCATCAGGTAGGTCAGTGCTTTTTGGGTATGTAGCCCCTGGTCTTTTTGCCAACTAGCAACGCCCCCGACTATGGCTGCTCTGTGTGATGTACTTCAATAAAAGGATATTACAGGTAAGTTGTAGGAAAAATCAAATTTTTACCACCCCCTAGAATAGATGAGAATTTAATGAGAATTTAACCCTTGCAGTGCTGGCGCAGCCCCACCACAAGGGTGGACTTTTCACTGATGGGCTTTAAAATAAATGTATTTCTCTGATGCAAACTCCCATCATACATTTCTTCTCATGATAGTTGACCAATAAACTTGATACTTCAGGACTTTTTTTTATCTCTGCAGAGGTGAGAGAGTTTTGGAATTAAGAAAATGGAACCATGGAAAATAGAAGAAAATAGAAAACCAAAAAGTGAAGAAGAAGTAGCGCAAAGCAATTAATTTGCTTCCTCATCTCAATCAAAAATCTGGTATGGCAGCACCTTCATTACATTCTGCAAACAGCTGCTTTTCAAAGAGGTGAGAATTAAAGTGCAACTAAATTCTCCCAATCAACATGAACTATTTTTATTCCTCATGCTGCTAGAATTAGTAAATAGATAGAAAGATGTGTTATATTTACTTGTAAACTTTTTCGTTTTGCTTTATTTTCAGTGGCTTCCCGGTTTCTGGCCTAGGCCAAAATGACGCCATACATCCCAGGAGTTGGCATGGGCATTTTATTTTTATTCATCTAGATGAGTGTATGCTGAGGCACCCTTGAGGACACGCTCCTGAGCCGGTGTTCTCCCGAGAAGTGCCCCTCATCGAATAGTGCCCTTGCATGCGCAGGACGGAGCCACACTCCAGCTGAGATGCCGATTAGCTGGAGTGACGTGCCAGGGCTCAATCGCACATCGTAGGAGGTATCTCTCAATGGGAGATACCATTTCATGGGCAGGGCCGTTTGAATGAATTTGGGGGCCCCAAGCGGGGGACGGGGTGTTGCTGAGTTTCAAGTTGTGAAGCAGGGGGGGGGGGGTTGGGTTGGTGGGGGACAGATGCTACACCGAGTAGTACTTCTTCTGTCATTGCAAATTGATATGCGGGGGGGGGGGCGCTGTGCAAGCTGTGGAAGCATTTTGTTTTGTGTCAATTTGATAAGTGATTTGCCCGTTGATTCTGCTAGAAACCGGGTAGTACTGAAAAGCTGGGGGGGGGGGGGGTGCTGCTGCCGCTGAACGGGTAGTACTTCTTCTGATAAGCATTGGGTAGTACTTCTTCTGACTGCCTCCCCCCATGTTCTTTTTACCCCCCTCCCTACCACATACCGCGCAGCAGGAGATTCCTTTTGCTGTTCCTGGCCGGACTAAAAGGAAGTGAGCACTGAGTGTGTGCACTTCCTGTCAGTCCGGCCGAAAACAGAAAACTGAATCTCCTGTACTGTGCGGTTACGGTACTCAGCCGGACTGCAGGAGGAACTAGGAAGAGGAGCTCGGCCACGCTACAGGCTGCAGCATTTATAGGAAGCGGCAGCCCTGCTGGGGCCCCAGGCCAGCTCAGGGCCCCAAGCAGTTGCTTGTTTTGCCTGTCTTGTTCCGACGGGCCTGTTTATGGGCACAATTGAAATCTCCTCCCGCTGTGTGTATAGGTTTCAATTGTGACATTAAAATGGTATCTCCCATCGAGCAATACCTTTTACGATGTGCGCATTCGCCATGCTTACGTCAGCTCAGCTGATCGTCAAATTAGCGATTGCGCTATTATGTATGGCGCATGCGCAGTTCGTTCCGGGGCAATGGGGGGCACTTCTCGACAGAATACCGGGCTGTGTGCACCCATAGACAGTTACACAGAGCTCGGTATGCCATACCCCTGTTACCTCCTTCCAGAAGTTTGACTGACTGCCACAGGATCCCACTGCTGCGAATGTCTCCTGTGAAACCAGCAGTCTTAATTCCGTGGGTCAAAACATTTTCCGCAACTAAATGAACTACTTGCCGACCAGTAGGCGGCAGTTTGGCTCCCCTGCACAAATCGCCATAGCTGTACAGAGGCCGCTTTAAGGGCTTTAGGTGGTGCGTGCGACGCCAGATCCAATGCTTCTGGCCGGCGGCCTCGATATCCGTCGGCGACCCACGATTGCTCCTTAGCGGGCCAGAACGTGGATCTGTCGATGTAAACAAACAGATTCCCATTCTGTCAGGGAAGTAGAAAGAGATCTGCTGTTCCAATCCTAATGATCAGGAACAGAGATCTCTCTCTATTCCCAGTCAGTCCCCTTCCCCACAGTTATATACACCTCCCTAGGCACACACTTAACCCCTTGATCGCCCCCTAGTGATAACCCCTTCTCTGCCAACGACATTTATACAGTAATCAATGGCCATTTTTAGCTGTAAAAAAAGTCAATGGTCACAAAAAGGTGTCAAAAGTGTCCAATCTGTCCTCCGCAATTTCGCAGTCCTGCTAAAAGTCGCTGATCACCGTCATTTAAAAAAGTCCATAAATCTATCCCATAGTTTATAGACGTTATAACTTTTGCGCAAACCAATCAATATACGCTTAAAGCGGAGGTTCACCCTTAAAAACAACTATTTACCATCCCATCCAGCATACTTGCGTCAGCTACAGCTGTACTTACCGTTTAATCGTTCAGTTTCTTTTCAGACTACCACGAGCAATAGGCGTTCCTATGAAGAGGGCTATTGACGTGCGGCTATGTCGTGTCACGCATTCCGAAAATAGCCGGACTAGGACTCGGCGCTGTACGGCGCCTGAGCACAGACTAGGAGCTGACTGCGCAGACGCCGTATATAGCCGAGTCCTTTTTTGGCTATTTTCGGAACACGTGAACGATTCAACGGTAAGTATATAAAAATAAAACAACAGCATACTGTAAGTGATGCAAGTATGCTGGATGGAATGATATATAATTGTTTTATGATGAACCTCCGCTTTAATGCGATTTTTTTTTTTTACCAAAAATATGTGGAAGAATCATATTGGCCTAAACTGATGAATTTTTTCTTTTTTTTTTAATTGTGGATATTTATTATAGCAAAAAGTGAAAAATATTGTTTTTTTTTCTCAAAATCGTTGCTCTTTTTTGTTTCTATGAATCCAATGATTTAGAGTGGAGATTGCGAGCCAGGCCTTCTAGTCCAACATCAGTGCCTGACCTCACAAATGCTCTTCTGGACATAGACATACTCCAAAACCTTGTGGACGGACTTCCCACAAGAGATGAAGCTGTTATATCTGCAAAGGGAAGGCCAACTCAATATTGAACCCTACGGACGAATGCCACATACACACGATCGTTTTTCGGGTTCTAAAAAATGAAGTTGTTTTTTAGGGGTGGTTCACCCTCCTAAACAACAGTCCTTAAAACGAATTGGCTCAGTCTCCCTAAAAACAATCCACAGTTTAACAAAATTACAATCGCTTCCGTACCTGTTTTTCTCCTCTGGCAAACAGGCACTTCCTGGTGTAGGAGCAGCGGGACTGGGCGTATCGCTCTGTGCTTGTTTGGCCGCAATGCTTCCTGGGTTTACAGCGTCACGCCGCCCAGGAAAGAATTCACAGCCCACGATCTGAAAATCTCGCGCTATTTCAGCTCGTCACATGACTCTGGAAGCAAGTCATGTGACGATTGCGGCTGCAATAGCGCCATTTTCAAGACTGGAAACCTCGTCTAAACTCCATTACTCACCTGCACACCGTCGGGTAAGGTTCTACTCTGCACTCGGGGGACAGGAAAATTGCAAGGACACCAAAGCTGATCTGACACTGTCTAAAAATTGCAGGTATCCCTGAAAATCAATAATGAATAGTTGTTACTGGGTTTCTCTGTATTTTAGAAAAATAAATTGTAAAATATGGCACCTTTGGAACAATGGCAAGATTGCTCTTGTCTTTACTATGAAGGGGGCGAGTCCTTTTCAGGACGCTGCGCCGTTGCCACAGTAACAGTTTAGTGAGAAAGGAGTCACCGCTCCAGGTGGGATCACTAAATGGTTACAGGTGGTGCAGGATACCGAGGGTGCTGGCGGTGCACTAAGCAAAATGAAGACAAAGAAAAATGGATAGCCGCACTCCGAAACCTGATGGATGGTCTTTTATTCAATAGACAGCATGTACAAAAATAGGGTCACAGCAGTGGAAACAAGGAACAGCCGACGCGTTTCGCACTGGATCAGTGCTTATTCATGGCTCGCCGTCAACACTGGGCATGTGCGGGATAGAGCGGTGAATGCTGGGAGTACAGCATTCGCCGCATCCCGGAAGAGACTGCGGTTGGTCTTCAGACTGCCCGGAGCAAAGATGGAAACGTCCATCTCGGGGTGATATATACTTTTCTTTTGGGGTAATTCTAAATGCTGGCGCCTACATCGCTGGGACGGGTGAGTACATTATTACATAGGTACCAAGCGGGAGAAAGGATTTTTAAAAAAAAAATGAATTTCGGCCGAACCACCCTTTTAAAAACGATTGTGTGTGGGCTTCAGATAATTTTTCGAGTTCTAAAAAATGGGCAAAAAAAATTCGAACATGCTCTATTTTTTCACAAGGTTTTTAACTACCTGTCCACCGCCCACCGTCAAATGACGGCGGGCGGAGGACTCCATTATCCTGACATCACGTCATATGACGTGATGTCTCTTTAAAGCCGCTGGCAGGTGCGCGCGCGCACCCGCCGCTCTGCTGGAATCCCGGCGCGAGTGCCCGGCGGCAACGATCGCCGCCGGGCACACGCGATTGCCCAGTAACTGAGCGGGGACGTGGAGCCACGTCCTGTCAGGGAGAGGAGACCGTTGCTGTGTCCCTTGTACATAGGGACACAATCGGTCACCTCCCCCAGTCACCCCCCCCCCCTCCCCCCACAGTTAGAACACTCATAGGACACACATTTAACCCCTTTCCCGCCCCCTAGTGGTTAACCCCTTCACTGCCAGTCACATTTATACAGTAATCAATGCATATTTATAGCATTGTTCACTGTATAAATGTAAATGGTCCCAAAAATGTCAGAAAAGTGTCCGAAGTGTCCGCCATAACGTCGCAGTCCCAATAAAAAAATCGCAGATCACCGCCATTAATAGTAAAAAAATAAAATAAAAAAAATGCCATAAACTATCCCCTATTTTGTAAACACTATAAATTTTGCGCAAACCAATCGATAAACGCTTATTGCATTTTTTTTTTACCAAAAATATGTAGAAGAATACGTATCGGCCTAAACTGAGGAAAAAAAAATGTTTTTATATATTTTTTGGGGATATTTATTATAGCAAAAAGTAAAAAATATTGCATTTTTTTCAAAATTGACGCTCTATTTATGTTTATAGCGCAAAAAATAAAAATCGCAGACGGACGCCAATTTTGTTTGGGAACCACGTCGCACGACCGCGCAATTGTCAGTTAAAGCGACGCAGTGCCGGAAGCTTAAATTTTGTCTGGGCAGGAAGGGGGTGTAGGTGCACAGTAGGCAAGTGGTTAACGTTGTTTTTCGGGTTGTAAAAAACGGTCGTGTGTGGGCTTTAATGACGTGAAAAACCTGCGCATGCTCAGAAGTAAGTTATGAGACGGGAGCCCTCATTCTGGTAAAACTAGCATTCGCAATGGAGATAGCACATTCTTCAGCTGTAACAGACAGAAAAGCGCGAATCGTCTTTTACTCACATGAAATCAGCTAAAGCCGCCCAAAGGGTGGCACCATCCGAATGGAACTTCCCCTTTATAGAGCCGGCGTACGTGTTGTACGTCACCGCGCTTTGCTAGAGCATTTTTTTCCTCCGATCGTGTGTGGGCAAGGCCATTTTAATGATCGGGTTGAAAAAAAACGTAGTTTTTTTCTAGAGCCTGAAAAACTTTGTCCCAATACTTTTGATAATATTGGGCTAGATTCAGGTAGAAGAGCGTATCGTGCGGGCGTATCGTATCCTATTAACGCTACGCCTCCGCAACTTTTACAGGCAAGTGCTGTATTCACAAAGCACTTGCTCCGTAAGTTGCGGCGGCGTAGCGCATATGTGTCGGCGTAAGTGCGTGTAATTCAAATTAGGCATGTAGGGGGCATGTTGTATTGAAATTAACCGTGACCCCATGTAAATGACGCGCTGAACGAACTGCGCATGCGCCGGACGTGGAAGTATCCCAGTGCGCATGCTCAAAATTATGCCGCAAATACTCATTGGTTTCGACGTGAAAGTAACTTACGCAAAGCCCTATTCGTGAACGTTTTACGCAAACGACGGAAAATTCTACGCTGTCCCGACGTCCATACTTAACATTACGTACGCCTCATATAGCAGGGGTAACTTTACGCCGGACTTACGCTTACGTAAACGATGTAAAAAAATACAACCAGCAGCAAGTACGTTCGTGAATCGGCATATCAAGCTCATTTGCATATTCAACGCATAAATGGTCAGGAAACCCACCTAATGGCCAGTGTAAATATGCAACTAAGATTTGACGGCGTAAGAGACTTACGCCGGTCGGATCTAAGACAAATCTATGCGTAACTGATTCTAAGAATCAGGCGCATAGGTACGACGCCGCTCACTCAGAGTTGAGACGGCGTGTCTGGAGATACGCCGTCATAACTCGTACCTGAATGTGGCCCATAGTGTATATCGGGGTCATTCCTTAGTGACTGACATGTGCTGCATGTTTTTACCAGTCATTATATATTTTAAGCTCTCTGTAGGTTAAGACTGTTGTGTTGTTACTAGAATCCTAAGAAGATTACATAAGTCAGGATTCTAACACCCTTCAAGTAGTTTAAAGCCATTTGACCCTATGCATGTCCTATGGACTATCATCTCCTGCTGTGTGTATGTGGGGAAGGTGGCCATTGGTATTATGGAATGTTCTGATCCTGAGCTGCTTACACATAGATATAGAAATCTTCTGTAGTCTGTTAGAACCAATGGGGTTGATTTACTAAAACTGGAGTTCTTACAAAATATAAATTAACAATATAACACGTTAGGTCAGCCTTGCTCAACCAGGGTTCCGTGGTTCCCCTTGGGTTCCTCCAGAGTAGGGTGACCAGACATCCCCAGTTTTAGGGGACAGTCCCCTGATTGAGGACACTGTCCCCGGACCAAGTCTGTCCCTGGTTTTGTCCCCAGATTGGATTTAATAAGGGACAGGGGCAATTTCAAAGACAGTGGGCCAGATTCTCAGAGACGCTACGACGGGGTATCTCAGATACCCCGTCGTATAGCCGTTTTCCCCCCGGATATCTATGCGTGTGATTCCTAGAATCACTTAGGCATAGATACGGGTGAAGATCCGACAAGTGTAATACAATTACACTTGCGGATCGTAGATGTAATGACAACTCCGGCCACTAGGTGGCCTTTACGTTGTTTTCTCATTTGCCTATGCAAATGAGGCTAATACGCCGATTCCCGAATGCTTTTACGCCGCCCCGTCGTTGCACAACAAAAATTTTCGTTAATTTCTGTTTCGTTTCTGTTCGTTTATCGTGATTCGTAACGAGTCGTAATTTTGTGAGACGTTAGTTATCGTATTCGTACTCTTTAGTATTTCCGTAACCCTTTTTTTTCCGTTTCAGTTTTTTTATGTTAGTTTATTTTTCGTTGATTCGAGATTAGTATTTTCGTTAAATGTTGTATTCTGTCTCGTTCAGATTTTTACAATGAATTTATTCGTTCATTCGTTTTTACGTTGGTTTATTTTTCGTTGTTTTGATATTCGTATTTACATTATATTTTCCATCATGCCGCGTTTGTATTTTCGTAAGAAATAAATCTTCGTTGCTTTATGATCATTCGTATTTTCGTGTCTAATTTCATTTGATTGTAAATGTAGATTTTTTGCATTCGTAATTCTGTTAAAATACATTTTACGTTTATTCGACACACTACTCGTCGTAATTTTGTAAAACATCGTAATTTACTGCGATTGACTTGACAGATCCACAAAACCGGTGCAACCTACCCAAACACACCCTGGACTCTGGATGGAATGCACTGCAGTCTAAGGCTGGGTTCACACTACGATTTTCCCATCCGTCAGCCGCATACGATTTATATGAAAAAACGTTTGCGGCTGAAACGGATTGAACCGTACGTACACGTATGCGTTTATAAAACGTATACGGTTTCAAAAAGTGCGTACGGTTCCATCTGGTTTTGATTAAAAAAACGCATACGTTTTTGGAATTAGTGTCATTTAATAAAAAAAGATTTTCTTGTTTTGAAAATGCGCATGCGCAGACGAAAAACGCATACGGTTTATACGTATGGAAACGCACATATGTGCGTTTTCCATTGACTTTAATGTTAAAAAAAAACGTATGCGTTTGCCATACGGTTTAAAAAACGGACTCAAAACCGTGTACGGTTTTGTGTACTGTTAAAAAACGTTTTGCCAGCAAATCGTACGCACCCGGATGCATCTGAGTGCATACGATTTGCAATGCATTGTCTATGTATGCGTTTTCCCATACGGGCCTGTACGTTTTCAAAACTGAAATCGTATGCGGCTGACGGACGGGAAAATCGTAGTGTGAACCCAGCCTAACACAGATAAAGACACAAGGTCAAGGAGCCACTAGGTAATAAGAAAGAAGCTCATTGGGGCAGTACTAATGAAAGTGAATTTACGTTATTTCATTTCCGTTTTCCGAAGATTTCGTAATTTATTTTTCGTTAGTTTTGCTTTTCGTTTATTATTCTTTGTTCGGCATTTCGGTTGTTTTCTTTTCATTCTTCGAATATTAGTAAATTAGCATTTTCGTTTATTTTTCGTAATTATGATTTTTTTTTTGTGTTCGGTATTTTCGTTATTTCTATGTTTTAGTTTCTTTTTTCTTTCGTTGTGTTGTTCTTTTACATTTAGTAGTTTCGTATCTTCGTAGTTTTCCATGTTCGTTATTTTTGGAAATATCGTTATTCGTTATTATTTGCGCTAAACCATTTGTTTATTCGTAGGTTAACGAATCAACGAAAATAACGAATAATGACGGAAAACGTATTCGTAATGAAAAAAATTGCACATGTCTACCCGTCATCGCTTACGTCGTTTTCGTCCCCGTAAGGTTACCCCTGCTAATATGTGGAGTAACCTTACGCAGTACCTTCGGATGCCGTCGGATGCCATGTTAAGTATGGCGTCGGGTCAGCGTCGGCTTTTTCCGTCGGTTACGTCGTTTTACTAAGTCGTTCGCGAATAGGGCATTGCGTAAGTGACGATCACGTCGTTATGACGTCGGTTTCAACGACGCTTTCCGACGTGAGCTGGAGCATGCGCACTGGGCTTTTTCCCCGGCCGGCGCATGCGCAGTTCGATCGACGCGGGGGCGCGCTTAATTTAAATACAAGCCGCCCCCTTTGAATTACGCGGCCTTACGCTGGGCCATTTACACTACGCCTCCGCAAACTACGGAGCAAATGCTTGGAGAATACGGCACTTGCTCTGTTAAGTTGCGGCGGTGTAGTGTAAATGGCTTACGCTACGCCAGGGCAAATCTATGAGAATCTGGCCCATTGAGTGCAGAATTAAAATAAAAAAATTCGAATTTCACACCCCCGCTCCGCCATGCCTACTAGCATAGGGGGGTTGTATTTTTCCCATTATCTGTGCCCCTTTCTGATGATCATGTGCTGGTCGGAGTGGAGGGAATATTTCTTCAGTTTCGGGTGCATGCCCATTCAGCTTCGCTCGCATGTTCTTCTGCCTTGGCTCAAATCCCGGCCAGCCACCTACGTACCTATCTCCTTGCCTACCCTGGTGGAGTGATCTTCCTCCGCTCCCCATCCAGTAGTAGCCGAGGCCCGGAGAGTAAGACTTGAGAGGCTGTGAGGCGGGCGGCGATGGGCAGAGAGTCGCTGATTGTTGCCATTACTAAAGAAAAAGAAAAAATATGTCCCCGGATTTCATTCTAAAAATCTGGTCACCTTACTCCAGAGGTTGATAGGAGTTTCTTGAGGAATGAGCGATTACTGTCTCTCAGATAAAGAACAGCAGACAATATTTACCTTTTTAGGGATCTCTAATGCCCAGTACACACGATCCGAAAAATTGGACGGCAGATCGTCCACATTTTTTCATTTTCTAGTCGCGAGTAGGAATTAAATAGGTTACTAAAGTCCCGAAAATTCTCATATAACAAAAAAAAAAATCAGAAGTGGTGTCATGTGTTGTAGCAGCTGCGGTGCGTCCATAAAGGGCATGAATCTATCTATGGTCGCTGCTGACACCCCCTATTCAGGTGTCCGGGCGCTTTTCGGGCACCGGCACCTGAATTACAGCGGTGGGGGTGTTTGTTGGAAGCACCTGATTAGCACCTGATTAGAGCCATTGGCATCCAAAAATGTGAGAAGTGGGACGCAACGCTGTGCGTTCGCTTCTCACTCAGCTGTATGTTAGCAAAACTAAGGAATTCGCTTTGCTAACTTTGAACCCCCTTTCAGCCAATCAGGTGTGTGTTACCTGATTGGCTGAAATGACAGGCGCTGTGATTGGAGGTCTATTAGGCATCCAGTTATAGCAGAGGACGAGAGGACATTAGGCCGCCGCCACCTGCTGCCCAACTGAGACAAGATAAGTGCCGGGCAGATGGGGGGCACAGTGGCAGCATTTAATGGGCACAGTGGCAACGTTTAATGGGAAAAGTGGCTGCGTTTGATGGGCACAGTAGCAGCGTTAGATGGGCACAGTGGCTGCGTTCTGTACAGTGGCTGCGTTTTGTACAGTGGCTGTGTTTGAGGGGCACAGTGTGGCTGCAATTGATGAGTGATTTATTTTCAGAATTTGCCTGTCCTAAATCATTTTGAAGTTCCCTTTAACACATGTTCTTTAAGGACCTTGGCTGTTTTTCAGATTTGGCGTTTACAAGACTAAAACATTTTTTTCTGCTAGAAAATTACTTAAAACCCCCAAACATTATATACATTTTTTGTAACACCCTAGAGAATAAAATGGCGGTCATTGCAATACTTTGTCATACCGTATTTGCGGAGCGGTGTTACAAGCTCACTTTTTTTGGAAAAAATCAATTTTTTTATTAAAAAATAAGACAACAGTAAAGTTAGCCCAATTTTTTTATACAGTGCGGAAAATAAGTATTTGAACACCCTGCTATTTTGCAAGTTCTCCCACTTGGAAATCATGGAGGGGTCTGAAATTGTCATCGTAGGTGCATGTCCACTGTGAGAGACATAATCCAAAAAAAAAATCCAGAAATCACAATTTATGATTTTTTAACTATTTATTTGTATGATACAGCTGCAAAGAAGTATTTGAACACCTGTCTATCAGCTAGAATTCTGACCCTCAAAGACCTGTTAGTCTGCCTTTAAAATGTCCACCTCCACTCCATTTATTATCCTAAATTAGATGCACCTGTTTGAGGTCATTAGCTGCATAAAGACACCTGTCCACCCCATACAATCAGTAAGAATCCAACTACTAACATGGCCAAGACCAAAGAGCTGTCCAAAGACACTAGAGACAAAATTGTACACCTCCACAAGGCTGGAAAGGGCTACGGGGAAATTGCCAAGCAGCTTGGTGAAAAAAGGTCCACTGTTGGAGCAATCATTAGAAAATGGAAGAAGCTAAACATGACTGTCAATCTCCCTCGGACTGGGGCTCCATGCAAAATCTCACCTCGTGGGGTCTCAATGATCCTAAGAAAGGTGAGAAATCAGCCCAGGACTACACGGGAGGAGCTGGTCAATGACCTGAAAAGAGCTGGGAACACCGTTTCCAAGGTTACTGTTGGTAATACACTAAGACGTCATGGTTTGAAATCATGCATGGCACGGAAGGTTCCCCTGCTTAAACCAGCACATGTCAAGGCCCGTCTTAAGTTTGCCAATGGCCATTTGGATGATCCAGAGGAGTCATGGGAGAAAGTCATGTGGTCAGATGAGACCAAAATAGAACGATGAGTACCATCCCAAGAACACCATCCCTACTGTGAAGCATGGGGGTGGTAGCATCATGCTTTGGGGGTGTTTTTCTGCACATGGGGCAGGGCGACTGCACTGTATTAAGGAGAGGATGACCGGGGCCATGTATTGCTAGATTTTGGGCAACAACCTCCTTCCCTCAGTTAGAGCTTTAAAGATGGGTCGAGGCTGGGTCTTCCAACATGACAATGACCCGAAGCACACAGCCAGGATAACCAAGGAGTGGCTCTGTAAGAAGCATATCAAGGTTCTGGCGTGGCCTAGCCAGTCTCCAGACCTAAACCCAATAGAGAATCTTTGGAGGGAGCTCAAACTCCGTGTTGCTCAGCGACAGCCCAGAAACCTGACTGATCTAGAGAAGATCTGTGTGGAGGAGTGGGCCAAAATCCCTCCTCCAGTGTGTGCAAACCTGGTGAAAAACTACAAGAAACGTTTGACCTCTGTAATTGCAAACAAAGGCTACTGTACCAAATATTAACATTGATTTTCTCAGGTGTTCAAATACTTCTTTGCAGCTGTATCATACAAATAAATAGTTAAAAAAATCATACATTGTGATTTCTGGATTTTTTTTTTTTGATCAGGTCTCTCACAGTGGACATGCACCTACGATGACAATTTCAGACCCCTCCATGATTTCCAAATGGGAGAACTTGCAAAATAGCAGGGTGTTCAAATACTTATTTTCCGCACTGTATATTGTGAAAGATAATGTTACGCCGAGCAAAATGATACCCAACATGTCACGCTTAAAAATTGCGCCCGCTCGTGTAATGGCGTCAAACTTTTACCCTTAAAAATCTCCATAGGCGACGTTTAAAAAATTCTACAGGTTGTATCTTTTGAGCTACAGAGGAGGTCTAGAGCTAGAATAATTGCTCTCGTTCTAACAATCGCGGTGATACCTCACTTGTGTGATTTGAACACCGTTTTTATATGCGGGCGCTACTCACGTATGTGTTTGCTTCTGCGCGCAAGCTCGTCGTTTTTGTTTTCTTATTTATTTTATTATTTTTTACACTGAAAAAAAAAATGGATCACTTTTATTCCTATTACAAGGAATGTAAACATCCCTTGTAATAGAAAAAAAGCATGACAGGTCCTCTTAAATATGAGATCTGGGGTCAAAAAGACCTCAGCTCTCATATTTAGACTTAAATGCAAAAAATAAAAAATAAATTGTCATTTGAAAAAATTACATTTAGAAAATATTGCTTTAAGAAGCATGGTCAGAAGTGGCGTTTTGACGTCACTTCCGCCCTGCTATGCTATGGGGATGGGTGGGGGCCATCTTGCCCTCACTCGCATGCCCACACAGCAGGAGACAGCACCAGATCGTCTCAGCCGCTCCCGACGGCTCCAGTAAGCGGCGGAGAGCGGCAAGGGGGGCCCCTCCCCCGCCGCCAACGGTGATCTTGCGGCGAATACGCCGCGGAGACCACCGTTATCATTTACAGGACCGCTCACACTAAAGATGGATACCTCAGTTGTGGCAGCAGCTGCTGCCGTTACCGAGATATCCATCTTTAAAAAAAGGACGTATATGTACATGAGTGGGTCCTTAAGTGGTTAACCACTTGCCTACGAAGCACTTTCTTCCTCTTCTTGTCCAGGCTAATTTTCAGCTTTCAGCGCTGTCACATTTTGAATGACAATTGCGCGGTCATGCAGCACAGTACTCATATGACATTTTTATATATTTTTTTCACACAAATAGAGCTTTCTTTTGGTGGTATTTAATCACCACTGAGTTTTTATTTTTTGCTAAACAAACTAAATTAGACAAAACAATTAGTTTCTGTTATAAAATTTTGCAAACAGGTAATTTTTCGCCTTTACTGATGTGCGCTGATGAGGCGGCACTGATAGGTGGCACTAATAGGCAGCACTAAAGGGCACTGATAGGTGACACTAATTGACAGCACTGTTAAGTAGGCACTAATTGGCAGAACTGATTGGCAGCATTGATTGGCACTAATTGACAGCACTGATGGGCACAGGTTGGCACTGATAGGCTGCACTGATCATCAGGACACTGATGATCAGTGCCCTGATGATCAGTGCAGATGTCCCCTTTCACACTAGCCGTTATCGGCTCTGTCTTCTCCCCAAGCTGAGCGATTGAGTAAGAAGGACCTTAGTCAGCGAGGTGACCAAGAACCTGATGGTCACTCTAACAGAGCTCCAGTGGAGAGAGGAGAACCTTACAGAAGAACAACCATCTCTGCAGCGCTCCCCCAATCAGGCTCGTATGGCAGAGTGGTCCAGACGAATGCCGCTCCTCAGTAAAAGGCACATGACAGCCCACCTGGGGTTTGCCAAAAGGCACTCGAAGGACTCTCAGACCATGGGAAACAAAATTCTCTGGTCTAATGAAACAAAGATTAAACTCTATGGCCGGAATTTGTCATGTCTGGAGGAAACCAGGCACTGTTGATCACCTGGGCAATACCATCCTTACTGTGAAGCATGGTGGTGGCAGCATCATGATGTGGGGATGTTTTTCAGCAGAAGGAACTGGGAAACTAGTCAGGATTGAGGGAAAGGTGAATGCGACAATGCACAGAGACATCCTTGATGAAAACCTGCCCAGAGCGCTCTGGACCTCAGACTGGGGTGAAGGTTCATCTTCCAACAGGACAACGACCCTGAGCACACAGCCAAGATAACAAAGGAATGGCTACGGGACAAGTCAGTGAATGTCCTTGAGTGGCCCAGCCAGAGCCCAGACTTGAACCCAATTAAACATCTCTGGAGAGATCTGAAAATGGCCATGCACCGACACTCCCCCATCCAACCTGATGGAGCTTGAGAGGTCCTGCAATGAAGAATGGGAGAAACTGCCCAAAAATAGGTGTGCCAAGGTTGTATATTAATACTCAGAAAAACTTGAGGCTGTAATTGGTGCCAAAGGTGATTCAACAAAGTATTGAGCAAAGGTTGTGATTCTTATTGTAACGGAAGGGCTAGTGGGACCCAGAAGCTCTTGAAAAGTATAAGATACTCATGTTTCCGCTTCCCCGAAGACTCTTATGTCTAAAATGTCCACTAGGGGCATAGGATGACTGAGAAATTATATCTTGGACTACCTGAGATGGGGCAGTAATGATTATCCTCAATATATTCCAGGATATTGTTAAAGAACTAATTACTGTTTGTTGATTCTGAACACAACAGGTTAATTGAAAGATGTTAATGTTATCAACTCCAGCCCACCTTTCGGTCTGTTATGATGTAAATGAATCTAGGATGGCTTCTAAGGATCTTTCATTGTGGCCTGTGCTAATTGACCCTGTATTGTGTGAAGGTCTACCTGTATTGATGGTAATGTGTATTGTAAAGTAGCAGACAGCCTAAAGGTCAGGTGTATGAATCATCAGCTGTAGTTAATTAGCTCATGTAAATTACGTCAGAGCCGGCGTCAGAGTGGCTACTAAAAGATGTGTATTGGGGCTCGTTAGGAACCATTGTATGATGTTGTGGGTGGAGTTGGGTCATTTTTTTATTTGGTTACTGCAGTATTCTTTTTTGTGTATATAAGAGCCTGCTTTCTCAATAAAGATTGGCTCTTTTCTGTTGAACCACAAACAGAGCTGTGTCTCATTAATGGGGGAATTCGTATGGGTCGTGTTCGCCGGATTGTCGATAGCTGCCTTGGGTTTGGGAATGGAATATCCTAAACGGCTTTAACCCCTGTCCCATTTGGGGTTCCGTTACACTTATGTACATGGGATTTTTTTTGTTTTTGTTTTTTAACCACTTAAAGACCCGCTCATGTACATCGGTATTTTAAAGATGGATATCTCGGTAACGGCAGCAGCTGCTGCCACAACCAAGGTGTCTATCTTTAGCATGAGGTCCTGTTTACGATAACGGCTGATTCACCGTGAGATCACTGTTATCGGCGGCGGCGGGAGAGTGCCCCCCCGCCGCTTTCCCACGCCCTCCGCCGCTTAACGGAGCCGTCTGTAGCGTCGGAGGCGATCGGGTCCTTCTGCCTGCTGTGTGGGGATGCGAGTGAGGGCAAGATGGCCCCCACCCGTCCCCATAGCATTGCAGCGCGGAAGTGACGTCAAAACGTCAGTCCCGCCCAATGCGTCTTAAAGAAAAATGTATTTTATTTTTTTAAATTACATTTTTTTTTATTTTTTTTGCAATTAAGTCTAAATATGAGATGCGAGGTCTTTTTGACCCCAGATCTCATATTTAAGAGGATCTGTCATACTTTTTTCTATTACAAGGGATGTTTACATTCCTTGTAATAGGAATAAAAGTGATACATTTTTCAGTGTAAAAAATTATAAAATAGATAAAAAAAATAAATAAGAAAACAAAACTTTTTTTTAAAGCCCCCAGTCCCGACGAGCTTGCGCGCAGAAGCGAACGCATACGTGAGTAGCGCCCACATATGAAAACGGTGTTCAAACCACACAAGTGAGGTATCACCGCGATCGTTAGAGCGAGAGCAATAATTCTAGCCCTCTAGACCTCCTCTGTAGCTCAAAAAATGCAACCTATAGAATTTTTTAAACATCGCCTATCGAGATTTTTAAGGGTAAAAGTTTGACGCCATGCCACGAGCGGGCGTAATTTTTAAGCGTGACATGTTGGGTATCATTTTACTCGGCGTAACATTATCTTTCACAATATATAAAAAAATTGGACCAAATTTATTGTTGTCTTATTTTTTAATTCCAAAAAAAGTGCGCTTGTAAGACCGCTGTGCAAACACGGTGTGACAAAAAGTATTGCAATGACCGCCATTTTATTCTCTACGGTGTTTGAAAAAAATATATATATAATGTTTGGGGGTTTTAAGTAATTTTCTAGCAAAAAAAAAACAGTTTTAGTCTTGTAAACACCAAATCTGAAAAACACCCAAGGTCCTTAAGTGCTTAAAGGATCACTAAAGGATTTTTTTTTTTTTTTAGCTAAATAGCTTCCTTTACCTTACTGCAGTCCTGGTTTCATGTCCTCATTGTTCGTTTTTGCTTTGAAGTTGCTGTAATGCTGCTCTGATCTCCACACTTCCTGCTTGTCTGGCTCCTTATGAAAAATCTCATGGCAGCTTTTCACTGTGGTCCAAGCTGTGTGTCTAAAACTCCTCAGAACCAATCAGATTCATTTTAAAAACAAAACCCTGCCCTGGATTTGTTTGTTTTTGTTCTGTGTGTCTCTCTACTAGAGGCACATTATGTGATTTGTTTTTTTATCTGTTTTTAATCATTTTTAAAAGGAATCAGGTAACTTTTATGTCTCTATACCCTGTAAAAAGTCATTTCAGCAAAAAAAAATGTTTTCCTTTAGTGACCCTTTAATAAATTTGCAAAGATTTAAAAAAAAATTCTTTCACGTTGTCATTATGGGGAATTGTTTGTAGAATTTTGAGGAACATAAGGAATTTAATCCATTTTGGAATACATTCTGTAACATAACAAAATGTGGAAAAAGTGAATACTCATAATTAGATTCAGCTCAGTGGTCCAGTCTGCTATGCTGGGTACAGATTTGGACCTCCAGGGCCAGATCCACAAAGATCTGCCCCGGCGCATCATATCTGAGATACGCTACGCCGCCGTACCTTACCTGGCTTTAGTTTGAATCCATAAAGATTTTGCGCCGTAAGTTACTGCGGCGTAGTGTATCTCAAGCGGCGTAACGGCGCGGAATTCAAGTTGGGCGGGTAGGGGGCGTGTTTCATTTAAATGAAGCGCGTCCCCGCGCCGATCAAACTGCGCATGCTCCGTTCAGAAATTTCCCGCCGTGCATTGCGCTAAATTACGTCGCAACGACGTTATTTTTTTTTACTAGCGTGAATTTCATACATTCCTATTCACGGATGACTTACGCAAAAAATTAAAAATAATTCAAATTTCGACGCGGGAAAGACGGCCATAATTAACATGGCAAGTCTAACTATACGCCACAAAAAAGCAGCTTTAACTAGAGACACCGTAAGAGAATGCGACGGCCGCGCATACGTTCGTGGATCGTCGGAAATAGCTCATTTGCATACCCGACGCGGAAAACGACGACCCAGAGGACGCCGAAGTATTGCATCTACGATCCGAAGGCGTACGCCTGTCGGATCGAACCCAGATGCCGTCATATCTTGGTTTGAGGATTCAAACTAAAGATACGACGCGGGTAATTTGAAAGTACGCCGGCTTACTCTCTCTATGGATCTGGCCCCCAGTGTCTAGGGATCAGTGGTCTATCAGCGGAAAGGCAAAATACGAGTAGACCTTTTTTGACCACCTATAGTGTAAGTATATTGGTGGGGTTTTTGTCAGTTACAATAAAATATATGAATATAGCCATTATATAGCAGGTCTTGATGGAGCATTGCCTTTTCTGGCCATCACTTCAATGCATTCAGTGTATATATTGTACAGCTTCTACCCACAGACCTCAGTCCCTTCATGATGATTGCTATCCCGCAGAGGAAGCAGAGACCACAGCCTGTCCACTACAGCTTCCGGCACTGTGAAGAAGCGGCCAACTTTCGCCCAGCAACACTGGGACTGTGAAATGTGGAAGCGACTAAACTCGACAAAACAGGAAACTCTTGTGGACACCCCCCCCCCCCCCCCTCTCCTTCTCCACCAGCCCACATGTCAAATGAAAAGTTTATCATACCTAAAAATTCTTTTTATAGAACAACACATCTCATATGTAAATGTTAACCACTTCAGCCCCAGGGGGATTTGGCTGCCAAATGACCAGGCCACTTTTTGCGATTCGGCACTGCGTCGCTTTAACTGACGATTACGCGGTCGTGCGACGTGGGCTCCCAAACAGAATTGACATCCTTTTTTCCCCACAAATTGAGCTTTCTTTTGGTGGTATTTGATCACCTCTGCAGTTTTTATTTTTTGTGCTATAAACAAAAATAGAGAGACAATTTAAAATATATATATATTTTTTTTTACTATAAATATACCCAAAAAATATATATATTTTTTCCTCAGTTTAGGCTGATACGTATTCTTCCACATATTTTTGGTAAATAAAATCACAATAAGCATTTATTGATTGGTTTGCGCGATTAGCGTCTACAAAATAGGGGATAGTTTTATGGAATTTTTTTATCCTTCCGGGGCTGAAGTTATTTTTTTTTACTAGTAATGGCGGTACATAAAATCACAATAAGCATCGATTAGCGTCTACAAAATAGGGGATAGTTTATGGAATGTAATGGCGGCGATCTGCAATTTTTATTGTAACTGCGACATAATAGCGGACACATCGGACACTTATGACGCTATTGTCATTTATACAGCGATCAGTGCTATAAAAATGCACTTCTTACTAGGGCTGCAACTAACGATTATTTTCATAATCGATTAGTTGGCCGATTATTGTTTCGAATAATCGACTAATCCGATAATCTTAAAAAAAAAAGTGTGGTGTACAATCTAGTTAATATGTAAATAAAAAAAAAAAAAGGCAATTTATTCTTAACCACTTAGCAACCACCTGCCAAAAAATAACGGCGGCAAGGTGGTTGCTTAACTCTGGGATCACGTTATATAACGTGATTCCAGAGTCGCGCTCCCGCGCGCCCCCTGGGGCGCGCACACGGGAATGTCCGTGACCGCCGGGTCCAGAGGACCCGGCGGGTCACGGATCACGGTAAATCGCCGCTGATGGCGGCGGTTTACCACGTGATCGCGCCGTCCAATGACAGCGCTATCAGATGTAAACAGATGGCGTCATTTGATGACGCCGGTTCCTCCCTCCTCTCTCTATACCGATCGGTACAGTGTGAGAGGAGAGGGGAGGGAGCGGATGGCAGCGCCAGTGCTGCGGGCTGGATCTGTGACAAATGCAGTCACAGGATCCATCCATCCATCCCTCCCTGCTCAGCCATCCCTGCTGCAATACTCTGCAATGCTGGGCAATACTCTGGGGGGCAATACTCTGGGGGGGCAATCTCTGGGGGGGCAATACTCTGGGGGGGGCAATACTCCACAATACTCTGGGGGGGGCAATACTCCACAATACTCTGGGGGGGGCAATACTCCACAATACTCTGGGGGGGGGCAATACTCCACAATACTCTGGGGGGGGGGCAATACTCCACAATACTCTGGGGGGGGCAATACTCCACAATACTCTGGGGGGCAATACTCCACAACACTCTGGGGGGCAATGCTCTGGCAACACTCTGGGGGGCAATGCTCTGGCAACTCTCTGGGGGGCAATGCTCTGGCAATACTATGGCAATACTCTGGGGGGCAATACTCTGGGGGGCAATACTCTGGGCATACTCTGCAATACTCTGGGCATACTCTGCAATACTCTGGGCATACTCTGCAATACTCTGGGCATACAGCGCCCCTGTCCCCGTGAGCTCGCATGCAGAAGCGAACGCATACGCAAGTCCCGCCCACATATGAAAACGGTGTTCAAACCACACATGTGAGGTATCGCTGCGAACGTTAGAGCGAGAGCAATAATTTTGGCCCTAGACCTCTTCTCCAACTAAAATGATGTAACCAGTAAAAATATTTAAAGCGTCACCTATGGGGATTTTTAAGTCGCAAAGTTTGGCGCCATTCCACGAGCGTGTGCAATATTGAAGGGTGACATGTTGGGTATCTATTTACTCGGCGTAACTTCATCTTTCATATTATGCAAAAACATTGGGCTAAATTTAATGGGCCAGATTCAGCAAAGGTTACGCTGGCGGATCGAGTGATCCGCCAGCCTAACTGTGGCTTTGAGCCGGCGTTTCTGTTTTCTGTAACCAGAAAACAAGAAACGCCGGGTTGAAGTTCCGATGCGAGCAGCGTAACTGAGTTTCGCCATCGCATCGTTACTTCAACTTAAAAATGGCGCCGGGGGCGTTCCCGCCGATTTACGCTCAAAAAATATGTTAATGAGCGGAAATCGGCAATTCACGATCGAAATCCGGCGCGACGCAATGACGATACGACGTTTCCGGACGGGATACGCGGCGCATATATATACCTACATGGGGCTGGAGTATCCTATGTTAGGTATAGGCGTCGTCATCGCGTCGGAAAAAAAAAAAAAAAACGTTGCTTGCGTAAAACGGTCATGAATGGGAATGTGACGTCATTGACGTTCGTTCACAGATTTTGGAGCATGCACACGGGGATGTTTTGACACTCGCGCGCTGGACGTTGGCCATCGCGCGTACAGCCCCGTATTTGTGATGTGCCGGCTCCTAATATTAAAAGTCAGGCAGCGCAACGCAAATGCAGTGCTCTGGAATTGAATGTTTTTTTTGTTTTAAAAGCACAAAACTGTTTTATTTCCAAAAAAAATTTGTTCGAAACATTGCTGTGCAAATACCATGCGCGATAAAAAGTTGCAACAACCGCCATTGTATTCTCTAGGGTCTTTGCTAAAAAAGCATATATAATGTTTTGGGGTTCTATGTAATTTTCTAGCAAATAAGTGTTGATTTTTACATGTAGGAGAGAAATGTCAGAATTGGTCTGGGTGCTCCAGAATGTCTGATGGTGTTCCCTGCATGTTGGGCCTCTGTATGTGGCCATGCTGTGTAAAAGTCTCACACATGTGGTATCGCCATACTCGGGAGGAATAGCAATTTTTTGGGGTGTAATTTGTGGTATGCATATGCTGTGTGTGAGAAATAACCCGCTAATATGAAAATTTTGTGGAAAGAAAATAAAAATGAAAAAAATCTTGATTTTGCAAAGAATTGTGGGAAAAATTACAAGTTCAAAAAACTCACAATGCCTCTTTCTAAATACCTTGGAATGTCTTCTTTCCAAAAAGGGGTCATTTGGGGGGTATTTGTATTTTTCTGGCATGTTAGGGTCTCAAGAAATGAGAGAGGCTGTCAGTACATCAGGTGTGATCAAATTGATCAATTTTCAGTAATTGGTACCATAGCTTTTAGACCCTATAACTTTCACCCACACTAAATAATATCTAAATTTTTTTTGTTTTGTTACCAAAGATATGTAGCAGTATACATTTTAGGCCAAGTTTATGAAGAAAAATTACTTTTTTGCAAAATGTTATAATAGAAATGAAGAAAAATTCATTTTTTTACAAAATTTTCGTTCTTTTTTCATTTATAGTGAAAAAAATAAAAACCGCAGAGGTGATAAAATACCACTAAAAGAAAGCTCTATTTGTGGGAAAAAAAGGACACAAATTTCATTTAGTTACAGTGTTGTATGACTGAGTTATTGTCATTCAAAATGTGAGAGCACCGAAAGCTGAAAATTGGTCTGGTTATTAAGTGGGTTTAAGTGCCCAGTAGTCAAGTGGTTAAATATCCACATGCAGTGGTAAATATAAATAACCAACTACAGTAATTGTAATGCCTTCTATTACCTCCACTTTCTCTGGGTTCAGATGCTGATCTTCCCTGCACAGAGTCTTTAAAGTGATTTATTTATTTATTTTTTAAACATACTTGTTATACTTACCTGCTCTGTGTAATGGTTTTGCACAGAGCAGCTCAGATCCTCCACTTGCTAGAGAGCCTCACTAACAAGCTGCAAAGTATAGTATAGAGCGCCCGCTATAGCAAGGTAAAAAAAACTTCTGCCTTTAGAACCACAAATTTCCTGCCCAGGACTACATGTCCCATGAGACATTGCTCCTCACACTTTCACATTCACTAATTCTCAGGCACTTGGTGACATGTATGGATGGTGTACTGAGCTGTATGTCTGCTGCACTTGTATTTCCTGACCTGTAAACACATAATACATTCTATAAGCAGGCCAACTAATCAACTGGCCGATAAATCGATTATAAAAATAGTTGACAACTATTTTCATAATCGATTAGTTGTCGATTAATCGATTAATCGTTTCGGCCCTACTTAATACTGTATAAATGACACTCGCAAGGAAGGGGTTAACCACTAGGGGGCGAGGAAGGGGTTAAGTGTATCCTAGGTAGTGATTCTAACTTTGTGGGGGCTGGGCTACGAGTGAGACATCAGAGATCACTGCTCCCGATGACAGGGAGCAGTAGACCAGTGTCCTGTCACAAGGCAGAACAGGGAGATGCCTTGTTTACACATGCATCTCCCCGTTCTGTCTCTCCGTGAGACGACTGCGGCACACTGGCGGACATCAAGTCTGCGGGTCCCGCGGGCACGGTCACGGAGCTCACGGCAGGGGCAAATTTAAAGCAACATAACGGTTGTGGAACAAATCATTTGAGTTTCCATTATTTCTTATGGGGAAATTCGCTTTGATATACAAGTGCTTTGGATTACAAGCATGTTGCTGGAATGAATTATGCTCGCAATCCAAGGTTTTACTGTATATAAAAGTATCTGGTGATAGACTTCTCTGGTACATTTTTTTCACCCATGTATTATAGTGTGTCTGCCCAGTGATGCGCAGACAATGCCCGGGGACATAGACTGCAGAATGGGTCCGCCCGGTGGTCTCAGGTCAGGCATTGTGTGATCCTGATGGATGGATAAGGTTATCAGTTTAGCTCAAGTTCTAATATAATCCAGACAGGGTATTGTTGTACCAAGTGAGTGGAAGTAGTCAGCCAGAGTTTCTCTTTCCATTATTTTGTATCGGAGAGCAGCTTAGCCAGAAAATACGGCTCCTAATAAACCAAAGGCCGGGGTCAGAGAGTGCCACCATTAAAGTGGAACTAAACTCTCAATCAACATGAACTATTTTGAATCTTTATGCTGCTAGTATTAGTAAATAAATAGGAAGGTGTATTATATTTACTTGTTTTAATTTTTTTTATCCACTAATTGACACGGAAACATGTTGAACTGAACAAATTTCTATATATGACCCATACCTGCATATCTGCACCATGCATGGGAATACCTTTGTGTTTCCCGGCGGAGCTTAACGTGGAACCGCATTGAACTGAATCCCTCTCAATACATGACCCATACATAAGGTGTCTCCACAGGGCCGCCATCAAGGGGGTACAGGCAGTACACCTGTAAGGGACCCGGAGGTTCCAAGAGGCCCGGTTGGCAACCCCCCTTTTTTTTTTTTTATTTAAAAAAACAATTTTTTTTTTTTTTTATATATTTGTATTTTTTTATGTTTTTTTTAACCACTTGCCCACGGCGTCATGGTAAAAAGACGTCATGTTTTTAAAGATGGATATCTCGGTAACGGCAGCAGCTGCTGCCACAACCGAGATATCCATCTTTTCCGTGGGCAGTCCTGTACACGATAACGGCAGTCTCCGCAGCGGATTCGCCGCAAGATCGCCGTTATCGGTGGCGGGAGAGGGCCCCCGAGGCGATCGGGTCCTGTCGGCAGCTGTGTTGGGATACGAGTGAGGGAAAAATCGCCCCCACCCGTCCCCCATAGCTCTGCTGGGCGGAAGTGACGTCAAAACGTCAGTCCCGCCCAGCGTCTTAAAGAAACTTTTTTTTTCTGACATTTGAAAAATTACTTTTTTTTTTTTTGCATTTAGGCCTAAATATGAGATCCGAGGTCTTTTTGACCCCAGATCTCATATTTAAGAGGACCTGTCATGCTTTTTTCTATTACAAGGGATGTTTACATTCCTTGTAATAGGAATAAAAGTGATAATTTTTTTTTTTTATTTATTTCGGTGTATAAAATTATAAACTAATTTAAAATAAATAAGAAAACAAAAAAATAAATAATTTAAAACCCCCCATCCCGACGAGCTCGCGCACAGAAACGAACGCATACGCGAGTAGCGCCCGCATATGAAAACGGTGTTCAAACCACACAAGTGAGGTACCGCCGTGATCGTTAGAGCGAGAGCAATAATTCTAGCCCTAGACCTCCTCTTTATCTCAAAAAATGCAACCTGTAGAATTTTTTAAACGTCGCCTATCGAGATTTTTAAGGGTAAAAGTTTGACGCCATGCCACGAGCGGGCGCAATTCTTAAGCGTGACATGTTGGGTATCATTTTACTTGGCGTAACATTATCTTTCACAATATATAAAAAAAGCTCCCATGAAGGGGGTTCGTTCTTGCGGGGAGGTGCCGAGACAGCTGCCGAGGGACCCCAGAAGACCAGGTTCAGGGCCACTCTGTGCAAAACGAGCTGCACTGGAGGTTTGTTATTAAAAAAAGAATTATCCTTTTTAACCCCTTTAATGCTTATTTATTGTTCTTCTTTATGGGATGTGGTGCTGGCTGATAGCCATTTAATCCAGGGGCTTTATATTTGTTTTTCTACCATAATCCAGCATCTAATAAAGGGTTCAATGGTAGCCTGCACCTCCTCCCATAATATGATAATGATGAATAAGAAAGAAATGAAATTTCCAAGCTCATAAAAGAAAAGGCTGCGGTCTAATTGACTGCAGGATGAAGAGCACGGAGAAAAAAAAGCCATTTAATACACACAACAGAGAAAGTGCGCCAATTAATGAGCAGGGATTTCTATAGGTGAAGCGACATCAATTACATTAAGATCCGGGAGCTGCGGTATGTCACTTAATGATCTGCATATTCATAAGGCCATTGCTGCTTTAATGAGAAGGGGACTCGGTATGGATGGTTGTTTGTCACTGTTTCCATTTCTCAGAAAATAATTACCATTCATATAGGCAATATTATTCTACATGAACTGGAAAAGCGAAGACCGGCCATATGCATGGCTATAGGACTGGATATTGACCTGAGGGGATTTTTTATTTCAGAGTGGCATGCCACCCATTCTATCTGCCTGTCTGTCGATCTGCCTGTCTGTCTATCTGTGTGTCTGTCGATCTACAGTATCTCACAAAAGTGAGTACACCCCTCACACTTTTGTAAATATTTTATTCTATCTTTTCATGTGACAACACTGAAGAAATTACGCTTTGCTACAATGTAAAGTAGTGAGTGTACAGCTTGTATAACAGTGTAAATTTGATGTCCCTTCAAAATAACTCAACACAACAAAAGTGAGTACATCCCTAAGTAAAAATGTCCAAATTTGGCCCAATTAGCCATTTTCCCTCCCTGGTGTCATGTGACTCACTAGTGTTACACGGTCTCAGGTGTGAATGGGGTGTCAGTAGGGCAGTGGATGGTGTCTGTAGGGTAGAGATTAGTGTCAGTAGAGCATTGGACGTGTCAGTAGGGCAGTGGACGGTGTCAGTAGGGCAGAGGATGGTGTCAGTAGGGCAGTGGATGGTGTCAGTAGGGCAGTGGATGGTGTCAGTAGGGCAGTGGACGGTGTCAGTAGGGCAGTGGACGGTGTCAGTAGGGCAGTGGACGGTGTCAGTAGGGCAGTGGATGGTGTCAGTAGGGCAGTGGAAGAGTCAGTAGGGCAGTGGACGGTGTCAGTAGGGCAGTGGACGGTGTCAGTAGGGCAGTGGACGGTGACAGTAGGGCAGTGGACGGTGTCAGTAGGGCAGTGGACGGTGTCAGTAGGGCAGTGGACGGTGTCAGTAGGGCAGTGGACGGTGTCAGTAGGGCAGAGGACCGTGTCAGTAGTGCAGAGGACCGTGTCAGTAGTGCAGAGGACCGTGTCAGTAGTGCAGAGATTGGTGTCAGTAATTTTTTTTATAATTTTTAAGGGTTTTTTTTTACACATTTTCTAGGCGCTCCCTTAGTGGGCTTTGCTGAAATATCAGGGGCTTATACAGGGGGAATCTGCCTCACACAGGAGGATTAGGGTGTACCCAGGCACACCTGGCGCACTCTGTGCGCACGCCTATGGGCGCAAAGAGAAATATTCTTATTTCCTGGAGTTGGGCTTTAATTTTCATGCAATAAACTTTAAATTGATTGTCGTCTGACTGTAGGGATTGGATACTCGATAATTCAGCTCAGGTTCATTATGAGAATGTTCCTTTAAGTGAAGCTTAGCCCCGGCACTCAGCTGTCAAGTCTCTTAGCAAACCTCTCATTCTCACTCCCCCCCCACAGCCCCCCCACAAGGTCAAAGTGTCCTCATCCAACCTCATGTCACATAACACTCAGACACAGGACAGAGCAGAAAACACATACTGTGTGATCTTGTGAGATGGGAATCCACTGGCATTGGGAGCTGGGGACGTTGACTGCGTGTAACAAAAATGATGTTACATTACAAATTAGGTTACTTACTATAAACTTATATATTATACACAGCAACATACTGCTAGACGGGGACCATTTTTGCAAAGAATAAGTAAACATTTTATTGTATAACATTTCAGGAAAGAAAGTGCACATGTTTTGTAATGTTAATTGCATTCAGCAGTAATAAACCCTAAAACAAAAAAGTAGTATATTGTAGTTTACTAATCCTTATCCCGCGTACACACGATCGTTTTCCGGCATGAAAAAAAACCCGTTGTTTTTCATCATGTAGAAAAAACAAAGGGCCAGATTCACAGAGCCGTAACTCCTGTCTAACTGGTGTTAGACTGGAGTAATTTCAAATTACGCGCGTTTTTTAGCTAGTTGGAAACCTCAAACCATGAATAGACGGCTGCGGGCTTCAATTCGACTGGATTACGTGTTCATACGCCTTCGGATCTACGCTGCAATAAAATTGCGGCCACTGGGTGGACTTTCTGTCGTTTTCCGTGTCGGGGTATGCCGGCGATCCCCGAAATTACGATCTTCATTCACAATCTCTTACGGCACCTTTAGTCATCTTTTTTTTGCGTAACACTATACCAGCTTTTTGCTGCTCTAATATTAGACAGCCCATGTTAAGTATGGCCGTCGTTCCCGCGTCAAATTTCTACGTTTTCCGACGTCTTTTATTATTTTTGACGTAAAACATCCGGGAATAGGAATGTTCGTAAACGACGCTACTCAAACAACGAATGACGTAACGACGTGATTTCGCGCAATGCACGGCGGGAAATTTCTTAACGGAGCATGCGCAGTTCGATCGCCGCGGGGACGCGCCTAATTTAAATGCTTCGCCCCCTAATCGCGTATTTCGCTTACGCGGCGAGAAATAGACTACGCCGCCGTATCGTGGCAAAAATCTACCAGAATTCGCCTGGTAAAATACAGCAGCGTAGAGTATTGCGATTACGCAGCGCAATATTAAGTGTATCTGAATCTGGCCCAAAGTTTTTCCAACTTCATCATTAAAAATGACGTTGCCCACACACCATCTTTTAAAAAAAAAATGATGAGCAAAGCGCCGTGACGTACAACACGTACTACAGCACTCTAAGGCGGTGTACACACGACCGAGGTTCTTGCTGGAAACCAGCGAGAACCTCGCTGGAAGCTGCATTCCAGCGAGGACCTCGGCCGTGTGTACGCTCTCGGCGAGCATCCCGTCGGGAATCCCGTCGAGCAGAAATAGAGAGCACGCTCTCTATTTGCTCGACGGCCCGCCTGGATGAATGGCTGGTTGCCATTCCCGAAGGGCGGGTCGCCGATTTTGACGGCCGGCAGAGAACCTCGACGGGTGGAACGATGTGTTCTGCCCGTCGAGGTTCTCTGCCGTGTGTACACGGCTTAAAGGGGAAGTTCCATTCAAGCTCCCGTCTCATAACTTGCTTCTGAGCATGCGCGGGTTTAAAATGTCGTTTTAGCCCACACACGATCATTTTTCACAACCCGAAAAACGACATTGTTTAAAACGACGTTAAAAAATGCAGCATGCTTGAATTTATTTTTTTTGGTCGTTTTTCAGAACTTGAAAAACGATGTGAAGCCCACACACCATCATTTTAAATGACGTTTTAAAAAATGATGTTTTTTTTAATGCCGAAAAACGATCGTGTGTACGCGGCATTAGATGTGGTGGTTGCATTCATTTTTTATTTACTTTTTTCACCCGGTAATCCAGTCAGTAAGTTTGTTATTTTTCAATTTCCTTTAAGAGCCGGTTCACACTGGGGCGACCTGGGATCCGACTTCAAGACGTCCCAAGTTGCCCCAAGTCGCGCGGTGGAGAAAATGAATGGAAGTCAATGGGAGCCATCTTAATGTACACATCACTGCAGTCGCTCCGACTTCAGAAAAGGTTCCTGCACTAATTCAATCTGACTTCTAGGTGACCTGTACCCATTTATTTCAATGGAAGTGTTGATGGGGACAAGGGCCTCTTCCCGACAACCTTGGCCGTTGGTTGTCGGGGTCTGCGGGCGGGGTGGAAGAAAAATGTCAATAAAAAAACACTACAAATCAGGCAGACATCAGGCTTCCACCGTGCATCTTCTCCCCTCCTCCTACGAATCCAATAGGATTGCATGTCCTTTCAGCCAATCGACAGGGGTGCTTGCAGTGGCAGCTGGTATTTTTTTGTTTGGGGGCACATCGGGCAGCGGCGGGCACATCAGGCAGCAGTGGGGATCAGGGCATCGGCAGACATCAGGATTCCGCCGTACGTCTCCTTCCCTCCTCCCAGGCATTCAATAGGATCGCCTGTCGTTTCTGCCAATCCGGTAACCGGTATGAGACCAGCTTCCCGATTGGCTGAGAGGTGGATCCGTGTTGCAACAGCAGCACTATAACGGGGAACATCCATTCGAATAGCGCCACCCTTTGGGCTGCTTTTGCTAATTTCCCCCTCTCATAACTTGCTTCTGAGCATGCGTGTTTTTTTCCCCCTCGTTGAATCGTACACACGACCATTTTCCACGACGTGAAAAAGAACAACGCGAAAAAACGACGAGAAAAAAATATAGCAGGTTCTAAATTTTTATTGCCCATTTTTCTCGCTGAGAAAAATGCTCTGGAGCCCACACATGACCGTTTTTAATGACCAATTAAAAAAATTGCATTTTTCTCGTCATTAAAAACAGTCGTGTGTATGAGGCATTAGTGTGAGGCTGCGTACAAACAATCAAATCTATCTGCTGGAAACGGTCTGACAGACCGTTTCAGCAGACCGATTCGATCGTGTGTACGGGCGGACAGATTTGGCCAGCCGACAGATTTTAAAGCATGCTTTAAAATCTGTCTGCTGGGAATCCGTCCGCCCGACATGTCTGCTGGTTAGTACACTAACCAGCAAACATATCTGCTTGCACATGCGTCGAATGGATTTAACGCATGCGCGGAAGTGTTTTACTTCCTGGTGCAGTGACGTGGCGGCGTCAATGTCACCGCCACGTCACCGCGCTGTCTGCGGCCGGGGATTTTGGTTTGATCGTGTGTACAGCGATCAAACCAAAACAGCCCAGCAGACAAATCTGTTCAAATCGGTCTGTCAGACCGATTTGAACAGATTTATTTGGTCGTGTGTACGCGGCCTCAGAGTATCGCAGTATCGCAGTCCTGCTATCAGTCGCGGATCGCTGTCATTGCTAGTATAAAAAAATAAAAACCAGTATAACTTTTGCGCAAACCAATCAATATACGCTTATTGGGATTGTTTTTACCAAAGTTTTTTAACCAAATTTAGCAGAATACACGTTGGCCTAAACTTATTAAAAAAATAATTGTATTGGATATGTTTTATAGCAGAACGAAAAAATATGTTTTATAGCAGAACGTAGAACGTAAAACATATATAATTTTTTTTGTTTATTGTCGATATTTTTTTATTTACAGAACAAAAAATAAAAACCACAGAGGTGGTAAAATACCATGAAAGGAAGCTCTATTTGTGAGGGGAAAAAAACAAACACAAATGTAGTTTATATGTACATGGCAGCGTAATTGTCAGTTAAAGTAACGCAGAAAAAAATGAAGGGGGGGTAAATCTTCCGGAGGTAAAGTGAATATATAGGGCCAGATTGTCAGAAGAGATACGACTTAGAATCAGTTACACATAGATTTGGCGTAGATCCAACTGGCGTAAGTCACTTACACGGTCGGATCTAAGTTGCAATGTTACGCTGGCCGGTAGGTGGCATTCCCATAGAATATGCAAATGAGCCTGATACGCGGATTCCTGAACGTATTTGCGCGCCGTTGTTGTAGTTTACGTAGTTTGCGTAAGCGCAAGGTTACCCCTGCTATATGAGGGGTAACCTTGCGTAGGTCTGGCATACACCATGTTAAGTATGGACGTCGGGACAGCGTCGTGTTTTTTCGTTGCTTACGTAACTCGTCGTGAATAGGGCTGTGCGTTAATTACGTTGACGTCAATGTATTTACGGCGTACTATGGAGTATGCGCAGTGGGCTACGTTTACGGCCGGCGTGAATGCGCAGTTCGTTCAGCGCGGGGGGGCGCTTAATTTAAATACAACACGCCCACCTCCTTCCTACTTTGAATTACGCGGCCTTACGCCGACCCATTTACGATACGCCACCGCAAATTACGGAGCAAGTGCTTTGAGAATACAGGACTTGCCCGTAAAAGCTGCGTAGCCGTGGCGTAAATGGAATGCACTACGCTACGAGAAAAAATCGAATTTCTATGAGAATCTGGCCCATAACATTTTTGTTTTCGGATTTAGTTACACGTTAATTTGTTAGTTAAATCCGTCTCAATCTGCTAGTACATGTTCTCATTATTCAGACTACTAGACAGGCAGCAGAGGGAATATGAATTTTAAGAAGTAGCACCTGGGTTTATAGGATGCCAATTATCCGAACTAATAGTGAAAACAGAAATCTCTCCCAGCAGCTGTTACAACATTATCCCCTTGTGATACTCCAGACCAAACTGTTAGGTAACAGCAATCCTAAATAAAATGCTGACACACAATAAAAGGATACAATCAATTGTAACTTCTTGTCTCTGTGTAATCAATTATATATCTGTAGCGCCCTGCTCCTGTTGGGTAGGCGCTATTTGTAAATTTAGTTATCTGAGCTGTAGTTTAGTTCAGAATTTCATGCCAAATTATGGATCTCTGTTCCAGCTTGGCTGCGTTGCACATCTTCCACCTGACTGTGGGTGTCGCTGTCACCAGGGGTGAAGGTTGGAATTGCGATGAGCTGGATGTATTGGGTGCCTCTTTCCCAGAAGCAGATCAGTGCCGTGGTCCCCGCCACTGTGCATTCTGGGGAGGGGTACTTAAGGGGCAGACACCGTTCTGGCGGGGTCTTCCGATCCTGACCTGATGGCCCTCCTGGCCTCAGGGATGTATTGGCAGCTTTTGGTCTCGGGGTTGGCTGGCCCGAGGCTCCGTTACTGAGAGTAGGTACAGAAGTTTCTGGGGGCCTACTGGTCCAGAGATAGCACTGCGCTGTCTTCTCTGCAGGAAGAAGCAGAATAATTGAGGATTCAATTAGAAGACTCATCCTGGCCAATTTACCTCACAGTGCGGACGGTTTGGCTGAGAGATCCTGGCACCGTGAGCTGTGTAATTTCTTTGGAACTTTGCAAAGTGCATATGTGGTTGCATGGCCCTGTGGCAGAGGACCGTGTAATGACTTGACGGCATTCATCAAGTCTGTGGTAGAGACTGTTGAACGAGCTTCGCACCGGCTGCTAGCTCAGTGAGAGAGGCCTATCCAGTGGTTGCTGAATCCAGTGCAGAAATGGTTTGTCCTCTAGATCCAAGATCATACCCGCAATCCGCAAAGCAAGGTAGACCAGCTTATGTGATAGAGGCAGTGTTCTGTCTATCACACAAGCTGGTCTAGGAGGAGGGTGGAATTTTTATCACAGCGCGTCCAAACTTTTCACAGTGAGCTCTGTGACACAGTAGGAGCAGGAGATGCCTGATGTGCGTAATACACACACTGACTGGTGAGGCTACATTGTTTGGCACAGTAAGGCTGCAATGATGGTGAGGGGGCTGTAATAATGGTAAGGAGAGGCTGCAATGAAGGCACATTAAGGCTGTAATGATGGTGAGGGAGGATACAATGAGGGCACAGTAAGGTGGCAGTGATGGTGAGGCTAATATGAGGGCATGGTGAGGCGGCAATAATGGGCACGCTTTGGGGACTTTCTTTTTTTTTTCCGGGGGTGGGCGGCATTGAAGGACCCGGCCTTGGGGCCGCAAAGGGAGTAAATCCGGGCCTGAGTGTTTTCACATGAAAAGATAGAATAAAATATTTATAAATGTGAGGGGTGCACTTACTTTTGTGAGATACTCTATAATACAATTTTGCATCATTTTATACCTATTGATTGTATGCTCGGAGACAATAGTTACATGTGATTGCGCTTAGAAACTTACAAAGTTGGTTAGCTATTAGACATGTGCAATTAGTTTAGTTTCTAATTAGTTTTTTAACTAATTTTGGGAAATTCGAAAATTCGAAATTGTAAAATTTGAAAATCTAAAATTCTTCTACATATTTTTGTTAAAAAAAAAAAAAAAAAACGCAATAAGCGTTTATTGATTGGTTTGTGCAAAAGTTATAGCGTTTACAAAATAGGGGATAGTTTTATGGCATTTTGTTAATATTTTTTTCTTTACTAGTTATGGCGGCGATCAGCGATTTTTATCGTGACTGCGACATTATGGCGGACACATCGGACACTTTTGACATCATTTTGGGACCATTTTCATTTTCACAGCGATCAGTGCTATAAAAATGCACTAATTACTGTAAAAATTACACTGGCAGTGAAGGGGTTAACCACTAGGTGGCGCTGCAGGGGTTAAGTGTTCCCTAGGACGTGATTCTTACTGTTAGGGAGCGTGGCTACACATGACACATCACTGATAATCGTTCCCGATCACGAGGAACGGTCATCAGTGACAGTGTCACTAGGCAGAATAGGGGAATGCCTTGTTTTTGCTCTTTTGGAAATTCGAAAATTCAGAATTCAGAATTCAGAATTTCCTGAATTTCCGAAAAAAGCAAAAAAACGAATGAAACGAAAACACCACATTTTTCGGCAGTGCACATGTCTATATAAATCAGAATATTCGAATGCTGCATACACACGATTGGAAATCCAGACAAGAAAAGTCAGATGTGAGCTTTTGGTCGGAAATTCCAACCGTGTGTAAAAATTTGAGAGCTGGTTCTCAAATTTTCCGACAAGAAAAGCTCTTGGAGGAAATTCTGATCGTCTGTATGCAATTCCGATGTGCAAAAATCATACTCGGAATCATTAAACTTAATTTTTCTCCGCTCGTTGTAGTGTTGTGTGTTCTTGACGGTCGGAATTTTGTGTGACCGTGTGTATGCAACACAAGTTCGAGCCAAAATTCCGTCGGTAAAAAAAATACACGGTTTTCTTGTTGGTTTTTTCGATCGTGTGTACGCGGCATTAGTTGTAAATTTCCTGAATGCTGGCTGAGATATCTTCGTTATCAAACAAGACAAGGATGTAGTAAATTGGTGTAACTATAATGCCGCGTACACATGACCGTTTTTCTCGACACGATTCCTCTCAAGCCTGCCTTGCATACACACGATCGTGGAAAAAAAAATGCTTGAGCAAAGCGCGGTGACGTACGACGGCACTATAAAACGGAAAATTTATTATCAGTACTTACCGTAATTTTCCTTTCCTGATGGACTCCATGGCAGCCTACGTGTGGGTTGATCCCGCCTCCCCTCCAATGCTATAGGACCCCATACCCATAAAGCTTTGCTCACCCTTAGTACTGGTGTTCCGTAACTAGCCTACTCTAGACCGATGGGGGGGGGAACTCCGGCTGCCATGGAGTCCATCAGAAAAGGAAAATTACGGTAAGTACTGATAATAAATTTTCCGTTTTCCTGACAGACTCCATGGCAGCCTACGTGTGGGAAATAACAAGCCAATCCACACGGGTGGGTATGATGAACAGAAATACACTTGATTTGACCTGTCAACCGACAAGTTTTACAAACAAAAGACCATAGAAGGTAACGGAGCAGGCTCACTACAGAGAGTGACAAAAGGTAATAATGGAGGCCCACGAGGCCGTCCTACAGAAGACATCTGGAACCAAAAGCTGGACTGTTGCCCATTAAACCGATATACGCCTAGTGGAATGTGCCCTCGCCGACGCCGAAGGAACCGGGTCCTCGCCTTTATAAGCTTGTTGGACTGACTAGATAATCCCGGCCACAATCATTCAGCTCGAGGCTCAACTGCCAGCATGCAGGACGAACAACTAGACAGAGTGTCTGAGACGGAGGAAGTAGCTCGCAAGCATACCCCCAAGATTTCATCTATGTCCAGAGGATGAATTCTAGTGGACTGGTAGGTCCAAAAGTTGAGGTAGGATGATTCCCTGCCTCTTATGGGACCTTGAGGCAATCATAGATTTGAGTCGATCAAAGGAAAAAAGGCGTATATCTTCTGGAAACCAATCGATCTGTCAGGGCATTCATTCCAGAGGCCTAGCTGCATGATCCAGAGTGTAATACCTCTTAAGCTTAAAGTTACCGGGAAAGACTAGAGAACAGGACCACTTCGGGAAGGACTTCCTAGTTGCAGAATTCGCTTGAATGACTGCACACGAAGGGACCACTCGGTGACCAGCCGAATATGTATCAGGAAGACCACTCGGGCGTTCTGGACTCAGGGATGTAAGCCGTTGACATGCAGGAGAGGTTCTTCTGGACCCAAGACATAATGGACTTGACCTCCCTCCATGTGCTCCCAGATTCTTTATATAGGAGATCACCGTGGTGTTGATCACTCTTAATGATACTGACTTTCTCTTCCGGGAACTGGAGAAAAAGACTGAATGGCACACCAAGCTGCCTGAATCCCCAAGGTGTTCCAGTCCGGGTTGAGAAAACGTATACCTAGCTAGGCTAGGGCAAGATCCGATTTGTAGAGGGCTCCCCAGCCGGAGAATTAAATTGACCGTTGCCCCTAGGCATATGTAGCTGCAGGAAACATAAAAAGAAAAAAGGATGCAACGTCTGCAGGGACCACGTGACCATAGGGGTCTTGGAGACCATTGAGCCGAAAAGCTTTGGCACTGTGGGGCCTCGGTCGTGAAGAGATTAGAGATGACAAAATTCTCCTCTGAGAAACCAGGATCTTCCCCACTGGGAGTGGGATGGTGCTTTCCACCATAGGAAAAAACAAAGCTGGGCTCCAGAGTACACTAGGTGCTGGATTGGTCCTAGGTGGCCTTTTACCCTGACCTATGAACCATCCAAAAGCTGGCCAAGGTGGAGACTACCTTCTCCCTGTGAACCAGCAGCTATCCTTTGTTCTGCGTCAGCAACAGGAGGTCGAAGTAGAGACACAATGAACCCCTGTCATTCTGATGAGGGCCATTATGGCCAGAGGAATTCTTGAGAAGACTTTGGTGAGGTGGTCGGCTCCACAGGAAGGTAGACGAACTGTAGATGATCTTGTCTAACTTGAAACTGGAGGAAACTGGAGGTATTTTGAGAAACTCCTTTGTCACTGGAACGTGGAGATAAGTATTTAAGTCGATTGAGAATAGCCGGTGGTCTGGCTGTACAGGTAGTCGACAGAGTCTTCCTTCTTCTCCTGCTATAAGAGGGGAAGGGAGGAAATATACCCCCTGGGGACCTCAGTCCCTTCAGACATGTACCACTGCTCCCTGCGACTTCAGTGCAACCATGAGTGGGGAGTATGCCAGAGACTCCACTTCTGTCTTGCAGGGGTATACTCTGAATATTTTGTTTTATGAATAAGTTTTCTTGTCCACCATACTCCATTCAGATGATATCCTTAATATCCTGTAAGAAGCAAGGAGAGAAAGTGTGTTCTTCCCCGGATGCTTAAAGAACTCCATTGCTTAGCCGGGGAATGGAATGGTCTACCCACACAAGGGCCTCTTTAACCGTCTTGACTAGTACCAGAAAGACTCAGAGTGGCTGTCATGGCAGTGAGTGTGGTGAATCAGAGGAGGAATGCTACGTCTCCTTCTAGTTGCAGGAGGAATGCTACGTCTCCTTCTAGTCGCAGGAGGAATGCTACATCTCCTGGTTGCATGAGGAATACTATGTCTCCTGGTTGCATGAGGAATGCTGCATCTCCTGGTTGTATGAGGAATACTACTTCTCCTGGTTGCATGAGGAATACTATGTCTCCTGGTTGCATGAGGAATGCTGCATCTCCTGGTTGTATGAGGAATGCAGAGTCTCCTAGTTGCTGGAGGAATACTATGTCTCCTAGTTGCAGGAGGAATGCCGAGTCTCCTAGTTGCAGGAGGAATGCCGAGTCTCCTAGTTGCAGGAGGAATGCCGAGTCTCCTAGTTGCAGGAGGAATGCCGAGTCTCCTAGTTGCTGGAGGAATGCCGAGTCTCCTAGTTGCTGGAGGAATGCCGAGTCTCCTAGTTGCTGGAGGAATGCCGAGTCTCCTAGTTGCTGGAGGAATGCCGAGTCTCCTAGTTGCTGGAGGAATGCAGAGTCTCCTAGTTGCTGGAGGAATGCCGGGTCTCCTAGTTGCTGGAGGAATGCCGAGTCTCCTAGTTGCTGGAGGAATGCCGAGTCTCCTAGTTGCTGGAGGAATGCCGAGTCTCCTAGTTGCTGGAGGAATGCCGAGTCTCCTAGTTGCAGGAGGAATGCCGAGTCTCCTAGTTGCAGGAGGAATGCCGAGTCTCCTAGTTGCTGGAGGAATGCCGAGTCTCCTAGTTGCTGGAGGAATGCCGAGTCTCCTAGTTGCAGGAGGAATGCCGAGTCTCCTAGTTGCAGGAGGAATGCCGAGTCTCCTAGTTGCAGGAGGAATGCCGAGTCTCCTAGTTGCAGGAGGAATGCCGAGTCTCCTAGTTGCAGGAGGAATGCCGAGTCTCCTAGTTGCAGGAGGAATGCTGAGTCTCCTAGTTGCAGGAGGAATGCTGAGTCTCCTAGTTGCAGGAGGAATGCTGAGTCTCCTAGTTGCTGGAGGAATGCTGAGTCTCCTAGTTGCAGGAGGAATGCGACTTCTCCTCTAGTTGCAGGAGGAACGCGACTTCTCCTCTAGTTGCAGGAGGAACGCGACTTCTCCTCTAGTTGCAGGAGGAACGCGACTTCTCCTCTAGTTGCAGGAGGAACGTGACTTCTCCTCTAGTTGCAGGAGGAACGCGACTTCTCCTCTAGTTGCAGGAGGAACGCGACTTCTCCTCTAGTTGCAGGAGGAACGCGACTTCACCAGTTGCAGGAGGAACGCGACTTCACCAGTTGCAGGAGGAACGCGACTTCACCAGTTGCAGGAGGAACGCGACTTCACCAGTTGCAGGAGGAACGCGACTTCACCAGTTGCAGGAGGAACGCGACTTCACCAGTTGCAGGAGGAACGCGACTTCACCAGTTGCAGGAGGAACGCGACTTCTCCGCTGACTAGACGGCAAACTTCGTCTAGGACTGGACAATAAATGAAGAAATTGTGGTCTGGCAAGGTCTCGGACGTCCTGAACCACAAATTGCTGGTCCGATCCTTTGAAAGGGCTGAAAAGAAAAAATTGGGGGGGGGGGACACCAAACGCAATCTCAAACCCTTGAGAATGCAACCTCGGCCCCCTCCCCTTGCCTGCACGTACCCAGTGCACAAGGGCTGGCTGCATAAAGGCAGTGACCTGTCCATAACCTCTGGACAGGACGTCAGCAAAAAATACATACAGTCTGCGGATGACCCGTTAATGCTACCCAGACCAGGGAAGACAACCAGAAGAAAAACACACATATATATATTTTTAACATATAGGGCATCCTGGTGCAGACTCAGCTTGGGGAAAGCCACTGCTCACTGTCTGCGGAAATACCCACACTGACAGGAGGCAGGCCTAGTGACGTCACCGCCCCCTCCACCTCGCGCCTGCGCCGTGAAGACAGCCTGACGGCGCCTGCGCGGTCGCCGGACCATCCGCCACTGCGTGCACACGCGAGCCAGGCCTCACTATCACAGAGGCCCCGCACGTGCGTAGAACGGCGGCAGTGCCCGCGACCCGGAAGCACCGTGGCACCCTGGAACGCAAAAGCATTCAATGCGTCGTGAGGGGACACAAAGGTACCGGAGAGTACCAGGAAATAAAGGGAAACTAACAAATAAACACAGAGGAGACTGCCATGGAGGAAGTGAAAAAGGTTCAGACCTTGCCAGCCGTTGATGCGTCCATCTTCAGGCATACCGTGGGAACCTCCATTCCATCGCTGGAAGTGCGGTTGTTCACCTTTTTCTTTCAAGCTTTGTTTCCATGCATTGCCTGCACCCAGGCTTCTGAGAGGACACTGATTGCTTAGTGCACTCAGCTGTAGCGGCAGTTCCTTTCTTCTCTATGGAGTGTATACTGCCAAAGAAATGCACAGGCCCACTTGTAGCTTAGCCCTGAGCTGTACCGCATGGATTATATGCCAAACATTCGGGAAATATTCCAAACGGACGCCAACAGGAACAAACGTGATGTAGGTCCATGAGGAGGACAAAAAAGGAACACAGTCTCTACCGGTGAGCTCAAATTTATAGGGTATGGGGTCCTATAGCATTGGAGAGGAGGCGGGATTAACCCACACGTAGGCTGCCATGGAGTCTGTCAGGAAAGGGGAAGTTCCATTCGAATGGCGCCACCCTTTGGGCTGATTATGCAAATTTCCATTCTGAAAACTTGCTTCTGAGCATGCACGCTTTTTCCCCGTCGTTAAAGCCTACACAACGAGAAAAACGAGGACGTGAAAACGACGAGAAAAAATAGAGCATGTTCTAAATTTTTAATGGCCATTTTATTCATCGAGAGAAATGCTCTGCACCTACACACGACCGTTTTTCATGACCAATTAAAAAAATTGCATTTTTCTCATCATGAAAAACAGTCGTGTGTACTCGGCATAATAGTCTGGGTTCCATAGTAAAATCAATGGGGTAGATTCACATACATCGGTGCATATTTATACCGCCGTAGCGTATCTCTTTTATGCTATGCCGGCGCATCGCAGAGAGGCAAGCATGGAATTCAGAAAGAAAATGGTCCCAACTCTGCGTCGGCGTAGCGTATAGTTGTAGGCGTATAGCAGCGTAAGTCAAAGTAGGTGGAAGTGGGCGTGATACATTTAAATGAAGCGAGATACCATGCAAATGATGGGCTGAGCTTCAGACAAGTACTTAAAATGAACTGCGCATGTGTCGCACCTTGGACGCATCCCAGTGCGCATGCTCACAGTCACGTTGAATCACTGCCTACGACGTGAACGTAATCTACGACCAGCCCTATTCACGTACTACGTAAACAACGTACATTTCGATGGCGTTCGTTCCCTGGTCCATACCATACCTGGTCCATACCCTTGCATGAGTTGCGCCTCCTATATGGAGAATAACTTTACGCCGGACGTAACCCTTACGCAAATCGCTTAAAACATGCGCCGGGCGCAAGTACGTTCGTGAATTGGCGTATCTCCCTCATTTGCATATTTGCCACGAAAATCAATGGGAGTTCCAAATGCGTCCAGAGTAAATATGCGCCTACTATACGCCGGCGTAGGCAAGTTACGTCGGTCGGATGAAGTCAGTTTTTTGGCGTATCTTGGTTCTATGGGTACGGCGCACAGATACGACGGCGCATATTTACACATTACGCGGCGCATCTCGAGATACGTCAGCGTAAGTGCTTTGTGAATCCGGGCCAATATTTCAAGGTCCACAAAGGTAAAATATATCCAAATAAATAAAATATGATGATGAACACTGCCGCATGCTAATAGCTCATTAGCAATCTGGTACAAGAGCCTGAACTATACATACAGCACATCCTCTTCAATCTAATTATTTCTCAGCTGTCTTTGATGCCCCCGAAAGTCTTTGTATATTCAGAGTAAACATGCTAATAAATTCCTTTACACAACCAAAGAGGAGGGATCATCGTGTCCTCCTGTACCGGGGGGCCCCGCTGTGCTGCTGGAACCCCCAGAGGCCTCAGGGGACACTATGGCCATACTTACACTTGCATAAACATAAGCCGCCTTTTTAATCTCACTTTTTTACTATACATAACAAAACACATATGAAATTACAGTTATAAACTTAAATAGATATAAATTAGAACATTTAAAAATAAAAATTCTATGGGCAGTGTGCAAGAAATTATAACTCTTTAGTTGCCGGAGCAATTTTTTAATTTTTTGCAAATGTTTCAATCATAATTTCAGGCCTGAAGATTAATTAACTACTTTAGCTGCGGAGGATTTAGCTGCCCAATGACCGGGTCATTTTTTGCGATTCGGCACTGCGGACATCGAGTCCCGCGGGCACGGCCATGGAGCTTGCGGCAAAGGGCGTGCACCAATGGCAGCGCACCTGCACATCGCGGAATTCAAAGTAACGTAAATATTCGTTACTTTGCCCAGCTGTGCCATTCTGCCAACATATTTGTAAATGAGTCGGCCGGGAACCGGCTAAAGTATAACTACAGGTAATTTTTTTTTTTTTTCATTTTGAAAGTAGTTATTATAACCCCTGTCAGATTTATTTTCACCATTTGTGTCCCATTGCGGAGATTTCCCTTCACTTCCTAGTAGTTCACAGAAGGAAGATAAAATACATTTATGCTTTCAGTTCACCTCACAAAAGGGGATGAGGACACCACATTTCTGGCAAGATCAACCTGTATTTTCTGTACTTGCTGAAAATATTCTGGGAAAAAAAGAAAACCATTGCAGCCACAACATCTAAGGATTGGTGATCTGCAGTGTATTACTTTCTTGATTTCGGGTACAGTTGTGGTTTTTGGGGCTAATTTGAGCAGAAGGAAATCCAAACCACCAAAGAAACCGCATGGAAGGAAAGTAATGATATGGAGTTCTGTATTACATAAGAAATTATGATCTCCTGCAGTGAGCAGTTCCTAATTGTTCTTAGATCTTCCGGCAGATTAGGGACACATCTCTCCCATTTTTTCATTTTCTACGACTAATGCCGCGTACACACAACCATTTATGGCCATGTAAAAAAAGTTGTTTTTAAAACGATGATGTGTGGACTTCACATCATTTTTCGGGTTCTGAAAAAAAAAAAAATTCGAACATGCTGCATTTTTTAACAACGTTTTAACCCCTTAACGCCCGCCGCACGCCTATGTACGTCCACAGAATGGCACGTACAGGCAGATGGGCATATATTTACGTCCCTGCCTTCTAGCGGGTCGGGGGTCCGATCGGGACCCCCTCCGCTGCGTGCGGTGGGCGGCTTACCTTGGGGAGCGATCCGACTCGAGGTTGCGGCTGTTTGTTTCTGTCCGCCCCCTCGTGATCGCTCCCAGCCAATCCAGTGCGCCGCCGCCGTGTCACTTCCTCTGCCTGTAAAATGTAAACACAGGCAGAGGAAGTGATGCAGCTCTCATCTCGGCGGTATTTTCAAACCGCCGAGATGAGAGAAGAGTCACAGTAAGTCCCACCAACACTACACTGACACCACACACATAGGCACATTAACCCCTTCCGATCTCCCCCCCCCCCCCACCCCCTGTCACACTGTCACTGAATGCAGTGATCATATATGTGCTGATCACTGCATTTAGTGTCAGTGTGACAGTTAGTGTGACAGGCAGTTAGTGTTAGGTCCAGGGTAGCCCCGTACCCCCCTAATAAAGTTTTAACCCCTTGATCACCGCCCTAGTTAACCCTTTCACCCCCTATTGCCAGTGTCACTAAGCGATCATTTTTCTGATCGCTGTATTAGTGTTACTGTTGCCGCTAGGTAGCTAATTTTTTTTTTATTGCGATTTTTTTTTTACTAAAGACATGTGGCTGAATACATTTTGGCCTAAATGTTTGACTAAAATTTGGTTTATTCAATTTTTCTCATGACAAAAAGTAAAAAATATTCATATTTTTTTCAAAAATGTTGTTTTATTTTGGTTTATAGCGCAAAATATTTAAATCGCAGAGGCAATCAAATACCATCAAAAGAAAGCTCTATTTGTGGGAAGAAAAGGACGCAAATTTTGTTTGGGAGCCACGTCGCGCTACCGCGCAATTGTCTGTTAAATGGACGCAGTGCCGAATTGTAAAAACGCCTCTGGGCATTTAGCAGCATATTGGTCCGGGGCTTAAGTGGTTAAAGAATGTCATTTTTCTAGAGCCTGAAAAACTTAGTTTTTTTACAACCCGGAAAATGATCGTGTATACGCGCCATAATTTCCCTTAGCTTGCTATGATGGAGACCGGTGATGACAAACATGCACATTTCAGCAGTGGAAGCGTCCCCCGGGAGACCTGTGCCGAGCTGACTTCACACACGAAGGCCAATGTGTAGTAAATAGGCCCGGTGTGCTCGGCGACTCATTCTCCGCTCTATGGAAGTCATTACCTCCATCCCAGCTCACAGCATTGCTACAGCAGTGTGAAGCCGAGGCAGCAATTGGCGGCTGAACCCGCTGCCAAAGAGAGCCACAGGTGATGGAAAAAGAAATTGGTCTCTGCAGGGAAGAGCGTATTTCCAGTGTGTATGTGATGCTAAGCATCCTGGTCTCCATCCAGATGTAGAGTAACTCCTTCGCTCCCGAAGAAGTACCCTGGCCATGAAGACATTTTGAAGAAACATATCAATAGATTTTATATTCAGGGAGAAGGGAGTCACCGCTCCAGGTGGGATCACTGTGTGGTCACAAGTGGTAACAGGATACCAAAGGGTGCTGGCGATGCACTAGGCAAACAGGAAAACAAATGGATGGATAGCCGCACTTCAAAAAAATCCAAAAAGGAGGTCTTTATTAAATGGTCAGCAGATACAAAACAAGGTCACAGCAATTGGGAACAAGGGGACAGCTGTTTTATTTTTTATTTTTTGAAGTTTAAGACAAAATTAAGAGACAGTACAAGAATATCTAAATATAGACATAATAATATCCTCGGCGGTATCCAGAGCCATCTTAATAGCATCATGGGCCCCTGGGCAAAGTAATGCTATGGGGCCCCTACAAGCCTGCCCCAATTTAGAGCCAGATTCAGGTAGAGTTAGGCTGGAGTATCAGTGATACTCCAGCCTAACTCTCACTTTGAGCCGGCGTTTCTGTTTTCTTTAGTCAGAAAACAAGAAACGCCGGGTTGGAGTTCCGATACGAGCGGCGTAATTGAATTTCGCCGTCGCATCGCAACTGCAATTTAAAAAATGGCGCTGGGGGCGTTCTCGCTGATTAACGCCAAAAATATGTTAATTAGCGGGAATCGGCAATTCACGATCGTATTCGGGCGTGATGCAGTGACTTTCCGACGTTTCTGTAAGCGATACGCGGCGTAAAGATAAAGCAGCCCCCTAGTGGATTATCCTATGTTAAGTATAGCCGTCGTCATCGCATCGGAAAAAAAAAAATTTGCGTCGCTTGCGTAAAACGTCCATGAATGGGGATTTGACGTCATTGACGTTCACTGACAGAATTTGGAGCATGCGCACTGGGATGCATTGACAGTCGACGCATGCGCAGTACGTTCGCTGCGGGATCGCGCCTAGTTATAATAATACACGCCCCCTACCCGCCCAATTTGAATTCCGCCGGCTCATTTTCGATACGCCGCCGCAACTTTAGGAGCAAGTGCTATGTGAATAACAGTACTTGCTGCTAAAGTTTCGCCGGAGTAACGTAAATGAGAAACGTTACTCCACAGTAAAGAAGCGCCCATCTACCTGAATCTGGCCCATAAGCACCTACTCTCAACAATGAAAGTACAATATTACTACTTTACAGCGTGTCACCTGCTATTTTCCCCTGCCACCAGATTCAGCGTGTCACTTTCTATTGTCCCCTGCCACCAGATTCAGCGTGTCACTTGCCATCCATCTCGTCACCAGATTTAGCATGTCTCTTGCCACGTCGCCTGTCACCAGATGCAAATTGTCACTTACCAAGTCACCTGCCACAGATCACGGATTGTCACTTGCAAAGTCACCTGCCACACATCACGGATTGTCACTTCCAAAGTCACCTGCCACACATCACAGATTGTCACTTGCCAAGTCACCTGCCACACATCACAGATTGTCACTTCCAAAGTCACCTGCCACACATCACAGATTGTCACTTGCCAAGTCACCTGCCACACATCACAGATTGTCACTTGCCAAGTCACCTGCCACACATCACAGATTGTCACTTGCCAAGTCACCTGCCACACATCACAGATTGTCACTTGCCAAGTCACCTGCCACACATCACAGATTGTCACTTGCCACACATCACAGATTGTCACTTGCCAAGTCACCTGCCACACATCACAGATTGTCACTTGCCAAGTCACCTGCCACACATCACAGATTGTCACTTGCCAAGTCATCTGCCACAGATCACGGATTGTCACTTGCCAAGTCACCTGCCACACATCACAGATTGTCACTTGCCAAGTCACCTGCCACACATCACGGATTGTCACTTGCCAAGTCACCTGCCACACATCACGGATTGTCACTTGCCAAGTCACCTGCCACACATCACGGATTGTCACTTGCCAAGTCACTTGCCAAGTCACCACTGCTAAGTCACCTGCGAAAACATTTCAGATTGTCACTTGCCAAGTCACCTGCCACACATCACGGATTGTCACTTGCCAAGTCACCTGCCACACATCACGGATTGTCACTTGCCAAGTCACCTGCGAAAACATTTCAGATTGTCACTTGCCAAGTCACCTGCCACAGATCACGGATTGTCACTTGCCAAGTCACCTGCGAAAACATTTCAGATTGTCACTTGCCAAGTCACCTGCCACACATCACGGATTGTCACTTGCCAAGTCACCTGCCACACATCACGGATTGTCACTTGCTGTGTCACTTTCCTGCTAAGGGGGTCTCTTGCAAGTCAGGCAGCAGAGAGATGATGTCATCTCTCTGCTCCCCCGCCTGCCAGCTCCCTGATTGGCCAGCTGTCTACTCACCCACGAGCTGCCCTGCTGACCGCTCGCTCATCCACGGAGCCGCCCACTCTCTCTCGGGGGGGGGGGGGAATTTGTCCAGCTCTGGGGCCCCAAATGGACGTGGTCTGTGCCCAGTTGTGCCCGCTCATTAAGACAGCCCTGGTGGCATCAAAATATAGTATCATATGGTGAGATGTGGCATTATTTTATAGAGCTCCAGGTCAATATTTCTCAACCTTTTTTTCAGTCATGATGACGCCCTTTAAAAGTAGGAAAAATCTTGAGGCTCCCCCCCAAAGTAAATGTTACTTATCATCAATGGGAAACCTGAGGCTGGGATGATGCATACAACCACCTGTATAAAATGAACTTCACATTAGAAGCCCCCCACTGTGTCTATCATAGAATCCTCTCATTTAATCAGAGCCCCCCCCCACCCCACCACCACATGCATCAGAGTCACTTCTAAATATCAGAGTACCCCCTATACATCAGAGTGACTCCTATACGTCACAGTCCTCCCTACCCATAATTGCACCCTATATACATCATATAGGGGGGCCCTATACATCAGAGTACCCTTCTATACATTAAAGTACTCCCCTATAGATTGGAGTCCCCCTATACATTTGAAGTTCTCTCTCTCTATAATCAGAGTATCCCCTATGTACCAGAGTCCCCTGTGGGCCAGATTCAGGTAGAGTTGCGCTGGAGTATTTAGATATGCGCCGCGTAACTGTCAAGATGCGCCGTTGTATCTCCGCAGCTGTACCCACCAACCTAGATGCGCCAGAAAATGGGGCTTTTCCGATCGGCTTAACTTTCCCTCGCCAGAGTATCGTTAGCGCATATTTTCGCTCGTCGCATCCGTCACGCCTATTGATGTGCCATGCAAATATGCTAATGAGGGAGATTTCCCGATTCGCGAACGGATTAGCACCATACGCTGGCTACATGCGCCGCGCGTATCTCGTCCATCCGGCGCAAAGTTATTTCTACAAATAGCTGCTTTATCTTTACTCCAGACGGCCACAGGTCAGCAGGAGAGCAGCTATAGCAGCAGCGTTACCGACAAAACTACCAAGCTGAACAACCACACGTGCAAGGACAACACCTCTGTGTGCCAACATGCCAGGGGCAGTCGCGGTCCTAGCACTACTAATGGGTCCCCCGGTACGGAGGAGGCGGGCACGTGAGAGGATATACCGCACGCGCATGAGCCTCTTTGGCATGGGGGATGAGGAGGTGTATCGCCTCTTCAGATTCAGCCCTGATGCAATACTTGAACTAACCACAACCCTGCAGGGTGACATCACCAGCAAGACACACCGCTCACAAGCAGTGCAGCCACTGGTGAAGGTACTGGCAACACTTAATTTCCTTGCCAGTGGATCATTCCAGCGTACAAGTGGAGTGGTGGCTGGGATGTCACAGTCCTCCATGAGCAGATGTGTGCACCAGGTTGTCCCTGCAATCCTCAGACGCATTTCCAACCAGTTCATCAGACCCACCACTGAGGAGCTGCGGCTGAAGGCAATGACAGATTTCTACAACATTGCAGGATTCCCACGCACTGTGGGGGCCATTGATTGCACACATGTGGCCCTACAGCCCCCCAGTGCCACAGAGCACATATACTGCAATCGGAAGCATTGGCATTCCATTAACGTACAGGTGATAGCTGATGCCCAACGCCTCATATGGCACGTCCGTGCCAAACACCCCGGATCCAGCCATGACAGCTTCATATACAATCAGAGCCCCATCCCAACGGAATTCGAACAGAACATGTATGGGGACAGCTGGCTGGTTGGTGAGTGACATGGGTGGCAGGCATGACTATCCCCTCCCATGATGCACACATCACAAGGGCCACATGCATGACTAAAATCCTCCTGTCTTTTCCCTTACAGGTGACTCTGCATATGCACTGGGACCCCATCTAATGACTCCTTTCCGGAACCCCCAAACCAGAGGAGAGAGAAAATACAATGAAGCCCACATCAAAACCCGTGCAGTGGTGGAACAAACATTTGGGCTCCTGAAGTCCCGTTTCCGCTGCCTGGATAAGTCTGGGGGGACCCTATTGTATTCCCCTACCTTTGTGTGTCAGATCATCGGTGCATGTTGCATTCTGCACAACTTTGCTATGAGAAAAGGCCTGCAGATTGACATACGTGATGACCTGACCCCCCAACCAGACAGCCCCCCCCTGCCAGAGGAGACCCATTCAGCTGATGGAAGAGCAGTCAGGAGGGTCCTCGCCGTAGGCATCTTTGGACACTAAACCAAAACATTGATCACACGGGCAATGCACGCATGCACACCACTGATGTCCCTAGATCACACACACCACATCCACATCGCATTGGATTAGCCCAAGTCCAACATGTAGGACTTGGGAGCAGCAACGCCAGCGTCAAGGCCCCAATGATGTCGCTGTCCATTCATACACCTTTCACACGTCATTCATACAGCCGTGGGGATAACTTCTCCACCACGGCCGAGGGTGACACCCCTTACTGGCAGGAGTGCCACTCCCTCACATTCACACACCATTCACACTGCAATGTGTGCAGTATCAAAAAATAAAATATCTCATATCCTGAGCATAATCACAAATAAAAAAACTCATAACCTGAGCATTAAGAATAAAATAAAAATCTCATGTCCTGAGCATTAATAATCAAGAAAATAAAAATCTCATATCCTGAGCATTAATAATCAAGAAAATAAAAATCTCATGTCCTGAGCATTAATAATCAAGAAAATAAAAATCTCATGTCCTGAGCATTAATAATCAAGAAAATAAAAATCTCATATCCTGAGCATTAAAAAAAAAAACAAATCATCTGGGATGCCGGGGGCTCCTTCTGGTGGCCCCTCTCTGGCTCCTCAGCTGCCTGGATGGAGTGGGTGGGGGTGGGGGGGGGCATCAGGAGGTGGCTGATCCCCGGGTGGGCCACTCCTGGCAGGTGTGGCCTGCATGCCCTCCAAGGCCACGGCAATCCGGCCGAGGTACGAGTTGGTCTGGGCCTGCATCCTGAGCTGCTGGGCCTGCATCCTGAGCTGCCGGGTGACCTGGTAATGCCGGGCCCGCCGACTCTGCCTCCCCTGGTCCCCGGATGGCAGCAATGTTTGCCTGGACTGCTGCAGTGAGGTGCCTTATATCACCCTGCACCTCCCCCAGAGTGGTCACCACTGCAGCGCAGTTGCAGCTGACATCCTGCACTGCATTGGATATCTGGGCCACGGAGCACAGGTTGTCAGCCACTCTGTCCAGGTGCCCAACTATGTCCCCCATTTGCTGCGTCTGCCTGGCGTGATCCCTCGCCACCTGGTCCTGGACCAGATCAGACACCCCCCTGGTCTTACGGGTGGCCTTCCTGGGGCCAGTAGATGGTTGTCCCCGGGGGGATGGAGTTGCCCTTGAGGGGCTTCCTATGATGGGGGAGGGGATCTGAGAGGGCCCTGCAGAATAGGAGGACTCTTCAAAAAATAAAATGATGTCCTGCTCTGCCACAACAGGCTGCTCCTCAACCACCTCTGCAGGTGAGGTGTGGGCACTCTCCTCCACCTCGGTCTCTTCACCACCCATGGGCTCGGGCACAGGATGCCGTTGGGGGGATGGGGTGGACTGGCTGCCAACAGATCATGGCCCAGCTCCATCATCTGTGGATGACACAAAGCAGACACATGTTGGGTGGTCCCACACACTTGGCACATGTACCCTCCGACCCCCCCAAATGCAACACACCAAAAAGGGGGTAAAAATCACTTACCTGTCCTGGAGCCTTCCTCCATGGAGTCATATCCAGGGACCCCCTCCAACTGCTCCCTGTCCAGGCAGCGGGCGACCACCTCCTCCTCCGTGGTCAGGCTGACCGCACATGGGGGTCCACCACCCGTCCCCTTTTATGCCTCCTGATGGTGGCCACCTTGCCACGGACCTTGCGCCGCAGGTCATTAATTTTTTTATCGCCAGCAGTCCGGGTGGAGTACCCCAAAACATTCACCCTGCCAGCAATGGTCTCCAGGATGCCCTGCTTCCTCTCCCGGCTGGTCTTCCGACTTTTTTTGCCGTGGAGGAACTCATTAAAAGTCTCCATAGCCGAGATGATAACAGACACCTCCTGGGAGTTGAAATTGAGGTTCCTCCTCTCTTTGGGGGGAGCGGGAGCAGCCATCACAGTGCAAAAGTAACTTCCCTGGGGTGGGGGGAAACGGAAATACTTTTGCGCCGGAATGGCGCTTCCGCTGGCGCTTTTATACGCGCAACGGAACACATTGCGCTGACGTTTCCCGTGAAGTGGTGCCGACGGAAGTTGTGAGCATGCGCACAGGGGGCCGAGTGAAGCCTCACTCACTGCGCATGCTCCGTGGATGATGCGCTGAACGTAAGCCTCTGCGCTGGGCTCCGCCCATCATTTACATATGATCACACCCACTTCCACTTGCGTCGGGTTGCGCCAACGCATCTTCGATACTCCGTCGCAAAGTAACGGCCATGCGCTTGGTGAATGCTGTACTTCACTCGCTAGTTTGCGTCAGCGCAGCGTATATGCGTTGCGCTACGCTGGCGAAAAGATGCGCGCATCTACCTGAATCTGGCCCTATATATCATAGTATCCTCTATACATCAGAGCCCCCCAATACATCAGCATACCCTCTATATATTAAGGTCTCCCCAAGACATCAGAGTACACTCTTTAAACCAGAGTCCCCTCCCTATACATCATAGTACCTTCTATACATCCGACAGCGGCGGTGCGTCCATAAAGGGCGCAGGAGCGCCACTCCCCTCTTGGCACCACTCTAATTACCATAGATACATGCATTAAGGGCTCGGACAAGGGGTGGGCAGGAGGGAGAGGCTGCCTCTGGCGCAATGGTTTATAACAGGGATGGGGGGCACCCTGAACCTAAAGGTAAAGGGGGGCACAGTTTGGCATCTTTGCCCTGGGCGCTTGATGACCTTGTCCCGGCACTGCATGCATGTATCTATGGTCGCTGCTGACACCCCCTATTCAGGTGTCCGGCCCCTTTTCGGGCACCTGAATTACAGCGGTGCGGGGTGTTTTTTGGATGCACCTGATTAGAGCCGTCTGCTCTAATAGGTGCCCCAAATGTGAGAAGCCAGCACAACGCTGTGCGTTCCTTCTCACTCAGCTGTATGTTAGCAAAGCAAAGGAATTCGCTTTGCTAACATTGAACCTCCTTTCAGCCAATCAGGTGCGCCGGGTCTGTGTTACCTCTGTGTTGTCTCTGAAATAGCAGAGGACGAGAGGAGGAGCAGGCGGGAGAAGACATCGGGGTCGGGGAAGAAATGGAGGACACGGTTCGCCGCCTGCCGCCATCACCCGCTGCCTACCCGAGACAAGGCAAGTGCCGGGCAGATGGCGGCAGGGGGCACAGTGGCAGAACTTGGAGAACAGTGGCTGCGTTTGATGGGCACAGTGGCTGCTTTTAATGGGCAGAGTGAGGCTGCAATTGAGGGTTTTTTTTCTCTGAAATTTTCAGTTTGTTTGCGCTCCCCCATAAATTTTGAGCACCAGCCGCCACTGACAGAGCCCACATCATAGTACCCTCTATTCATCAAAGTACTCTTCCAATAGCTCAGAGTTTTACCTAGACATCCGAGTACCCTCTATACATCAGGATCCCCCCCATACATCAGCATACCCTCTATACATTAAGGTCCCCTCTATACATCAAAGCTTACACTATACATCAGAATCCCCTCTATACACCAGAAAACTTCTCCTATAGATCTGAGTTTTCCCTATACATTTGGGTACCATCTATATATCATGGTCCCCCTATACATCAGGGTACCCTCTATTCATCAGCGTCCCCCCCCCCTATACATTAGAATACCCGCTATACATTAGGGTCGCCTCTATACATCAGACTACCCTCTATATAACAGAGTCTCCCATTCATCAGAGTACCCTGTATACATCCGTGTCCCGCTATACATCAGTGCACCCTCTATACATCAGTGCACCCTCTATACATCAATGCACCCTCTATACATCAGTGCTCCCTCTATACATCAGTGCACCCTCTATACATCAGTGCACCCTCTATACATCAATGCACCCACTATACATCAGTGCTCCCTCTATACATCAGTGCACCCTCATGAATAAGAATACACTCTATACATCAGCGCCCCCCCCCCCCCATACATCAGAGTACCTTCTGTGCATCTGCCCCCCTTCAGTGCTCAAGCAGACAACATGGTAGGCAATTTGTCATTTTGTTCCTTTATCCTGGGAGACCATCAATTCCATTTGGTAGGTGAAGTCCATTTCAAGTTCACATTCCATTATTTGGAGAGGGGTGTTTTTGTACCAGTTCCTAGCAATAACTGCCCATCAGTGCCCATAAGTAGACATGTGCATGATGAAAAAAATGGGCCAGATTCACAAAGCACTTACGCCGACGTAAGTGCAAATTTGCGCCGGTAAGCGCAAATGTGCGTCGGCGTATCTGTGCGCCAGACCCACAAACCAACAAACGCCTAAAAACTGGCCAGCCTACGCCAACGTAGCTTGCATACGTCGGCGTAGCGTGGGCGCACTTTTCGTCTAGACGCATGTTGCTGCTCCCATTGACCCATGCTACGCGAGGTGCGCGTAAATTGTACGCCCGGCGTAAAGTTATTCCCCATAGATGAGGCGCAACCCAGCAACAGACATGCAAAGGTCTGCACCAGAGAACACAGGCCGACATATTGGGCGTACGTTATGTTCACGGCGTACGTCGTGATCCGGCGTAGCTTAGGCATTTGTGCCGGCGTGGTTGTGAGCATGCGCATAAGGGTGCTGTTTTATGCGCCCATGTCACGGCTACGTCACGGCGCATGCGCAGTTAGTGATACGCCGGGCTTAAAACACTGCACCATGCTCGGACCATCATTTGCATGGGGTCACTCCCACTTCCACCTACGCCAGCCTGCGCCTTTGAAAACCCACGTCCAAAGCAGCGTTGGGGGCAATAGCTTGCTGAATGCAGTGCTTGCCTCTCCGCGCTGCGTCGGCATAGCATAAGGAGTTTGCGCTACGACGGTGTAATGTGTGCCCACTCTCTGTAAATCTGGGCCTATGGGCCAGATTCATGAAAGGTTACGCTGGCGGATCGAGTGATCCGCCAGCGTAACAGTGGCTTTGAGCCGGCGTTTCTGTTTTCTGTAACCAGAAAACAAGAAACGCCGGGTTGAAGTTCCGATGCGATGAGCGTAACTGAGTTTCGCCATCGCATCGTTACTTCAACTTAAAAATGGCGCCGGGGGCGTTCCCGCCGATTTACGCTCAAAAAATATGTTAATGAGCGGAAATCGGCAATTCACGATCGAAATCCGGCGCGACGCAGTGACGTTACGACGTTTCCGGACGGGATACCGGCGCATAGATATACCTACATGGGGTAGTATCCTATGTTAGGTATAGGCGTCGTCATCGCGTCGGGAAAAAAAAAAAAAACGTTGCTTGCGTAAAACGGTATGAATGGGAATGTGACGTCATTGACGTTCATTCACAGATTTTGGAGCATGCGCACGGGGATGTTTTGACACTCGACGCATGCGCAGTACGTCGCGGCGGGATCGCGCGTTATTCACGCCCCGTACCCGCGAATTTGAATTCCGCCGCTCATTTGCGATGCGCTGCCGCAACTCCTTAGGAGCAAGTGCTTCGTGAATGACAGCACTTGCTCCTAAAATTCGGCAGCGCAACGCAAATCAGAAGCGTTACTCCAGAGCAAAGATGCTCTGGAATACGTGAATCTGGCCCTATGTGTTCAATTCGTATTCGGAATTCGTTTTATGGGCCAGATTCAGGTAGATGGGAGCATCTTTGCTCCAGAGTAACGCTTCTCATTTGCGTTACGCTGCAGAAATTTTAGGAGCAAGTGCTGTTATTCAAGAAGCACTTGCTCCTAAAGTTGCGGCAGCGCATCGCAAATGAGCCGGCGGAATTCAAATTGGGCGGGTACGGGGCGTGTAGTATTTAAACGAAGCGCGATCCCGCCGCGAACGTACTGCGCATGCGTCGAGTGTTAAAACATCCCCGTGCGCATGCTCCAAATTCTGTGAATGAACGTCAATGACGTCACATTCCCATTCATGAACTTTTTACGCAAGCGACGTGATTTATTTTTTTCCCGACGCGATGACGATGCCTATACCTAACATAGGATACTCCAACCCCATGTAGGTATATCTTCGCGCCGCGTATCCCGTTCGGAAACGTCGTACCGTCATTGCGTCGCGCCGGAATTCGCTCGTGAATTGCCGATTTCCGCTCATTAACATATTTTTTGAGCGGAAATCGGCGGGAACGCCCCCGGCGCCATTTTTAAGTTGAAGTAACGATGCGATGGCGAAACTCAGTTACGCTGCTCGCATCGGAGCTTCAACCCGGCGTTTCTTGTTTTCTGGTTACAGAAAACAAAAACGCCGGCTCAAAGTCACAGTTAGGCTGGCGGATCACTGGATCCGCCAGCCTAACTGTTCCTGAATCTGGCCCTATGTCTTTTTCTTATTTTCTTCGAGTTTACCATTTGTTTCGTTTTTTCTTTTCTAACCACACTCAGCAATACGTGCACAGTTAAAATTCGACTGAAGTTCAATGTAAAATTTGATTACAATTTCAGTCCAAATTTCCAAAATTCGGACAAATTTAATTTCGTTATTCGGAGCATTCGATAAAATTAGTTTTTATCGTAATTCGGGTATTTGGAAATGATCAATGTGCCCTTTGATAACGTCATTCGACAAAACATGTCAGGGCGGAGCCATGCTCTGACGTCATCACGTTCAACGTGACCCCGGAAGCACGGGCTAACGTGATTTTTTTTATGCCGGCTATTTTATCTGTTCTCACAAACATATTTTTAACTTATTTGTATCGTATTTTTTATTAAAACCGAGGAGTGGTTAACTTTATTACATCTCGAGTCCCTTCTCTTTTTTACGTTTTCTCACTCGACGAGCTTTAATACGCTTGCGGATCACTTGGTTCATCAGCGTGAGGATCACGTTTGGAGGGGATACAGAGGACGCAGAGAAGGAGCGGAGGAGTTCATAAGACACTGCAGAGAGGACTGTATCTGCAAGCTTCTATAACCTTGCTTATACAGGAGGTCCCACGTGTCTGGTATTTAGTACCTCCCCTGGTGTATCCCTAATGATTTTTCTTTTGATCCTGGTGATGGTGGACTTATCTTTCATTGCCGTTTTCACTTTTTCATATTTTTGGATTTTCTTCACTGGGACTTATATTTGACATTTATGTTTATATATTCATGCACATAGGGCTGGATCCACAAAGCATTACGACGGCGTATCTCCAGATACGCCGCCATAATTTCAAATTTGCGCCGGCGTATCTTTGTTTCGTATCCACAAAACAAGATACGCCGGAATTACGCTAAGATACGACTGGCGTAAGTCTATTACGCCGTCGTATCTTAGTTGCCTATTTACACTGGCCGCTAGGGGCGCTTCCGTAGATGTTCAGCGTAAAATATGCAAATGAGATAGATACGCCGATCCACGAACGTACGTACGCCAGGCGCATTCTTTTTACGTCGTTTGCGTAAGCGTATGTCTGGCGTAAAGTTACCCCTGCTCTATAGAGGCGTACGCGATTTTAAGTATGGACGTCGGGACAGCGTCAAATTTTCCGTCGTTTGCGCAAAACGTTCGCGAATAGGGCTTTGCGTAAGTTACGCTCACGTCGAAAGCATTGACTATTTGCATCGTGATTTCGCGCATGCGCAGTGGGATACCTCCACGGACGGCGCATGCGCAGTTAAAAAAAAAACGTCATTTATGTTGGGTCACGAATAATTTTAATAAAACACGCCCACCTCTTCCCCATTTGAATTAGACGCGGCCCATTTACACTATGCCGCCGTAACTTAGGACGCAAGTGCTTTGTGGATACGGCACTTGCGTTCCTAACTTACGGCGGCGTAGTGTAAAGAAGATACGCTACGCCGGAAAAAAGTTACGCCGGAAAAAAGTTACGCCGGCCTTTGTGGATCCGGCCCATAGTGTTTTTTTCTAGAACACTTTGCTGCGAATAATATGTTATAGTATATCATTACTATATTGTTTTCACTATATACAATTTTGTTCACAGATTTTTCAGTTATTAGCGCAACTTTTTTTCCATTTTCCATTTTGTTCCACCCTAAAAATTAAGTTTGCCTTAATCCCCTCCCCTCCACCTTACATGCCACATTTGGCATGTAATTTTTTCGGGGGGGAGTGGGGGCTTCAGGAGGAGTGGGACTTCCTGTCCCACTTCCTGCTTCCGCCGAGGGGCTGGTTAGGCGATTAAGCTTAATCGCCTACATCAGCCCCTCCCTGTAGGCGATCACATGGGACACATGACAGGTCCCATGCGATCGCCTGTCCAATCAGCGACGAGCCGCGCCACGCGCGCATGCGCAGTGCGGCGCGCGCATGCGCAGTGGGTGCCCGGCCGAAGGGTGCCCGAAGGCTGTCACGGCTGGGTGCCCACAGTCGGGATGGAGACGCCGGCCGGGGAGGGGGGGAGAGGAGCGGAGCAGGTAAGTGAGTGTTTATTAAAAGCCAGCAGCTACACTTTTTGTAGCTGCTGACTTTTAATAAACACCATTTTTGGCTGGAACACACCTTTAAGGCTATTTTTCGATTAATCGAAACAATAATCGGCCAACTAATCGATTATGAAAATAATCGTTAGTTGCAGCTCTAGAAATATTCAAATCTCTGAGTAAGAAAAATGTGTCCGAATATTCATTCAGAAGTAAATGAACTGCACATGTCTGCCCATCAGTGCTGCCTCATCAGTGCCTATTAGTGCTGCCTATCAGTGCACATCAGTGCAGCCTCATCAGTGCCCATCAGTGCAGCCGCATCAGTGCCCATCAGTGCAGCCTCATCAGTGCAGCCTTTCAGTGCACATCAGTGCAGGATAAAAATAACCTGTTTGCAAAATGTTATAACAAACAATGACAGATGTTTGTTTGCTTTTTTTTTTTTTTTATTATTATGTCTATTTCGTTTATTGAGCAAAAAATGAAAAACCATGTGGTAATTAAATGCCACCAAAAGAAAGCTTTATTTGTGTGAAAAAGAATTATAAAAATGTCATGAGTACAGTGTTGCATGACCGCGCATCTTTCATTCAAATGTGACATCGCTGAAAGCTAAAAATTGGCCTGGGCATGTAGGGGGTAAAAGTGCCTAACAATGCAAGTGGTTAAACTTATTTTCTTCACAGGAAACAGTGGACAGTGCAGTGTGAAGTTAGTCTGTTGGAGCTTAGAGAAGGGAGGGGAGAGGAGGAGGAAGGAGCAGGGGAGTGCCTTGCCATAGACTTGGCCTGGATCTTCTTCAGGTAGTTTGCAGGTTACCAACGTCCAACCTCTCAGTACCCGGTTACCTTGATCCCCAGTGGATTGTTGAGATCCTATTGGATCGCCAGCCTCTCTTGGCTCTCCTCAGATGGACTCCCCACCGAACAGCTTCCTGACAAGTAGGGTGGCCACGTGTCCCGGATTGCCCGGGACAGTCCCGCATTTTGCAGGTCTGTCCCAGGCACCTTCATTCATAGATAATACAGTGTCCCGGAATGAAACTGACACAGCCACCCCCCGGGCCAATCTGATGCCCCCAAAAAAGGCCGCCACATCACCGCTTTACTCACTGACTGTACTTGTCCTTGCCGGGACTGCCTGGAGGAGCACAGTCCCCGCCCCCTGCTTGTGATTGGAGAAATCATAAATCCCGCCTCTTGTGTCCAATCACTGTGCTGTGATTCCTTACAGCACAAGCTGATTTTTGGGAAGGGAGGGTGTCCCTGAATGGTAGTTTGGAAATGTGGTCATCCTACTCACAAGGGAACAATGCTTGGGATTTCTTAAGAATGGGGACGGCGCCCAGAGCTTTAAATGTTCCGGACCAACGTGGTCCCGGAACCAGGAACACCGCGTGGCACGTGCACCCCGGCCTGGAAGGCCATTTTGCCGGGGCGCCGTGATGCAGTCACCCTAAAGGTGGATGCCGCACTCGAAGAAGGACCCAGACCAATGGCATCTGTTCCATAAATACCCTCCCCCAGCATGCACAGCGAGGAGAAAACTGCTGCCACCTATTGTTCTGGGCTGGGAACAGCACCCCAGGAACAGAATGAACCCACAGCACAGCCAAGCTGAGACAGAGACCCAATTTGAACAGATTATCTGGATCAGAGCTAACTAACTCTCTGACCCCCCTCTAAATTTACGAGGCACCAGTACTTGTAAGTAACCAGGCGCTACATACACAAGAGATATTTTCATATGTAGGTGCCCCCGACTTTTTTTTCAGGGGGGGGGGTTGGTGTAACTACTTGGGTGTAATTTATTTGTTTGCTGTATTATAAGAAAGCTCCTGTGATTGATTATCTTTATTTCTTATTGTGACAGGAAGATCAGATCACATTTAGAAGTCACTCATGCAGAAATCCACACAATTTCTAAAGATTCACAAAGTTTCTCACAGCTGGTACATGTGAACAGCGAAGGTAATTGTGACACGTGGTTTGCTGCGCATGTGTTCATCACAGGGGTCCATCACATTTATGGATTTAAAAATGTCAGAAAATATAAAATACATTTTTGCCCCGTAAACACGATCGGAAATTCCGACAAGAAAAGTCTGATGTGAGCTTTTGGTTGGAAATTCCCACTGTGTGTAGGCTCCATCGGACTTTTGCTGTCGGAATTTCCGCCAACAAAAGATTGAGAGCTGGTTCTCTATTTTTCCGACGGAAAAAGTTCCTATCGGAAATTCCGACACGCAAAAAAACACACATACTCGGGAATCAATTAGACGCATGCTCTGAATCATTGAAATTTCTTGGCTTGTTGTAGTGTTGTACGTCACCGCGTTCTTGACGGTCGGAATTTTGTGTGACTGTGTGTATGCAAAACAAGTTTGAGCCAACATTCCGTCGGATCACTAAAATAAGGAATAAAGAACATAGGAGCAGCTTGCAATTATTTGTTTTCATTCATTTTAGAGTCCTGTCAATAACCAAATGGCACTGATAGGCTGCAGCTCTACAATCAGGGCCGTCTTTAATATTAATTGTACCCTATGGGCCAGATTCAGGTAGATGGGCGAATCTTTATTTTGGAGTAACTTTTCTCATTTACGTTACTCCGCCGAAACTTTAAGAGCAAGTACTGTATTCACAAACCACTTGCTCCTAAAGTTGCGGCGGCGTAGCGAAAATGAGCCGGCGGAATTCAAATTGGGTGGGTAGGGGGCGTGTAGTATTTAAAATAGGCGCGATCCCGCGGCGAACGTACTGCGCATGCGTCGACTGTCAGTGCGCATGCTCCAAATTCTGTCAGTGAACGTCAATGACGTCAATCCCCATTCACTGACGTTTTACGCAAACGACTCGAAAAACAAATTATTCGACGCGATGACGACGGCCATACTTAACATAGGATACTCCACTAGGGGGCTGGTTTTTCTTAACGCCGCGTATCGCTTACGGAAACGTCGGAAAGTCACTGCGTCGGGCCCGAATACGATCGTGAATTGCCGATTCTCGCTGATTATTAACATATTCTCGGCGTTAATCAGCGGGAACGCCCCGAGCGCCATTTTTTAAATTGCAGTTCCGATACGACGGCGAAATACAATTACGCCGCTCGTATAGGAACTCCAACCCGCCGTTTCTTGTTTTCTGCTTACTGAAAACAGAAACGCCGGCTCAAAGTGAGAATTAGGCTGGAGTATCACTGATACTCCAGAGTAACTCTACCTGAATCTGGCCCTATGTAAACATATTCTTCCCCTGCAACCCCCCCCCCCCCCCCCCATTAATTTCACTTTCTACCCCAACATCCCCAAAAAATAACATTTCAAAAACCTTTAATAATGTGAACATAAAGAAATGCTCCACCCTCGCTGACTGGTCCAGGCTTACTGATTGGTTGCTAAAAGTTATGCCGCGTACACACGATCATTTTTCGGCATGAAAAAAAACGACGTTTTTAAAAACGTCATTTAACCACTTCAGATCCGCGCTATAGACAAAAGACGTCTTGCGATTTTTTTTTTTTTACAAAAATACGTAGAAGAATACGTATCGGCCTAAACTGAGAAAAAAAATTGTTTAAAAAAAAAAATTGGGATATTTATTATAGCAACAAGTAAAAAATATATATATATTTTTTTTAAATTGTTGCTCTTTTTTTGTTTATAGCGCAAAAAATAAAAACCGCACAGGCGATCAAATACCACCAAAATAAAGCTATATTTGTGGGGAAAAAAAGGACGTCAATTTTGTTTTGGAGCCACGTCGCACGACCGCGCAAATGTCAGTTAAAACGAAGCAGTGCCGGAAGGTGCGTGTTCCTGAAATCCTGGCCCCGGGACCACTTGGTCCAGGGTTGTGGTTTAGCTCAGTAGGCCCAGTAGTCAGACTGGGGCCGGCACTTTCAAGGTGATCCTGTGCTGTCTGTCCTGGCGGAGGAAGCCACTTGATGAAGGAGACCAGGGGAGGACCTATCCTGGAGAGGACCATGCAAGAGGCTGGTATCTTGGGAGAAGGCCTAGAAACTTCATTGAAGGATGCACCATGCAATGAGAGGCTTGATGGTGATCGCCTGTCAGATCTAAGTTCTACAGAAGTTAATCTGGAGAGATCCGGGTGCTGAATCCCGTGGCAGGGGATTCTGGACCAAAAGTGTCTCATCATAATAGAAGGTCTGTGGCTATTCCGGCTGCTAGGCCAGTGAGAGGGACCTATCCGGGTGAGCAATACCCACTCTGGCTAGAGTGACGATGAGAACTGTTTGCTGGAAGCAGGAGTGTTTCCTAATTGAGATTTTGCACCTGAACCTACCTACCAATTTACCCTTCCACCCCTCCAACTTCTTTTCTACCAAGTTCTGCAAATAAATAATAGAAAAAGAAGTGTAAAGTGTGGACATTGAACTTTTTCAACTCTCTTCTATTACCCTGGACAGCGAGAAGATAGAAGCAACATGCCGCCCAAAATACTCCTTCGGGGCTTAGTGCTACATATACTGTAGATGTATAGATGTACAGATATATAGATATATATTAGGGCTGCGGAAATTAACGATAAATTGTTCGATTAATCGTTAATTTCTTTGATCGACTAAAAAAATTTTGATCGACGATCCGCGGAGTGAGCTCCGCGGTCTCGCCGATAGGAAAGACCGCGGCTTCGGCCTAGCTCCGGAGCCGCGGCCATCTTGGTCCACCCGGCGGCAAGCAAGTAGCGGCGCGCTGACGTCATCATCACCCGCAGCATCCGGCATCCTCCTTCTCCCCCCTCAGCGCCAAGTTCCCCTACATGTAGCTCCGCGCTACTTCCGGGTGTCCTCGTCGGGTCGGTATGGTGGACTGGTGGAGCAGGAGGCGGCAGGGGGGATTGTGCTGGTGGTGGTGCTGCGGGACCTGGCTGGGGACACCCAAGATGTGAACAGGAGGCTGAGCCGTGAACAGGTGGAGGGAGAGATGTGCGAGGCAGTGCTGCAGCTGCTGGGGAGAAGGTAATGCTGGTGCACAGAGAGCTGTGTATGTGATGTCGGATGAGCTGTATTATATGTCACACTTCTCCCCGTCACACTGCTCCTTCACCTGACACACTGCTCCCCGACCTGACACACTGCCCCCCCCCCAGAACTGCTCCCCACCTGTCACACTGCCCCCCCCTTTGACAAACTGCTCCCCCCACCTGTCACACTGCTCCCCTGGCTGTGTCTACCCCCCCCTACCGCTGGCTGTGTCTAACCCCCTCCCTACCGCCCCTGGCTGTGTCTAACCCCCCCCTACCGCCCCTGGCTGTGTCTAACCCCCCCCTACCGCCCCTGGCTGTGTCTAACCCCCCCTACCGCCCCTGGCTGTGTCTAACCCCCCCTACCGCCCCTGGCTGTGTCTAACCCCCCTACCGCCCCTGGCTGTTGTCTAACCCCCCCTACCGCCCCTGGCTGTGTCTAACCCCCCCTACCGCCCCTGGCTGTGTCTAACCCCCACCCCTTATGGCTAATGGCTAACCCCCCTACCACCACCCCTGGCTGTGTCTAACCCCCCTACCACCACCCCTGGCTGTGTCTAACCCCCCTACCACCACCCCTGGCTGTGTCTAACCCCCCCTACCACCCCGGGCTGTGTCTAACCCTCCCTACCACCCCTGCCTGTGTTTAACCCCCCCACCACCCTGCCTGTGTCTAACCCCCTCCCTACCACCCCTGGCTATGTCTAACATGCCTACCACCCCTGTCTCCTGTGTAACACCCCTACAAAACCCTGTGTCTTACCCCTCTTTAGCACCCCTCTGAGAAGCACGCGGCGGCGGCGGAATGGCAGAGCCTGCTGCATCCAGGCAACACAACGTTCACAGGGGAGTCGGGGATAGAGAGTGTGACAGACAGCCCAGCCGACAGTGACAGGTGATGGTGGCAGAGGGGGATACGATGGAGGTAAGGGGTGATGGTGGCACCGCAGGAGGAGATTGGAGGCAGGGGAGATTGTGGCACCGCAGAGGGGGGTGAAGCAGCTGGTGTTGGTGGCAGAGGGGATAGAGGCAGGAGGTGATGTGACTAAATCATTTGCCCTTATTATATTGAAATTATGTTTTTTTACCTTAATGTCTATTACATTTTATTTAGTAACTTTTGTGAAATGCCAGTAAAAACGTGGCTGTGCCAGTAAATTTCGGATGTCGTGAAAGTAAATTTCAATCTGGTAGGTTGGCAACATTGGGGGGGCCCTTCATGGTTTCATGCATCGGGGCCCTGAAGGTTCTAGTTACGCCACTGCGCCCGCCTGCTTGCATCGTGCACGTGTCAGTGTCAGCTACTCTGCGGACGGGTCCTCCTGCCTTAAGAAGGTAAGAGAGGACAACCATCATGTATAGCATGGGGGCAGATGTGTATATTACAGCATGGGGGCAGATGTGTATATTACAGCATGGGGGCAGATGTGTATATTACAGCATGGGGGCAGATGTGTATATTACAGCATGGGGGTAGATGCTGTAATATACACATCTGCTCCCATACTGCAAGAATATACACATCTGCCCCCATGCTGCCCCCACCACATTTACCACTGACTAATGCAGAGTTGCAATGCAAGGAGATCAGCTAAAAGTAGTTGTATCTGTATGTGCGTTAATTAATCGAAATTAGTCGATTAATCGATTAAAAAAAAAAACGATTAATCGAACACAAAAATTGTAATCAGTCACAGCCCTAATATATATGTAGCACTACCCCAGGAGGAGCTGCTGGATTTTTGGGCGGCATGTTACCTCTTGGCTCCTCGGAAAATCAGTACATCTAATAGAAGTAAAGGAATATCCAGACAGGTGCTCTTTGCTGTGCTCTTTATTGCCCAGCCGGGTAAAAACAGTAAACTTATGGGGGTAGATTCACATAGAGATCCGACGGTGTATCTACTGATACACCGTCGGATCTGTGAGATCCGACGCTCGGATCTATGCGGCGGATTCCTCGAATCAGGTTCCGCATAGATCTGAACCTACCTAGAGCCGACTGGTGTAAGTGAGTTACACTGTCGGCTCTTAGGCTGCATTCTCCCGCCGTCCGCTAGGTGGCGCTTCTTTTTTTCTACGCGACGAATATGCAAATGAGGAGAACCGCCGATTCAGAACCGAACGCCCGGCCGTGTAACGCCCGGCCGTCGTTTTTTTTTACGTTGGCTTTGCGTTCGGCTTTTTCCGGCGGATATTACCCTGCATATGCGGAAGTGCGGCGGATCCTATGTTAAGTATGGCCGTCGTTCCCGCGTCGAATTTTGAATTTTTTACGTCGTTTACGTAAGTCGTTCGGGAATACGGCCATACGTTAATAGCGTTAACGACGAATATGCGGGGTAAGTGCGGCGGATCCTATGTTAAGTATGGCCGTCGTTCCCGCGTCGAATTTTGAATTTTTTACGTCGTTTACGTAAGTCGTTCGGGAATACGGCCATACGTTAATAGCGTTAACGACGAACACAATGACGTCCTTGCGACGTCATTTAAAGCAATGCACGCTGGGAAATTTCGCCGGCGGCGCATGCGCAGTACGATCGGCGCGGGGACGCGCGCAATTTAAATAGTAAACTCCCCCTAGCCGCGGAATTTGCATTCCGCCGGGGGAGTTACGATCCGCCAGGGCTACTTACGAGGCAAGTGCTTAATGAATACAGCACTTGCCTCAAAAACTGGTGCAGGCGGATCGTAAAAAAGATAGATCACGCGGATCAAAAGATCCGCTGATCTACATGAATCTACCCCATGGTGAGGAAAGTAAAGCTGAGGAAGATAGGAGAATAGCAGATTCAGGCATAATGATAGGAAACAGTCCTGCTCCCAAACGTAACACTTCTCTGCGCCACTCCCGCCGGAGTGGGTTCAGTGTACCCAGACTAGGGTTACCACCTCATCCCTTTAAAACTGAACACCTATTAATTACACAGGTTCTGTGGCAGATTAAGGCTGTAATTAAACTAAAGTCGTGCCTTATTTGCACTAAATTAGCCTCAGAACCTGTGTAATTAATAGGTGTTCAGTTTTAAAGGGATGAGGTGGTAACCCTAACCCAGACAGGCCTCTCTCACTGACCTGGCAGCCGGAGTATCACTCGTAGGAAAAAGTCTCTGCCACAGACCCTCCTTGGTGAACTTGAACTTGGGAGAAAGTCTCTGCCACAGACTCTCCTCAGTGAGCCTCAGAAGATACCTATGTCTGGGTTGAGTTCTTGGAGATATACTTCCTTAATTGAGTTACGTCTGGATCTCCTTCAACTTGTCGCTCAGGTACCAACTGATAGGTGATCAGTCCCGCAGTGTCCGGCTACCTGTGATCCCCGGTGGTTTCATCCAAGCCCTATTGGACCGCCAGCCTCTCAATGGCGCTCCTCAGACCAATTCCCCCACTGAACAGCACACAGCTTGGGATCTTCAAAAGAGGGAACCCAGCCGATCACTGGATCCCTATCTCTGGTTCAGATGCTCCGGGCCAACATGGTCCCAGAACCAGGAACACTGCATGGCACGCACGCCCCGGCCAGGTAGGCCACATTTAGTCACCCTAAAGGTGGGTGCCACACTGGACGAAGAAGACCCCAGAACCAATGGCGTCTGCCCCATAAATACCCCTCCCCAGCATGCATAGTGAGGTCAAACACTCCTGATTGGCTGCTGGGAAAGAGCACCCAAACCTTGACTCCACTACTGCCATCTGCAGCACCGGGGGTGGGAAGAACACCCCAGCACAACAGAATAAGCCTACAGCACAGCCAAGCTGAGACAGAGACCCTATTTACACATATAAATTTGGATCAGAGTTTAACTACATTCTAATCTCCCTCTAAATTTAACTAGCACCAGTACCATACAGTACACAGGCGCTACAGATAAAATAAATAATTCCTCTTTGCATATGTGTATAGACAGGGCTTTTTTTCTCAGAGAATAGGTGCAGGAACTCCTCCCTTGCAAGTCACCTTTGACTCCACCTCCTACCCACCTCTGAGCACCGTTCCTTGGTTCCACCCCTTATCCACCTCCGAGTACCACCCCTTTTAGAGAATGCCGAAACAAGTTTTATTTTGTGGTGCTAAGTATTTTGTATAGAATTTGTTAATGATAACAATAAAGGCAGTCAAATAGCAACAATAGCTTCCCCAGTAGCCATCATAATTGACCCTCCAGCAGCCAGCCGATCCCTCCTAGCAAATATTGACCCCCTGCAACATAAGACACACCCCAGCAACAATAGATTCTCCACCAGCAACAATAGACCCCCCCTGCAAAGATAGATCCCCTACAGCAACAATAGATTCCCCAGTAGCCAGCATCAATATACCCTCCAGCAGCAAGCAACAAAGACCCCTCTCAACAGTACATCGCTCCTAGCAATGACTGACCCCCCCCCCCCCCAAGCCCCAAAAGAATTACCTAGCAACAATGGACCCCCTTCTTTTGCAAAATAGATCCCCTCCAGCAACAATAGATACCCCCGCAGCCAGCATCAATAGACTCTACAGCACACCCCAGAACCTCTTTCCATTACATACATTGGCCCGGATTCAGGTAGAGCGGCGCATCTTTGTGCGAGCGTAGCGTATATACTTTACGCTACGCCTGCACAACGTTAAGAGGCAAGCATGCTATTCACAAAGAATATGCGCTCAACGTTGCGCTGGCGTAGCATATAGTTGTCGGCGTAAGACGACGTAAGTCAAAGTAGGTGGAAGTGGGCGTGATATATTATAATGAAGCGTGACCCCATGCAAATGATGGCCACAGCTTCAAAAAACAAACTGCACATGCGTCGTCTCTTGGACGCATCCCAGTGTGCATGCTCACAGTTACGTCGAAATAGCTGCCTAAGATACATCGAACCTACGCACAGCCATATTCACGTAGTACTACGTAAACGGCGTACGCAACATTAAATTTTCGACAGCGTCGTTCCCTGGCCCATACCTTTGCATTACCTGCGCCTCCTATATGAGGGGTAACTTTACGCCAGACGTAAGCCTTACGCAAATTGCGTATATGAAACGGCCGGGCGCATCTACGTTCGTGAATCGGCGTATCTTACTCATTTGCATATTTAAAATGGGAACGCCGAATGCGTCCAGCGTAACTATGCGCCCATGATACGGCGGCGTAGGCAAGTTACGTTGGGCGGCTGAAGCCTTGTTTTACAACGTATCTAGCTTCGCGAATCGGCGTAACAATACGACGGTGCACATTTGTACTTACGCCGGCGTATCTCTAGATACGCCGGCGTAAAACTTTCATGAATCCGGGCCATTCAGTTCAGGAGGTGCCGGAGCTGCGTTCCCCCGCGTTCCTGCTGAAAAAAAGCCCTGTGTATAGATGTTCAGATGTATAGATGTATAGATGTGTAAATGTATAGATGTTGACCAATATGCTTTCCAAGAATAGGATGTTGTATGGCAGATTGAAAATGGAACAAAATAATAAAGTATACTAAGCAGCGCCAATCATTAATTATCTAAAAATATCACCTAAATTTAGATGCTTGTTTTGCTTGTACACATTAACGGGTATGGCTACCATTTTTCCCGCAGGGGATTTCATGTTACCCAATTAGCGAATTTCTCCCAGGAGAACGAGTGGTAAATATAAGATATCTGAGGACAAACATTTAAAATGCGAGTGGGCTAAGAACGGAACGATATAATAATTGGCGCATATAAAATGACGGTGGCGCATATAAAATGACGGCCGTAATGTCGTTCGTCTGAAGATTTTTTTCTCAAAAAAAAAAAAAGGAAGTAAAGCCAAAAGAAAAATAGTATTTAGCAGAAGACGGCTGTCATTGGCTCGGTGCCTTTCCCCTTTAATTTTCCACATGATATGATTTATGAGATGCAAATTTATTTAGCGTTAAAGACGAGTCTTGGCGGCGGAATTCTCACTCCGCGCTGCTCATTAATCATCTCAGACAATAAGTGAGAGAGACTCAGGTACAATGTATCCTTTACTTAATTATAGCTTAGTGCCTGGTAAAGGCCATGAAGCAAGATGATTGGATGGATGAAAGATTTTAATACTCGCACATCTTCAACACTCTTTCCAAATTTTGTGCTCCCTTTTAAAAGGCATTAATCCGCACGCTTAGCGGATGTTCCTGACTCTTCTGATGATAAATAGGTCACGGTTGCAGATGATGTACCTTTTGTATCACATGGAAAGGTATAAAATTACCCCGGATCGTCGCCTACAATTAATTTTACGGTAAAAATCTGCTGTTCCCCCGTGAAAATATTAAAGTGTGACTTAAAGGAGTTGTAAAGGTACATTTTTTTTCCCTAAATATCTTCCTTTACCTTAGTGCAGTCCTCCTTCACTTACCCCATCCTTCCATTTTGCTTTTAAATGTCCTTATTTCTTCTGAGAAATCCTCACTTCTAGTTATTCTGTCTGTAACTACACGCAGTAATGCAAGGCTTTCTCCCTGGTGTGGAGTGTTGTGCTCGCCCCCTCCCTTGCACTACAGGAGAGTCAGGACACCCACTAACACACATCTCCTTTCTCTATCTGCAACGTAGGGAGCGTCCTGACTCTCCTGTAGTCCAAGGGAGGGGGTGAGCACGACACTCCACACCAGGGAGAAAGCCTTGCATTACTGTGTGGAATTCTTACTGACCACCAATGTAAGGGACATTCTTCCCACTGACCACCAATGTAAGGGACATTTTTCCCACTGATCACCAATGTAAGGAACATTCTTCCCACTGATTATCACTGTAAGGGACATTCTTCCCACTGACCACCAATGTAAGGGACATTTGTCCCACTGATCACCAATGTAAGGGACATTTTTCCCACTGATCACCAATGTAAGGAACATTCTTCCCACTGATCACTAATGTAAGGGGCATTCTTCCCACTGACCACTAATGTAAGGAACATTCTTCTCACTGACCACCAATGTAAGGAACATTCTTCTTACTGACCACCAATGTAAGGAACATTCTTCTCACTGACCACCAATGTAAGGAACATTCTTCCCACTGATCACCAATGTAAGGGGCATTCTTCCCACTGACCACCAATGTAAGGAACATTCTTCTTACTGACCACCAATGTAAGGAACATTCTTCTCACTGACCACCAATGTAAGGAACATTCTTCCCACTGATCACCAATGTAAGGAACATTCTTCCCACTGATCACCAATGTAAGGAACATTCTTCCCACTGATCACCAATGTAAGGAACATTCCTCTCACAGACCACCAATGTAAGGGACATTTTTCTTACTGACCACCAATGTAAGGAACATTCTTCTCACTGACCACCAATGTAAGGAACATTCTTCCCACTGATCACCAATGTAAGGAACATTCTTCTCACTGATCACCAATGTAAGGAACATTCTTCTCACTGATCACCAATGTAAGGGACATTCTTCCCACTGATCACCAATGTAAGGAACATTCTTCTCACTGATCACCAATGTAAGGAACATTCCTCTCACAGACCACCAATGTAAGGGACATTTTTCTTACTGACCACCAATGTAAGGAACATTCTTCTCACTGACCACCAATGTAAGGAACATTCTTCCCACTGATCACCAATGTAAGGAACATTCTTCTCACTGATCACCAATGTAAGGAACATTCTTCCCACTGATCACCAATGTAAGGAACATTCTTCCCACTGATCACCAATGTAAGGAACATTCCTCTCACAGACCACCAATGTAAGGGACATTTTTCTTACTGACCTCCAATGTAAGGATGATTTTATCCATTGAGCACTAATTTAAGGACCATCCATCCCAATTACCACCAATGTAAGGAGCATTCTTCCCACTGACCCTCATGATAACTTACAGCAGCTGTAGATAACGGCTGATTGGCTTGGCAAGTGCAGATTGTTGGACGTAGGGCCCAGTAATGCTGCGTACACACGGTCGTTTTTTGCGATGAAAAAAAAACGACGTTTTTTAAAACGTCATTTAAATTGATGGTGTGTGGGCAAAACTTTGTTTTTTGTCTTCAAAAAAACGACCAAAAAAAAATTCCAACATGCTTGAATTTTTTGTGTCGTTTTTCAAAACGTCGTTTTTTGTTTCACAAAAAGTCACCGTGTGTAGCAAAAACGTCGTTTAAAACAACGTTTTTCAACCCGCGCATGCCCAGAATCTAGTTATGCAGCAAGGAAAAGTGTGGTGAACTTCGTTTTTTGTGAAAAAAACGATGGAAAAGTGTGGTTTCAAAAACGATTTTTTACTTCACAAAAAACGTAGTTTTTTTTCACCAAAAAACGACCGTCGTTTTTTATCACCACTATTGTTACTACCAAGATTTTTGCTTGCTGTGGTTTCCTTGAAGTGTGGAACTTTTTATCTTTTGGGGTTTTTTTGCTTTTATATTTTGGTACGATTATCCTTGGTTTTTAATGTGTCTCTTTGCTGTGTCATACTTTTTGCAACATCATTTCTACACGTGAGGAGGTGTTCTCGCCCTTTTTTTCATATCTCCCATGAAAGTCTCACATCTTCACTGTTCTGTCTGACGTTTCAAACCTGCTCTCCTTTTGGGATCTGCCTACGTCACAACCTGGGACATTTTTATTGGGATGATCTTCACTTTGAAAAAACGTAGTTTCAACAAAAGTCGGTAAGAGTTTAATATATATATATATGCATCGGGAAGATGACCTGTTTTGAAAAATTGCCAATGTATATGGATGAGGTGTTTCAAACTGAATGAACCGTGTGGGGAAACTACAACATCCTCAAACCCACACCTATTCCCCCTCCCCCCTTGTTTTTGCGTTTTCAGGACCTCTTGCATTTGTTTTCAGCTGCACTTACTTTGTTGCACTTTTCACATAACCTACAGTTTGTGTTTTTTTGAATATTGTTATTTGTTTCCCATTAGCTTTCTTCATAGCCTATAGTCTTGATCTTTTTATCTTCACGAAGGCTGCACCTTAGGTCTTACTGTATTTTGGCTGGTAACATCACCCTGTTTATGTTTTTCCTACATCTATATAGTTTTGGCGCTACACTTTTTTTCTTTTTTCTACACGATATCCACTGTGGTGTTGGCTGCCTATACACAAATTTATACTATATATTTACTGAATTGTTTAGCGCAATATATTTTTAAACTTTTCAGTCTAGTTATGCAGCAAGCTTCAGGAATTGGTATAACCTTTTTTTGTGAAAAAAACGATGGTGTGTATGCACATCGTCTTTGAAAGTGACGTTTCAAAAACGTCATTTTTTACTTCACAAAAAACGTAGTTTTTTTTCATCGCAAAAAACGACCGTGTGTACGCGGCATAAGACTTCCCTTACCCATTTTATTCTTCCATCCTAAACTGTGTTGCTCCTACATAGACACAAACCTCTGTGTGTTCAGAATTTATTTTTTACCACCCCCTTAGTGAACGCAGGTTGATGGCTCACAGGACAGCACCTCCTAGGGGACAGATACTGACTCTGCATTGGAAATAAAACGGTACAATGTGGCTAGCCACATCTTGCAAAGGCCGTAAATGAATTGAGTAATAGTGGGTTTATGTTTGACGAATGAGACTAAATTGCTCCTATCTTGTGGTCTCATAAAGTGATTAAACACAAGACATTACAGGCTGAATTAGACAATCTTATTATGCTGCAGCACACACAGCTATATTAACCCAGTGGAGCTGTTTATGATGGAGCTCTACAAGTAGGAACATGATCAAATATTCCATAAAACTGAGAGAACAATAAAAATAAATGATCAGTACAGGGGATGGTGCACAGAGTGTACAAAACGTGATACGGGCAAAGAGAGATCGGAGCTGATCTGTTCTGGGTGCAGACATACCGCATTGACTTAATGGCAAAATCTATATGTTGATGATGGCTTTTTGTTGCTTAGTATTGATGTTGATTATGTTGATGTTTTTTTTCTTGCTTAGTGCAGCATAAAGAAGAAACAAAAAACGACGTTTTGAAAAACGACACAAAAAATTCAAGCATGTTGGAACGTTTTTTTGAAGACAAAAAACGACGTTTTGCCCACACACGATCAATTCCATCGCAAAAAACGACCGTGTGTACGCGGCATTAGTATTGATGTTGATTATGTTGATGGTTTTTTTCTTGCTTAGTGCAGCATAAAGAAGAAACAAGATAACAAAAACCTTAACATTTCCACCTATTCCAGATGAATTGCTACCCCAAAGGGGCGGGTGGTGTTTTTTGTTTGGGGGGGGGCAAACAACCGAAACCCCTCCCCCCTGCTGTCTGCCAGGGCCGGCCTTTGGGGTGTGCGAGCTGTGCGGCCGCACAGGGCGCCATGGGCAACAGGGGCGCCGTGCTGCCATCACAGCTCACAGAATGTGAGTCGCAGAATTGCCGCCAGCCGCCATCCCGTTCCGCTGAGCCGACAAATTGCCGCCAGTTTTGCGAACCGTCCGTGAATCGGAGTGTCCGTAAAAAGATGGCCGCGAGCAGACCATGCAACTGTGCATGCGCCGTTCCGAAGCCGACCAGGCTCGGGAAAGCTCATATGCGCTCGGCCAGGCGGCGCATGCGCATGCTCAGTATGCTTTGTCCTCTTCCTGTGCCCCTTTCACCTCTCCACAGGTCAGAGCTGCCCTGATGGTGGACAGAGGAGAAGGCCACTGTAAGGGGACACTATCATATCTGCAGCCTCTGTCTGGATGTTGGGGCATTTTGGAGGGCGTGATTTTTTTTGGGGGGGGGCAGCATTTCATTCTTGGTACCAGGCAGCACAATGTCCTGGGGGCGAGGGGTGAAGATGGGGGGGGCCACAGGATTAGCTCGCACAGGGCGCCTTAGCACCTAAGGCCAGCCCTGGTGGCAGGCAACAGCGGGCATCTGAGGAACAGCGGCCGGGATTGAGCATCTGAGGAGTGGCAGGGATCAGGCATCCAAGGGGTGGCGGCAATCATGCATCCGAGGGGCGGCGGTGGGGAATGGGCATCCAGGCATCTGTAGGGACCGGGCAGCCAGACAGCGTCTCTTCTTCTCTTCTTCGCTTCCACTGTGCATCTCCTCCCCACCTCCTAGGCATCCATCTAGGCGGCAGGTATCGACAGGCATCCAAGGAGCAGCGCCAGCGATCGGGTATCCGAGGAGTGGCGACGGGGATTGGACATCCAAGAAGCGGCGGCGGGGGTCGGGCATCCAAGGAGTGGCGGCGGTGACCGGGCATTCCAGGCAGCGGCTCTTCTCCTCCTCGCTTCCACTATGCTTCTCCTCCTAGACATCCAATAGGATCAACTGTCTTTTTAGCCGATTGGGTGACAGGTATCAGACCCGCTTCCCGATTGGCCGGGAGGAGGATCAGTGTTGCAACAGCGAATATTAATTTGCTGTTGCAATACACACTAGCCCACCCTAGGACACCCCCGCCATAGGAATTTATGCGCCTGGTGCCCTGAAAGGGCCGGACACATGAATAGGGGGTGGCTGCGGTGGCCGTGGATAGATTCAAGCTATGCATGAATCTATCCATTGCATTTAGGGGGTGGCCTGGAGAGGGGGGAGCACCCCCTAATAGAATAACCACCCCTGGTAAGCGGGTTGAAATAGCCAGATACAGCAGGCGCTGCCTGGCCGGGAGGGTAGGAGTTAATGCCTTTCCCGTTTTTTTTTTTTTGGTCTTTTGGCGGGTTCTTCCCTGGGTCCGGTCCACTGATCCTATGTTATATAAATATGGGGCCGCGTACACACGATTGGATATGTCCGCTGAAATTGGTCCGCCGACCAGTTTTAGCGGACATATCCGATCGTGAGTACGAACTAGCGGACAGGTTTTTCTAGCTTTGAAATTTGTCTGCTGGAAACCTGTTCGTCGGACATGTCCGCTGGTTAGTACGCCTAACCAGCGGACATAAATCTCCCGCATGCGTCGAATGGATTCGACGCATGCGTGGAAGTATTTTACTTCCTGGATTGGTGATGTGGCGGCGTCAACGTCACCGCCACGTCACCGCGTTATCTGTCCGAGGGGATTTTGGTCCGATGGTGTGTACACGCCATCAGACTAAATATCCGAGGAGACATGTCCGCTGGAAACGGTCCGTTGGACATGTTCAGCGGACATGTCTCCTCCTCTGTATGCGGCCTGGGACAGTGGTCCAGTACGTGGAGAACCCCCCCAGACAGGTATTTGGGGAAGGTTTGAGGATTTTTCCTTGTGGAGAACCCAAGGGAGAGACAGCTGTAACTGGGATACGTAAGGGAGAGAGAGAGACGGAAAATGACACCCACGAGGAGCAATAGGAGTTTAGCTATCACCATTGGGATGTAAAGTATTCTGAAACTGGAGTTCGCCCCAAGTTTCTTGATGGATTCTGCCAAGAAAACCGGTCGTGTGTGTACGCGGCCTAACTGCTGGACTCCAATTTTGCAGGTATGTCAGGGCAGCGAGTAGGTACATACGAAAAACCTTGCGTTTGTATGTTGGACTTTGAAATGTTAATATTGCACCTTTCGTAAGTAAAGTATTGAAACCTTGTCTTTGCCTGGTCTGAAGTTACTGAAAGGGGTGTGTTGCAAGTTACCAGCACACACACATAGTTCACCGAGTGGGTCTTAACACATTGGGGTATGAAGACATTTTTGTGGAGTGAAGAAATAGGTAGACACAAGTTTCCAAGAGTAACGGAAGTGTAACAAGCAGCTTGTCGATAGCGTGTACCTATTACAGGTGGAATGTCTTCTAGCAGCGAAGGGGTTGTTGTCTGCACTCCTTCCCCCAGCGGTCTGTCTCCCAAAGCAATGGGAGCAGATTGCACCGCAGAGGTTCCTCATCCTGTTAAGAGGTACGGGGGTTCAAAAGTTAAGTTAGGTGCACATGTGGAGCCCATGCAGCGTGTACGGCGGCGCCCACTCCACTACTGGGGATTGTACTGTACTAAAAAACACTGGACAGGTGGATGTGGACAAGACACAGCATGTCCCTCCTAAATGCAAGCTACAGAGTAGGTGTACATTACATAGTTACAAAGTTACATAGTAGGTGAGGTTGGAAAAAGACACAAGTCCATTAGGTCCAACCTATGTGTGTGATTATATGTCAGTATTACATTGTATATCCCTGTATGTTGTGGGCGTTCAGGTGCTTATCTAATAGTTTGTTGAAATTATCAATGCTCCCCGTTGAGACCACCGCTTGTGGAAGGGAATTCCACATTCTTGCCACTCTTACAGTAAAGAACCCTCTACGCAGTTTAAGGTTAAACCTCTTTTCTTCTCATTTTAATGAGTGGCCACGTGTCTTATTAACTCCCTTCCAAGGAAAGGTTTCATCACTATTGTGGGGTAACCAGTACGGTATTTGTAAATTGAAATCATATCCCTTCTCAAGCGTCTCTTCTCCAGAGAGAATAAGTTCAATGCTCATAACCTTTCTTCATAACTAATGTCTTCCAGTCCCTTTATTCGTTTTGTTGCCCTTCTCTGTACTCGCTCCATTTGCAGCACGGCCTTCCTTTATCTAGATGACAGATCACCTCCTCATAGAAGGGTAATAGATTGGTTTGGCAAGAACGATTCTTCATGAATCCATGCTGATTACTTGCTAATGATACTGTTTTCATTACTAAAATCTTGCATATAGTCCCTTATCATCCCCTCCAAGAGCTTACATACTATTCATGTTAGGCTAACTGGTCTTGATATATGGTACTGATGTATTTTGGCCCTTTAAATATTGGTGCTAAATTGGCTTCTCTTTAATCAGCTGATACCATTCTAGTCAGTAGACTGTGAGTAAAAATTAGGAACAATGGTCTGGCAATTACTTGACTGGGTTTCCTTAGGACCCTCGGTTGCAAGTCATTTGGTCCCGGTGACTTATTAATGTTACGTTTTTTAAGTCTATTTCTAATTCTGTCCTCTGTTAGCCATGAGTGTGCTTCCTGTGATGTGTCATGAGGATAAACACTGCAGTTTTGGTTACTGAAGCCCCCCGCTTCCCTGAAGACTGAGGAGAAGATTAAATTCAATACCTTTGCCATCTCACCGTCCTTTTTAACCAGATTCCCTTCCTCATTTTTTATGGGACCCATATGGTCTGTTCTGCCTCTTTTACTGTTTATATACTTAAAGAAATTCTTGTTTTTTTTTTGCTCTCCTCTTCTATTTGTCTTTCATGTTCTATCTTAGCCGCTCTAATTGCACTCTTAAATTTCAATGCATAAAGCGGTGCTTGAAACAAAACATAAAGCACAATTACAAAGGGTCATACAAAACACTGACATATATCACAGCTTAATAGTGCTTGATCATGAGGCTCAAGCCGTGTACACACGGCAGAGAACCTCGACGGGCAGAACACATCGTTCCGCCCGTCGAGGTTCTCTGCCGGCCGTCGAAATCGGCGACCCGCCCGTCGGGAATGGCAACCAGCCATTCATCCAGGCGGGCCGTCGAGCAAATAGAGAGCGTGCTCTCTATTTCTGCTCGACGGGCTTCCCGACGGGAAGCTCGCCGAGAGCGTACACACGGCCGAGGTCCTCGCTGGAATGCAGCTTCCAGCGAGGTTCTCGCTGGTTTTCAGCGAGAACCTCGGTCGTGTGTACACCGCCTGACATGTGTCCCTTCTGGAAAAGTTCACCTCACCTCTTGTTTTGGTGACAACTGTTTCTTTCTCTTTCTGTCTTTGTAACAATGGTCTCCAGGATACCTCACAGTAGTGATGAGCTACTTTCTCAGCCACATAGTTCAATAAAGCCATATACAGGTGTATGGTTTTACAGTATGTACACCTTACACTATATTGCAGGTAATTGGGTTACAAAAACAAGACGTGTGACTTATACAGGCAGCAAGTTCAGGCTACAGTGTGTAAATCAACTTTTATCACCAATGCTTAATTTCAGAAAACACCTACTGAGAACGTGTCAAGCAATTCAAATGAACATGTGACTTTGGAGCAATCATCGAGTATCTATCACCAGTGTATACTTAAAGCGTATGTAAAGTAGGGTGACCAGACATCCCCGATTTCCAGGGACAGTCCCCGGATTGAGGACACTGTCCCCGGACCAAGTCTGTCCCCGGGTTTGTCCCCGGATTGGACTTGATCAGGGGCTGGGGTAATTTCAAAGACAGTCAGTGCAGAATATTAAAAAAAATCTGAATTTCACACTCCTGCTCCGCCGTTCCTACTAGCTTAGTGGGGTGTATTTTTTTCCATTATCTGTGCCTTTTCTGATTATCATGTGCTGGTCGGAGTGGAGGGAATATTTCTTCAGTTTCAGGTGAATGCCCATTCAGCTCCGCTCGCATGTTCTTCTACCTTGGCTCAAGTCCCTGCCAGCCGCCTGCCTGCTTATCTTCTTGCCTTCCCTGGCGGAGTGGTCTTCCTCCGCTTCACACCCAGTAGTAGTAGCCGGGGCCTGGAAAATAAGACTTGACAGGCTGTGAGGTGGACGGCGGCAGCAACAGACAGAGAGTCGCTGATTGCTGCCATAACTAGCAAGATAAAAAAAATATGTCCCCGGATTTCATTTAAAAAATCTGGTCACCTTAATGTAAAGATTTTTTTTTTTGTTTTGTTTTAGATAGAGTGTGAAAGGGGTTAGACTCCTTTTTAAGTTTATATTGCTGTGCTCTCGTTGGGGAGTAGTTATGGGCCAAGGTTTGGGTCTAATCCACAGGAAGCTGTCACATGATAGCAGGCTGCAAGCAGGCCTGGATTTCCCAGAAGGTCTCTGAGGCCAGGCCATGGAGTACCCCGGAACATACAGTCAAGGGCGGTAAGTTGCTTTCTAGCAGGACCAAGTGTAGTGTGGGGGAATCCGCTCGCTCGTTAACAAGTGATTGCGGCGATGTCGCCAAAATCACTTGTAAATTGTGTGCTGCTGTCCACCCCCCCCCCCCCCCCACATAACTCTCTCTGCTGGCTCTGTCTTTGGGACTCCGTCCTCCCCCGGCCGCCGAGTCTGTCTCCTGTCTCTGCCGAGAGGGGTGAGACCTTTGAGAGGGGTGAGCTGTGCTCTTCCCATCTCAGCTGTGACAGGAGTTCTAGCACAGTGCTAGGACTCCTGTTTTGGAGGTGACAGAGTCAATAAAGAGAACCTGTCACCTTCAATTGCTATCACACATGGAATTGTTTTCTCCTGTGTGATAGCAATAAAGAAGTGAAAGAAAATTGATAAAAAATAAAATAAAAATAAAATTAGAAATAATAATTAAATTAATAAAATTAAAAAGTAATTAAAAGGTAAAGAATAAGAAAAATAGTATTAAAAATAATAAGAAAATTATACAAAAAAAGTGATAAAAAAGTAAAAAAAAAAGAAACAAAAAATATCTGAACTAACCGCTCCACCCCTCCCATCCAGTTGCCATTCTCCGTTGATTTGGGAGGGCGGTTGTTCAGTTGGCAGGGAGGGGGTGCATTGAACCTGGCATTGGGGCGGCAGGGAGAGCAAATCCAAGCCCAGGTTGCAAGGCCAATTAGCTGTAGCCAAGGAATTCCCCACAAATGCACATAACAAAGAGGCAGGGGTGCTCTTTTGGTGACCTTGTTGACCCAAAATGGGAACATGGCTATTTTTAGCAATAGCAATGTCAAAATATGACCAGGTGGCCATATTAGTGTCAATAGTGTCTGTTATATGTCCACAACTTGATGATTGCTCCAAATTGCTTTGGATAGAGTGTGGAAGTGTTTAGACCCCTTGTTAAGTTTATATTGTTGTTTGTGTCACTGAGTAGTGATAAGCCAAGTTTTGGGCTTAACCCACAGGCAGCCCTGCATGATAGCAGGCCTGCTGGTTCAAATGGCTGTGGATACCCTATGCCTTAGAAGCAGGGCCGCTATACAGTTTTAGGCCCCCCCCCATAAACATTGCCTAGGGCTTGCCCAGCGAGTCCCATCCCATGTCCTCCTCTTTCAGTCTCATCTCCCCGATCCCATGTCCTTCTCCTCCTCCTCCAGTCCCATCTCTTGGGACTGGAGGCCTGCCTCCTGCTGCCTCCTTGGTCAATGAGCAACTGAATGACTGTTAAGTCCCTCCCTCATAACGTCTCCCAAGAACCCTGCCAGCTTACTATGCTTAGCCTATGGCTGCGTCTCTCCTGTGGACCTGCACTATATCTTCTCCGGCTCCACTCTCCTGCACACTTCCTGGTTGCCGCCTGGCCCCGGGCTCCTCCAGACACTGGGGCCTGGTACATGTGTATCGGCTGTACCCCCCTGATGGTGGCCCTGCTCCGAAGCATGCAACAAGGGGTCGGGGATGTTGGTGACACCAATTATTATTATTATTATTATACAGGATTTATATAGCGCCAACAGTTTACGCAGCGCTTTACATCAGGGAAGACCGTACATTCACAATACAAATCAATACATGAGGGATCAGAGGGCCCTGCTCGTAAGAGCTTACAATCTAGAAGGGAGGGTCAAGTGGAACAAAGGGTAGTTGGCTGTGGGGGATGGTCAGATAGACTCAAAAGAAAAGTGCAGTTGCTAGGTGTGGGAAGGGTAGGCTTCTCTGAAGAGGAGGGTTTTCAGGGATCCTCTAAAAGCTAATAGAGAGGGAGATAGACGGATAGATTGGGGTAAGGAGTTCCATAGGCTTGGAGAGGCTCTGGAAAAGTCCTGGAGACGAGCATGGGAGCAGGTGATGAGAGAGCTAGAGAGTAGGAGGTCTTGAGAAGAGCGAAGAGAACGATTAGGTTGGTATTTAGAGACTAGGTCAGTGATGTAGCTGGGGGCAGAGTTGTGGATGGCTTTGTAGGAAATTGTTAGTAGTTTGAATTTAATTCGTTGGGTGAGCGGAAGCCAGTGGAGGGATTGGCAGAGAGGAGCAGCAGAGACAGAGCGGTTGGTAAGGTGGATGAGTCTGGCAGCAGCGTTCATGATGGACTGAAGGGGGGATAGAGTGTGCAGTGGTAAGCCAGTGAGAAGGGAGTTGCAGTAATCAAGGCGAGAGATGACCAGAGAGTGAATCAGTAGTTTTGTGGTGTCCTTGGTTAGAAAGGGGCGTATTTTGGAGATGTTGCGAAGGTTAAGGCGGCAATTTTTGGACAGAGATTGAACGTGAGGTTTAAAGGACAGTTGGGAGTCCAGGACTACACCTAGAACCTTGACATGTGGGGATGGGCGGATAGTTGTGCCATCAATTTTGACAGAGAGATCAGGGGAAGAGACACGTGGGGGAGGGAAAATGATAAGTTCCGTTTTGGATAGATTGAGCTTGAGAAAGTGGTGCGACATCCAAAGTGATATATCTGATAGTAAATTAGTGATACGGGAGGAGAATGAAGGAGTGAGTTGAGGGGTAGAGAAATAGATTTGAGTGTCGTCAGCGTAGAGATGATATTGGAAGCCATGGGAGGCTATCAGCTGACCCAGGGAGGAGGTGTAGATTGAAAATAGGAGAGGTCCAAGAACAGAACCTTGGGGAACCCCAATGGAGAATGGAAGAGGAGAGGAGGAAGTAGAATTGTAAGTAACGATGAAGGTACGATTGGATATGTAAGTAGAGAACCAGCGAAGAGTACAGTCACGGAGACCAAAGGTGTGGAGTTTTTTGAGGAGGAGGGGATGATCAACTGTATCAAAGGCAGCAGAGAGGTCCAGGAGTAGGAGCACAGAATAGTGTCCCTTGGTTTTGGCCACTAGTATGTCATTTGTAAGTTTTAGGAGAGCAGTTTCTGTGGAATGTTGAGGACGAAATCCAGACTGAAGGGGATCAAGAAGGTTATTATCAGCAAGGTGGACGCTCAGTTGGTTATAGACTAGACGTTCAAGGAGTTTGGATAAAAAAGGGAGCAAGGAGATGGGGCGTAGGTTGTCAAGATTGGATGGATCCAGTGAGGGCTTTTTAAGTATGGGGCTGACAAGTGCATGTTTCAAAGAGTTAGGGAAGATTCCAGAAGAGAGGGAGAGATTGAAGATGTGGGTTAGAGAGTGTAGAATAGAGTCAGAGGGTGAACGTAGCATTTGCGAGGGAACAGGATCCAGAGTGCAGGTGGTAAGATGGACGTTAGCAAGTAATTTAGTGACCTCGTCTATGGTGGTGGGGTTGAAGGAGGGAAGTAATGACTGTGCCTGTGGGCATGAGGTGTGAAGTGTAGAGGGTATCTGAACAGTAGAGATCTCCTTGCGAATTGTATCAATCTTCTGTTTGAAGTGATTGGCAATCTCCTGGGCGGTGAGTGAGTTAGTGGTTGGTGGCAATGGAGGACGAAGGAGAGAGTTGAAGGTAGAGAACAGTTGCCGGGGACGGGATGATAAGTTTTTAATGAGGGTGATGAAATAGGTCTGCTTGGCAGTGAGGAGGTTTGAATTGTATTTTTGGAGGGCAGATTTATACTGGACAAAGTCTTCCTGGGACTTAGTCTTGCGCCACTGGCGCTCGAGAGCACGGCTGTGTTTTTTTCAGGCTTCTAGTATCATCTGTTTGCCAGGGTTGAAGGGGGCGTTGCCTTATTCTGCGTGTATTGAGGGGGGCCAATCTGTCCAATGATGCTAGAAGTGAAGTGTTGTAGACAGAAGTGGCTAGGTGGGGGCAGGACAGGGGTGCGATTGTGTCATAGAGGTGGTCAGTCGCAGAATATAGACAAGAAGGGTTGATATGGTGAAGGTTTCTACGAGTAACTGTTAGGCATTTGGAGGGAGAGGAGGCGGAGGAGAGGGAGAGAGTGAAGTTAATAAGGTAGTGATCAGAGAGGGGGTAAGGATAGTTGGAGAGGTTGCATGGGGTGCATAGGTGGGAAAAGACAAGGTCAAGGGTATTGCCTTCAGAGTGAGTAGGAGCATGTATCCATTGCTTCAGGTCAAAGGAGGAGGTTAGACTAAGAAGTTTTGAAGTTGCAGGAGTGCTAGCATTAATAGGGATGTTGAAGTCACCAAGAATGATTGTGGGGATTTCCGAAGAGAGAAAGTAGGGTAGCCAGGCAGAGAAGTCATCAAGAAAGGAGGATACTGGGCCGGGGGGCCGGTAGATCACAGCTATCCTTAGAGAAACTGGGGAAAAGAGACGAATGCAGTGTGCCTCAAATGAGGAGAGTGACAGAGAGGGAGGGGGGTGAAGTACCTGAAAGGTGCTATGTGGGGCTAATAGGATTCCAACACCCCCTCCTTTGCGTCCACAGGGTCTGGGGGAGTGAGTCCAAAGAAGACCACCGTGGGATAGAGCAGCAGAAGACACAGTGTCGGATTCGTGAAGCCAAGTTTCGGTAATGGCAAGTAGATTAAATAAATTAGTGATAAAGAAATCGTGGAGGGAGGTGAGTTTGTTACAGACCGAGCGAGCGTTCCAAAGGCTGCAAGAAAAAGGGAGTCTGGTCTTGGGAAGAAGAGAAATGGGAACTAGATTGTGTGCATTGCGGCTACTGCCAGATGGTGTAGGGTAATGGGTGCGTTGAGCACAGTTAGGTGAGGGAGGGCCAGGGTTTGGGGATACATCACCAGAGGATAGGAGAAGCAGAAGGGTGAGGGAGGTAATGTGGGAATGTGATTTATAAGAAGGGACATTCCCCATTGATTTGGAGTATTGGGTGTTTGACTTTAGAATTAGCATGAGTTGGTGTGTGCAGTAATAGGAAGAAGACAGAAGTGAGGGCGATATATATAGGGTGGGGGGTGGAGAGGAGGGGTGAAGGGAAGACAGTTTAAGGATAGAAGACACAGCTATCAGAAGGAGTGGTAGACAGTGCATTTTTTTTTTTTTTAAACCGAAAAAAAAAAAAAAAAAAAAAAATTGAAAATCGACGTATACCTATATTATAAAAAGCAAGGCATACCAGCTTTCTCCGCTGTGTGCATACGCTGAAGTGCAGAGTCAGAAGTGCTTCCACTTATAGAAAAGCCCCACCTGAAGAAAGAGCCCCAGATGCAATGAGCCCCCTGCTAATTGCTGGTCCCCTGGCCCAATTAGCTATAACGGGGATGCTAGTGACATCATTGACCTTGACTAGTCAATGATGGGGATGCTGGTGACCACTGACCGAATATGGCCATATGCTGGTTACACCACTGATCCGATATGGCAACATGGCCATATTTGGAAAATGTAATTGAGCAGGTCTAGCCACATGGCCTTGTTAGTTCAAGGATGACACGCGCATCCTGTTGCATGCTGTTGTGGGTACAGGAATTTCCATAGCCGCAGCCGATTAAGTCGGTTGCCTTCTATCATGATATGCTTTACCGTGGGTTTGTCAAGTATAGCCATATGGCGATGTTAGGTCAATGATGTCAAAAGCATCCCCTGTTACAAGCTGTTGTGGGTCGGTAAATTTCCACAGCCGCAACCGATTAGGTCTGTGGCATAATACTATTATATGCTCTACTGTGGGTTTGTCAAGTTTTTATTGCTGTCTATGTCCCCAATGAGGAACAGTGCTGAGACAAACTTAGGCTGAACCCAGAGGAATCTGTCACATGATGGCAGGTCGCTGGCCCAATCAGCTGCACCCAGGGAATTCCCAACCCTACAGTCGCATGTATGAACTCATACTTGGTTAATGTCATTGTCCCATGATGTCACCAGCATATGGCCATATTTTATCAATGGCCATATTAGGTCAAAGATGTCACCAGCATTCCCTGTTACATGCGACTGTAGGGTTGGGAATTCCCTGGGTGCAGCTGATTAGGCCAGCGACCTGCCATCATGTGACAGATTCCTCTGGGTTCAGCCTAAGTTTGTCTCAGCACTGTTCCTCATTGGGGACATAGACAGCAATAAAAACTTGACAAACCCACAGTAGAGAATATAATAGTATTATGCCACAGACCTAATCGGTGTGCAACCCACAACAGCTTGTAACAGGGGATGCTTTTGACATCATTGACCTAACATCACCATATGGCTATACTTGACAAACCCACGGTAAAGCATATCATGATAGAAGGCAACCGACTTAATCGGCTGCGGCTATGGAAATTCCTGTACCCACAACAGCATGCAACAGGATGCGCGTGTCATCCTTGAACTAACAAGGCCATGTGGCTAGACCTGCTCAATTACATTTTCCAAATATGGCCATGTTGCCATATCGGATCAGTGGTGTAACCAGCATATGGCCATATTCGGTCAGTGGTCACCAGCATCCCCATCATTGACTAGTCAAGGTCAATGATGTCACTAGCATCCCCGTTATAGCTAATTGGGCCAGGGGACCAGCAATTATTGACAGCTTGCCATGGGTTCAGCCCAAACCTTAGCTCATCACTACTATCCAGTGGGGACACAGATAGCAATAAAAGTTTGGCAAAAGGGTCAAGCCCCTTCCATTCTTTATCCAAAATAAAAAAATTGCCTTTACGTACACTTTACTGTACCCTGTCAATGGAAATTACGTGAATGTTTCAAAGTCATATGGCCCTTTTTGAACAATGCCATTGACCAAGAATAGCCAGGGGGTCAATGATGTCCCCAGCATCCCTTCCTTTGGTGTGTGCATCTGCCGGGTGGGGATGCTGGTGACATCATTGACCTCATGACTATACTTGGTCAATAGCAGTGTCCATGTATGTCCATGTGGCCATTTTAAAGTCAATGATGTCACCAGCATATGGCCACATGACCATATTAGGCCAATTATGTCACCTGCAACCCCTGTTACACGAGACTGTGTGGCAGGCAATTACCCAGCCACAGCTGATTGGCCCAGTGGCCTGCTAACATGTGACAGCTTCCTGTGGGTTCAGCCCAAAGCTTAGCTTATCATTACTCCCCAGTGGGGGCACAGACAGCAAAAAAAAAAAAACTTGACAAAGGGGCAACCCATTCCTTACTCGATTCAAGACAAAAAAAATGTCTTTACATATATACACTGTCAATAAGTGAGTGAGTAACTTGTATAGCACTACAAATGCGAACAAAATCGCCTCAAGGCGCTTTTGCATCCAGTGGCGTTCTGTTTCTTCATAATTTTTTTCCTGAAGGCTCGATGGTTTTCTTCCATATGGATGTCCGTGGGTAGAGCGTTCCATAGCCTGGGTCCTTGCACTGCGAATCTTTGTTCTCCTTTAGATTTGTAGAGGGTCTTGGGGATGTGGAGGAGGTTTTGGTTAGTTGACCAGAGGGCGCGACTAGGGTTGGAGTGTTTTATTTTCTCGCACAGGTATTGAGGAGCGTTTCCTTGTGTGCATTTGTGAGTGAGGCAGAGGGTCTTGAATGTAACCCGATCCTTCACGGCTAGCCAATGGAGTGTCCTCAGGGATGAGGTGACTGATTCCCAGGTTTTTTTTTCCCGTTACCAGTCTGGCTGCTGTGTTCTGGAGGACTTGTAAATGCGAAATTTGGTATTTGGGAAGTTCGAGGTAGAGGGAGTTTGCATAGTCGAGTGGGAAATTGATGATTGCTCCAAAGTCACATGGTCATTCAGGGGCAGGCTGACAACTCATGGGGTCCCCGGGCAATAGAAGATTATGGGGCCCCTGGGCTTACTGATGGCCACCACACCAGGAGGCAGTGCAGAGGCGGGGCAGCTAAAATCTCAGGATTTTTATATTAACCACTTGCTTACTGGGCACATATACCCCCCTCCTGCCCAGATGAAATTTCAGCTTCCGGCACTGCTTCGCTTTAAATGACAATTGTGCGGTCGTGCGACGTGGCTCCCAAACAAAATTGACGTCCTTTTTTTCCCACAAGTAGAGCTTTCTTTTGGTGGTATTTGATCACCTCTGCGTTTTTTATTTTTTTCGCTATGAACAAAAAAGTGCGACAATTTTGAAAAAAAAATACAATATTTTTTACTTGTTGCTATAATAAATAGCCCAATAAAAAAATAAAAAAAATTCTCAGTTTAGGCCGATACGTATTCTACATATTTTTGGTAAAAAAAAAAAAATCGCAATAAGTGACTGGTTTGCGCAAAAGTTATACAAAATAGGGGACAGAATTATTATTTTTTTTACTAGTAATGGCGGCGATCTGCGATTTTTATTGGGACTGTGACATTATGGTGGACACAGGGGACACATTTTTGGCGCCATTCACATTTATACTGCGATCAGTGCTATAAATATGCACTAATTACTGTATAAATGGGACTGGCATTGAAGGGGTAACACTAGGGGACGAGGAAGGGGTTAAATATGATCCCTGTATAGTGTTCTAACTGTAGGGGGAGGGGACTGACTGGGGGAGGTGACCGATCTGTGTCCCTATGTACAAGGGACACAGATCGGTCTCCTCTCCAGAGACAGGACGCTGTCTCTTTGTAAAACGGCAATGAGAGATGATCTCATATGTTTACATATGAGATCATCTCTCATTGGCCGCACAGATCGCATAGCAAACGGCCACTCTGATTGGCCGTTCGCCGCGATCTGTGATTGGCTGTGCCCAAGGGACATGGCCAACACAGAATTTCCCCGCTGCACTCTCTGGAGCGTGCGGGGAACGTCCAAAGGGGCGGCCGTCAAAAGACGGCGGGTTGGAAATTGAGGTCCGCACTTTAGCCGTCATTCGGCTATAGCGCGGGCCTCAAGTGGTTAAAAGCATGTCAGTTTCGGACATATCAGTGACAGATGTAAAAAAAACACTGATTTTTAAATACTGTCCCTGGTTTTACTGAGCCTGGTAACCCAGATAGGGCCCCCTAGTGGCATGGGGCCCTCGGACAGTGCTTGACACTTCCTGGCAGGTGTTTGTTAAAATGAATTATTGCCGTTAAACACGGATTTGCAGACTGTAGTCTGAGCTTCTGTCTATTTAACTCACGCAACCTGTTTTTACAACCCTATTTACCTGCAATATAGTGTAAGGTGTACATACTGTCCTGTAAAACCCTTCAACTCTCTATGGCTTTATTGAGACACGCGGCTTAGAAATTTAATTAAAGAGTAAAAACTGTATATAAAAACAAATATTCCAGAATTCACGGAAATAAAGCCATAGTGTTCTCTTATGCTTTCCATAAAAAAATAAAAAAAAGGATAATTTAAATAAGGTAACTGTTCACCCATGGACGGGAAACCCAAAAAAGCAAGGTCTGACTTTTTTTGCTACCAAAAGAATTCCAAGTATGTTTTGTGAGGGAATATTTCGTGGCCAGCTGGGATGTAATGAATGGATAAAGGCCGCGAATGAGGTGCCCCTATGAAACGCTGAAATGCATTGCATTCCAAGGATGGATAATGTAAACACTGATGCCATCTCAGACTTCATGTCTACGGCACGTAGCTGGAATATACTGTCCTCGGAGAGACGGGCCTCTACCCATAAACAAAAAGTCAAATATTTCATCAGGGAACTCTAATGTGTTAAACAACGATGCCCATTGGATTTGCCTTTCATTCTATGACATAAGTGCCTAGTGATACTAAAGCTTTGTGTTTTTTTTTTTTAAAATAACGAACATGTCATACTTACCTCCACTGTGCAGTTCGTTTTTCACAGAGTGGCCCAGATCTTCCTCTTTTTGGGTCCCACAGCCAGCTCTCGCGGCTCCTCCCCACATTAGATAACCCCCTCTAGGAAGCTCTTTCTCTAGGGAGTTACTTTGCGGGCGCGCTCCTGAGTCATACACTCGGCGTCCATAGACTTGATTGGATTGAGAGAGTCAAATCAGTAGCTGAATATTTATGCAATCCATGCCAATCCTTGGGCGAGGGTGCCCAGATGGTGGTTAGGAGGGAGCATAAATAGTTTGGGGCCTGGAAAAGTGGGGTTTATGTCCAGGGGAGGAGGATATCCCTGCCTGGAGGGCTACTGCCCTTCTGGACAGTCCAGTTGTGTTTTTCTATGGTTGATCCAGGTCCCAGCTATGCTAGCTAGGGATGCCTATTCTACTGAAGTTTGCTGGAGCTGACTGAGGGACTTTTTTTGGGGGGGTCTGGTCTGGAGAATTCACAGTGTCTGGGAAATATTGGAAGGAGGCATCCAATCATCCAAAGAACATTAGTGAGTACAGACCGGTGTGTGAGATCCCAATGACTGTATGCTGCTGCACTGGAGTCAGCCTGTACTTAAAGCGGAGGTTCACCCTAAATATAGTCTTTCCCATGTGATCCAGCATACTGGCGTCAGCGCCAGTATGCTGTTTTTTTTTTTTAAATCCCCCACTTACTGTGTAATCTTTAATTTTGATTTCTTTCCCCCGCGGTGGATGGCGCCTGTATAGCCCATCACGGCTTCCGAAAATAGCCGATTTTGGACTCTGGTTTTTCCGGTGCAATGCGGCGCCTGCGCACAGACCTAGGAGCTGACTGTGCAGGCGCCGTATTTCTCCGGTTCCTATTTCGGCTTTTTTCGGAGGGCGTGATGCGCCATAGCTATAGGAGAAATACGGCGCCTGCGCAGTCAGCTCCTAGGTCTGTGCGCAGGCGCCGCATTGCGCCGGAAATACCCGAGTCCTAATTCGGGTATTTTCGGAAGCCGTGCCGCACTATACAGGCGCCATCCACCACGGGGGAAAGAAATCAAAAATAAAGATTACACAGTAAGTGGGGGGGTTTAAAAAAAACAAAACAGCATACTGGCGCTGACGCAAGTATGCTGGATCACATGAGAAAGACTATATTTAGGGTGAACCTCCTCTTTAAAGAGGGATTCCACCCGCGATTTTTATTTCAAAAAGTCAGCAGCTACAAACACTTACCTGTCTTACTCGCCCGTGATATCAGCCCCCCCGAGGCCGATCCCTCGATCCTGACAGCTCCCGGTGCCGCCATCCTCAGTAAGGGAAACAGGCAGTGACGACGTGCGGCGATTTGTTTCCTACTGCGCATGCGCGAGCTGCGCGGCGCTTTGTGAATGGGCCGGCTGCTCTCTAGGATACACACACTTCCGCATAGCATCCCCTATTTTTTTTTTTTTTTTTTTTAGGATTTTTGGTAAACAAAAAAAAAATTGAGGGTGGAACTCCACTTTAAAGTGACATCTGTTATAACATTTTGCAAATAAATAATTCTTCATAATTTTAAGCTAGAATACAGTATATTCTGATGCATTTCTTTGGTGAAAAATTACCCAAATTGGTGTATATTATTTAGTCTGTAGGAAAGTTATATAGGCCCGAAATGATGGTATATATCTGAACATCGATCATTCAATATATCTGACGGCCTATCTCATTTCTTGGGGCCCGAAAATGCCTGGACAGTACAAATATCCCACAAATGACCCCTTTTTGGAAAATAGACAGTCCAAGGTATTTAATAAGAGGAATGGCGAGTTTTTTGAAGTTGTAAATTTTTGTTATAAGTATTTTGGAATATGAAGAAGTTAATTACATTTTTTAACATACTGTCCCCAGAGCAGTACAGCATCATATAACGCATGCGGTGATGATCAGGGACACTGACTGGTGACAGTACAGAAAAAAAATCTATATTTTCTTTACATGTTTATTTAACCACTTGCCTACTGTGCACCTACACCCCCTTCCTGCCCAGACAAAATATAAGCTTCCGGCACTGCGTCGCTTTAACTGACAATTGCGCGGTCGTGCGACGTGGCTCCCAAACAAAATTGGCGTCCTTTTTTTCCCACAAATAGAGCTTTCTTTTGGTGGTATTTGATCACCTCTGCGGTTTTTATTTTTTGCGCTATAAACAAAAATAGAGCGTCAATTTTTAAAAAAAATGCAATATTTTTTCCTTTTTGCTATAATAAATAACCCAAAAAATATATAAAAAAAATATTTTTTCCCTCAGTTTAGGCCGATACGTATTCTTCTACATATTTTTGGTAAAAAAAAAAATGCAATAAGCGTTTATCGATTGGTTTGCGCAAAATTTATAGCGTTTACAAAATAGGGGATAGTTTATGGCATTTTTTTTTTCTTTTACTATTAATGGTGGCGATCTGCGATTTTTTTATTGGGACTGCAACGTTATGGCGGACATTTCGGACACTTTTCTGACATTTTTGGGACCATTTACATTTATACAGTGAACAATGCTATAAATATGCATTGATTACTGTATAAATGTGACTGGCAGTGAAGGGGTTAACCACTAGGGGGCGGGGAAGGGGTTAAATGTGTGTCCTATGAGTGCTCTAACTGTGGGGGGAGGGGGGGTGACTGGGGGAGGTGACCGATTGTGTCCCTATGTACAAGGGACACAATCGATCTCCTCTCTCCCTGACAGGGACGTGCAGCTCTGTGTTTACATACAGAGCTCCACGTCCCCGCTCAGTTACTGAGCAATCGCGTGTGCCCGGCGGCGATCGTTGCCGCCGGGCATTTGCACGGGATCCCCGCAGAGCGGCGGGTGCGCGCGCGCGCCACCGGCGACGCGCGCCCGCCCGCGGCTTTAAAGGGACATCACGTCATATGACGTGATGTCAGGATAATGGAGTCATCTGCCCGCCGTCATTTGACGGTGGGCAGATGACAAGTGGTTAAACAAAATATTTTTTATTACATGTTTTTTTATTTATGATTTTTTTTTAAACGCACTTTGACCAGAACAATATTAATATACCATAGTAACATCGTACTACTCTGAGGAAGTGATCAGTATTTTTTTTTTTTTTTACACATTATGTTTGCATAATTTAGTGCATTACTTGCAAGCATTTTACTGTGACTGGCCCAGTCTGAACCATGTGATCACACTGAAAAATCACAGCTAGCAACACAATTGCATGCAATGAATGGTTTGATAGGAACCTATCCACTGTATATGACTGTCATGTGACCTGCTGTCATTGGTTACAACGGTCACATGGTACCGGCAGCGGGTCGGTACAGTAATCAGTCATCGCGCTGTGCAGGCCAGTCAAGTTCTTCCACCCCAATCTCGCTCATCCATGTCTTTATGGACCTTGCTTTGTGCACTGGTGGGCAGTCATGTTGGAACAGGAAGGAGCCGTCCTCAAACTCTTCCCACAAAGTTGGGAGCATGAAATTGTCCAAATTTTCTTGGTATGCTGACGCCTTAAGAGTTCCCTTCACTGGAACTAAGGGACCAAGCCCAACCCCTGAAAATAACCCCACTACATAATCCCCCTCCACCAAATGATTTGGACCAGTGCACAAAGCAAGGTCCATAAAGACATGGATGAGCGAGTTTGGGGTGGAGGAACTTGACTGGCCTGCACAGAGTCCTGACTTCAACCCAATAGAACATCTTTGGGACGAATTAGAGCGGAGAATGCGTGCCAGGCCTTCTCGTCCATCATTACAAATGCCCTTCTGGAAGAATGGTCAAACATTCCCATAGACACACTCCTAAACCTTTTGGACATCCTTCTCGGAAGAGTTGAAGCTGTTATAGCTGCAAAGGATGGGCCAACTCAATATTGAACCCTACGGACCAAGACTGGGATGCCATTAAAGTATATGTGGCCCTATCTCATGGCCCCATAGCCGCACTGCTATACTCTACTTCACAACCAATACTGAATGCTTTGTTTTATTACACTACTGTTGTGCTGATGTGCTCCTGCCTAAGATTGACTTGACACAATGTAAGACCATTGTATGTATTACTGTTTGTTTTTTTGTTTCTTTGCAAACCAATAAAAAGATTTATAAAAAAAAAAAAAAAGTTCATGTGTGTGTGTAAAGGCAGGTGTCCCAATACTTTTGGTAATATAGGGCCAGATTCTCGTAGCTTTCCGTTTCTTCGGCGTAGCGTATCCCATTTACGCTACGCCTCCGCACTTTTTACGGGCAAGTGCCGTATTCTCAAAGCACTTGCTCCGTAATTTGCGGCTGCGTAGCGTAAATGGGCTGGCGTAAGGCCGCGTAATTCAAAGTAGGAAGGAGGTGGGTGTGCTGTATTTAAATTAAGCGCGCCCCCGTGCCGAACGAACTGCGCATGCGCCGGCCATAAACGTAGCCCACTGCGCATGCTCCATAGTACGCGGCAAATACATTGATTTTGACGTCAACGTAATTAACGCACAGCCCTATTCGCGTCGAGTTACGTAAACAACGGAAAAACACGACGCTGTCCCGACGTCCATACTTAACATGGCATACGCCGGACCTACGCAAGGTTTCCCCTTATATAGCAGGGGTAACCTTACGCTTACGCAAACAACGTAAACTACGACGACAGCGCGCAAATACGTTCGGGAATCGGCGTATCAGGCTCATTTGCATATTGTATGTTCTAGGGAACACAACCTAGCGGCCAAGCGTAACATTGCAACTTAGATCCGACAATATAAGTGACTTACTCCAGTCGGATCTACGCCAAATCTATGCGTAACTGATTCTAAGAATCAATCGCATAGATAGGAGGGCTCAGAAACAGAGATACGACGGTGTATCTGGAGATACACCGTCGTATCTCTTCTGAGAATCTGGCCCATAGTCTTATATATTTATATATATATATATATATATATATATATATATATATATATATATATATATATATATATATTTTTTTTTTTTTTTTTATTATCATTGGTAATAGAAATAAAAATTAAAAAATGATTGTCTTAAAGGGGTGTTCCAGCCCTAAGTTGTGTTTATTAAAAGTCAGCAGCTACAAAAAGTGTAGCTGCTGGCTTTTAATAAACACTCACTTACCTGCTCCTGCGTTCCAGCGACGCGCCGACCGGGGCTCCGCTCCTCTCCCCCCCTGCCCGGCCGGCGTCTCCATCCTGACTGTGGGCACCCAGCCGTGACAGCCTTCGGCTTCACGGCCGCTCACCCACTGCGCATGCGCGAGCCGTACTGCGCATGCGTGCGCGGCGCGGCTCGCCGCTGATTGGAGAGGCGATCGCATGGGACCTGTCAGTGTCCCATGTGATCGCCTACAGGGAGGGGCTGGTGTAGGCGATTAAGGCTTAATCGCCTAACCAGCCCCTCGGCGGAAGCAGGAAGTGGGACAGGAAGTCCCACTCCTACTGAAGCCCCCACTCCCCCCCCAAAAAAATTACATGCCAAATGTGGCATGTATGGGGGTGAGGAGTGGAGTAAGCTAAGGTCGTTTTTTTGGGTGGAACACCCCTTTAAAGTATATCTAAACCCAAGTGCAAAAATGTAATGTATTGCAGTCCTTAGATATGCACCCAATGTTGTTTTGTTGTAATTTTTCTGTTAGCTACTTCGCCTCCATAACTCCCAACCCCCCCCCCCCGGTTCCTGTATCCTGGCTGCCTTTGGATATGACTCAGCCTGTCCCTTGGTTCCTGACCTGTCTGCTGTCAGACCTGACCTTGCCTGTCTATGACGCCCCAACCATCCTGTACTGTGCCTGCTGCCAAAGATGCCAAAAACTGTCCAGAGCAGTCCCTGTGCAGATCCTCATCCTCCATCCCAGTCTCTACCTTCTCAGATTGCCATAAACCATGCTAGTTGTTTTTTTTGTTTTTTTTGCCTGTTTGGACCATTAACCTTATTATATTCCCATTCATTGCTGAACTTATATGCTCATGTTAGTGGTTGTTTGCAATGTATCTGTCTTATTCAAACAGGAATACAAAAAGTATCCTAATGGACCACTAACACTTTGCAGACTGCTGCAGGGCATACACGCAGCGGAGTTTCCCATTGTGCATGTCTGTCCAGTGCCTGGTTACCAACCACTTTTAACGGCATTGTCCACCTTTTCCAAACATGTAATAAATGCACATGAATAAAATATTAAATATGCATTTATTAAAGGTTCCCCCTGAGAAAGTCACAGGATCAAGTGACGAAACACATTGGGGAGGAGCTTTGTGTGACGTTATCGCGTACTCGGAAGTAAGATGCTGCTTTGGTTACTATAAGCTGGGATTGTAGTTCCTGAACAACTGGAGGGCCGTAGTTTGAAGACCCCTGCCCTAAGATGTCATTCCCGACAGCAGAACACCCCCTCCCCCCCGCTTCTCAACTTTAAAGTGACATGTCATTTTGCTTAGGGCCCCAGGGAGTTCAGGATCGGCACTGTGTGTATATATACATATATATATATATATATATATATATATATATATATATATACATATATATATATATATATATATATACATATATATATATATATATATATATATATATATATATATACACATGATAGTTTTGAAGTTTGAAGAAGTGGTTTACCCCGGTATTTTTTTTTCAGTGGTTGAGTCTCTTTCTGATAAAAGTGGTCTGAGTGACTGATTAGCTGCTGGATCCAGGGCTGTCTTAATGAGAGGGCACACCTGGGCACTGCCCAGGGGCCCTAGCTGAATGGGGGGGCCTGCACTTTCCCCAAAGCAGCTGTTCCTTGAGCCCATGATGGCACTGAGAGTGATAGATACACAGGGGAGGCAGTCTGCCTCCTACCTACTTGATGTCTGTTTACCTGCACTGTCATCATTGTAGGGGCCCCAGAGCATGACTTTGCCCAGGGGCCCATAATGGTATTAAGACGGCCCTGGCTGGATCGCTTTTAGAAGCAGGGTTTACTCCGCTGCCAATGTCACAGATTTAAAAAAAAATGACAGTATTCAGAATCGCCAATTTTGGCAATCTGAATACTTTTAAGTGCAAAGGATTGATTTGGGGTCTTTTAGACCCCCGATCCCTCCATCAAGAGTACCTGTCACCAACTATTACTGTCACAAGGAAGTTCCTCTGTAACTCTAAACTGGTAGCGATTACATTATTTTAAAGCGTTGCCTATGGAGATTTTTAGGTACCATAGTTTGTCGCAATTCCAAGAGTGTGCGCAATTTTAAAGCATGACATGTTAGGTATCTATTTACTCAGCATGACATCACCTTTCACATTATACAAAAGAATTGGGCTAACTACTGTTTTTTTATTTTTTATTATTCATTAACCTCTTGAGGACTGACGCAAGACCATATACGTCGACAAAATGGCACGGCTGGGCACAAGGGCGTACGTGTACATCCCCTTTAAGATCCCAGCTGTGGGTCTTGAGCACGCTGCCCTCTTCTCTGTGACCGTCCCCGTGGGAATAGCTGACCCGATTGCAGTTGGTGTCCCATGATCGGGTCACAGAGAGAAAGAACGGGGAGAGGTAAGTGTAAACAAACCTTTCCCCGTGCTTCCTAGTCGGCCTGTCACTGATCATCTGTTCCCTGTCATAGGGAACGACTATTAGTGACATCACATGCACAGCCACACCCCCCACAGTAAGAACACTCCCTTAGAGCACACTTAACCCCTATAGCGCCCCCTCCCTCGCTGATCGCCGCCATTACTAGAAAAAATATATATTAATAAAAATGCAATAAAACTATCCCCTATTTGGTAGACGCTATACATTTTGCGCAAAGCAATCAATAAACACCTATTGCAATTTATTTTTTACCAAAAATATGTAGAAGAATACAGTACGTATCGACCTGAACTGATGAAAAAATATGTTTTTTTATATTTTTTGGGGGGATATTTATAGTAAAAAAATATTAATTTTTTTCAAAATTGACGCTCTATTTTTGTTTATAGTGCAAAAAATAAAAACCGCAGAGGTGATCAAATACCACCAAAAGAAGGATGCCAATTTTGTTTGGGAGCCACGTCGCACGACCGCGCAATTGTCAGTTAAAGCAACGCAGTGCCGAATAGCAAAAATGCATTTGAAGGTCCGCTGCGCAAATACCATGTGACATAAAATTTTGCAATGGTCACCATTAGGCTTAGTGCTTAGGCGTGAAAGGGTTAAAGAGGGAAAATGGAAGATGGCACAATTACATTGGTGGAAACATACTGTATATGGAACAATTGTAAAGAGACTTTAATGAGTTATGAAACAATTTAGCAGGATTGATGGGATATGTTAGATATTTGATTTAATATTTGGGTTTATGAAAATAAGTTAAAGCTGCATTGTTAATTGTATTATAACTGCATTTAATAAAGAAGTCATAAAAAAAATCCATAATCAAGTTTCAAATAAAATATGCATATTATATATAAATTCATTTAAATCCTATGGAGCCACCCTCACATGCAAGGACTAGAGCTGTGTCTTAAGCCCCCTGCACACGATCGGAATTTCCGATGGAAAAAGTCAGACGGACTTTTTCCATCGGAAATTCCGTCCATGTGTATGCCCCCATCGGAGTAATTCCATCGGAAATTCCGATGAATTCCATCAGAGTTTAGATAGAGAACATGTTCTCTTTTCCCCCGATGGAATTCCGATGTGATTTTGGTCTGACAAAGGTCCGATCGTGTGTACGGGGCTTTAGGGTTGCCACCTTTTCTTCAAGTCAAACCCGAATCTGAGTGGCGCAGAGCAATTTTTTTAATTATCGTATAAACTATACATATATTTTGCAATTAAATAACATTTCTAATCATATGAAGTTATTCACAAGAGTCTTATGTCAGAGTCCACAGAGTTCTCCTCTTACATCTGAATCTGCAGAATTCTCCTTTTATATCTGAACTCAAATAGTTGGGTCCCTGGTGGCTGTGTGGGGTCCCTGTGCAGGGTCCCTGGTGGTTTTGCGGGGTCCCTGGTGGCTATGCGGGGTCCCTGGTGGTCATGCAGGGTCCCTGGTGGCTTTGCAGGTTCCCTAGTGGCGTTGTGGGGTCCCTGGTTACTGTGCTGGGTCCTGGGTCCCTGGTGGCTGTGCGGGGTCCCTAGTGGCCATGCAGGGTCCCTGGTGGCTGTGCGCGGTCCCTGGTGGTGGCTGTGTGGGGTCCCGGATACCCGGTGGTTGTGCGAGGTCCCTTGTTCGGCCTAGGCCAAAATGCAGCACTGTGTGTGTGTGTGGGGCTGACATATATACAGGTGTGTGTGTGGGGGGGGGGGGGGGGTGACATATTTACAGGATTGAGGGGGGGGGCTGAATGCATACAAGTGAGGTGGCCAGTGTGTGGATTCGATAGGATGCCCCTGTGGAAAAACCCTGTGGAATGTTGGTGGTCAGGATGGGGGCCAGACCTAAAGCTGCTCCCTCTCACCGACGATCGCGTGTACCTGACGGACATCGCGGCCGCCAGGTACACGCATCGGATCCTCGGTGATGCGCCGGGACTGTTTTTCCCCGCCGCGCGCCACCCTGTGGCGCGCGCGGGGAATTACAAGCAAATCACGTCCAAAGACGTGACCCCGGCGCCTCAGGTCCGCGCTGTTCACGTATTCTGTTAATAGCGCGGACCTGAAGAGGTTAAAAAAAAATTGGGCTATTTATTATAGTAGCAAGTAAAAAATATTGGGCCAGATTCACAGAGCCCTTACTCTAACTGGTGTTAGACTGGAGTAATTTCAAATTACGCGTGTTTTCTAGCTAGTCGGAAGCCTCAAACCATGAATAGACGGCTGCGGGCTTCAATTTGACTGGATTACGTGTTCGTACGCCTTCGGATCTACGCTGCAATAAAATTGCGGCCACTGGGTGGACTTCCCGTCGTTTTCCGCGTCGGGGTATGCTAATGAGCTTTTGCCGGCGATCCCAGAAATTACGATCTTCATTTGCAATCTCTTACGGCACCTTTATTCATCTTTTTTTTTGCGTAACACTATACCAGCTTTTTGCTGGTCTAATATTAGACAGCCCATGTTAAGTATGGTCGTCGTTCCCGCGTCAAATTTCTACGTTTTCCGACGTCTTTTATTATTTTTAACGTAAGTCGTCCGGGAATAGGAATGTTCGTAAACTATGCTACTCAAACAACGAATGACGTAACAACGTGATTTTGCGCAATGCACGGCGGGAAATTTCTGAACGGAGCATGCGCAGTTCGATCGTCGCGGGGACGCGCTTAATTTAAATGCTTCACGCCCCCCAATCGCGTATTTCGAATACGCGGCGAGAAATAGACTACGCCGCCGTAGCGTACGGGCAAAAATCTACCAGGATTCGGTGTAGAGCCTGGTAAAATACGGCAGCGTAGAGTATTTCGATTACGCAGCGCAATATTAAGTGTATCTGAATCTGGCCCATTGTTTTTTTTTTCAAAATTGTCGCTCTATTTTTGTTTATAAAAAAAAAAAAAAAGCAGAGGTGATCAAATACCACCAAAAGAAAGCTCTATTTGTGGGGAAAAAAGGACGTCAATTTTGTTTTGGGAGCCACGTCGCACGACCGCGCAAATGTCAGTTAAAGCGACGCAGTGCCAGAAGCTGAAATTTCACCTGGGCAGGAAGGGGGTATATGTGCCCAGTAAGGAAGTGGTTAAAAAAAAAGTTAATGTTGACTTAGAGAGTTTAGTTCCACTGTAATGTAATATAGATGGGTGTGTATATATCAGAGCCACAAAAGAACCATAAAATAAGTCTGCATGCCAACGCACACAATTTGTGCCTTTTAGATTTTATGAGTTTCTGGCATCCGCCTTATCAGTTTACAATCGGGCTGTATACATTAGCACGTAGGTTCCGAGAAGTGACAAAATCAAGTGTCATATTGTATGAACAGACAGCTTGTAATGTGCGATGTCCACACAGTTGTCGGCTGATGAGTGATGTGGAGGGTCCAGTGCCAAGTTCTTCCAGCAGCTGAGCAATGTGCCCATCCTTTAAAGTGACACTAAACTCTGGTTTAAAAAAAATTCTATCCCAGTATGTATTCTTAACTCAGAAAATTCCCTTCTATTGCTCTCAGCCTCCTCCAAATTTCCAAATTCCTTTTTTTTTTTCTTGGTTACTGTGATCTGACCCTGTTCGCGGGTGGCTACGTTCATTCTCTATGGTCTCACTGTATGTAGGAATACAGCCACCCTCTCTTTCTTGCTCCTAAGTAGAGATGGGAAGACCTGGTAAACAAAAGAAAAAGAAAAGAAAATTAAAAAATACGGGAAATAACGTTTTTTTTAACCACGTAAGACCCGGACCTTTAGGCAGGTTAAAGGACCCGGACCAGTTTTTGCGATTCGGCACCGCGTCGTTTCCTTTTAACTGACAATTTCGCGGTCGTTCGACGTGGCTCCCAAACAAAATTGGCTTTTTGGTTTATGTCAATACATTAACGCTGCATTGTTAATTGTATTTTTCTGCATTTAATAAAGAAGGCCAAAGTCATAAAAAAATCCATAATCAAGTTTCAAATAAAATATGCATATTACATATAAATTCATTTAAATCCTATGAAGCCATCCTCACATGCAAGGACTAGAGCCGGACCATTATGCAGGTAAAGGACCTTGCACCTTTTTGCGATTCGGCACTGCGTTGCTTTAACTGACAATTGCGCGCTCGTGCGACGTGGCTCCTAAAAACAAAATTGGCGTCCTTTTTTTCCCACAAATAGAGCTTTCTTTTGGTGGTATTTGATCACCTCTGCGGTTTTTATTTTTTGCGCTATAAACAAAAACAGAGTGACAATTTTGAAAAAAATGCAATATTTTTTACTTTTTGCTATAATAAATATCCCCAAAAACATATAAATTTTTTTCCTCAGTTTAGGCCGATACGTATTCTTCTACTTATTTTTGGTAAAAAAATCACAAAAGCGTTTATCGATTGGTTTGCGCAAAATTTATAGGGGTAGATTCATGTAGAGATCCGACAGTGTATCTACTGATACACCGTCGGATCTGTGAGATCCGACGCTCGGATCTATGCGGCTGATTCCTCGAATCAGGTTCCGCATAGATCTCCCTTAGAGCCGACTGGTGTAACTGAGTTACACTGTCGATTCTTAGGCTGCATTCTCCCGCCGTCCGCTAGGTGGCGCTTCCGTTCTTCTTCGCGCCGAATATGCAAATGAGCAGAAACGCCGATTCAGAATCGAATGCCCGGGCAACTTTTTTTCTTTACGTCGTTTGCGTTCGCCTTTTTCCGTCGGATTGTTACCCCTGCTATATGCGGGGTAAGTGCGGCGGATCCTATGTTAAGTATGGCCGTCGTTCCCGCGTCGAATTTTGAATTTTTTACGCCGTTTACGTAAGTCGTCCGGGAATACGGCCATACGTTAATAGCGTTAACGACGAACACCATGACGTCCTAGCGACGTCATTTAAAGCAATGCACGCTGGGAAATTTAGCCGGTGGCGCATGCGCAGTACGATCGGCGCGGGGACGCGCGCAATTTAAATAGTAAACTTCCCCTAGCCGCGGAATTTGCATTCCGCCGGGGGATTTACGATCCGCCAGGGCTACTTACGAGGCAAGTGCTTTCTGAATACAGCACTTGCCTCAAAAACTGGCGCAGGCGGATCGTAAAACAGATAGATCACGCGGATCAAAAGATCCGCTGATCTACATGAATCTACCCCATAGTGTTTACAAAATAGGGGATAGTTTTATTGCATTTTTATTTTTTTATTTTTGTTACTATTAATTGCGGAGATCAGTGGGTTTTTTCGTGACTGCGACATTATGGTGGACATTTCGGACAATTTTGACACATTTTTAGGACCATTGTCATTTTCACAGCAAAAAATGCATTAAAAATGCATTGTTTACTGTGAAAATTACAATTGCAGTTTGGGGGTTAACCACAAGGGGGCGCTGAAGGGGTTAAGTGTGACCTCATCTGTGTTTCTAACTGTAGGGGGGTGCGGCTGTAGGTGTGACATCATTGATTGTGTTTCCCTATATTAGGGAACACACGATCAATGACGGCGCCACAGTGAAAAACGGGGGAAGCCGTGTTTACACACAGCTCTCCCCATTCTTCAGCTCCGGGGACTGATCACGGGACTCAAGTGGCGAACGGGTCCGCGGGTCCCGCGGTCACGGAGCTTCGGAACGGGTCGCGGGCGCACGCCCGCGACCCCCGACTTGGCAATTAAAGAGGACGTACCTGTACGTGCTTGTGCCCAGCCGTGCCATTCTTCCGGCGTATATGTGCAGGAGGCCGTCTTTAAGTGGTTAAAGGCGCTTTTTGGTTTGTTCTGGAAAAGTTGGAAAGAAAAAAGTTATTTTACATAACTTTGATGCAACGTGACTGCCAAACAAAATTTACGTCCTTTTTTCCCCACAAATAGAGCTTTCTTTTGGTGGCATTTGATCACCTCTGCGGTTTTTATTTTTTGCGCTATTAACAAAAATAGAACAACAATTTTGAAAAAAATGCTAGGGCCCAGATTCAGAGAGCCATTACGCCTGTCTAACTGGTGTTAGACTGGAGTAATTTCCAATTACGCGCGTTTTCTAGCTAGTTGAAAACCTCAAACCATGAAAAGACGGCTGCGGGCTTCAATTCGACTGGATTACGTGTTCATACGCCTTCGGATCTACGCTGCAATAAAATTGCGGCCACTGGGTGGACTTCCCGTCGTTTTCCGCGTCGGGGTATGCAAATGAGCTTTTGCCGGCGATCCCCGAAATTACGATCTTCATTCGCAATCTCTTACGGCACCTTTAGTCATCTTTTTTTTGCGTAACACTATACCAGGTTTTTGCTGGTCTAATATTAGACAGCCCATGTTAAGTATGGCCGTCGTTCCCACGTCGAATTTCTACGTTTTCCGACGTCTTTTATTTTTTTTTTACGTAAGTCGTCCGGGAATAGGAATGTTCGTAAACGACACTACTCAAACAACGAATGACGTAACGACGTGATTTCGCGCAATGCACGGCGGGACATTTCTGAACAGGGCATGCGCAGTTCGATCGCCGCGGGGACGCGCTTAATTTAAATGCTTCACGCCCCCATATCTCGTATTTTGATTACGCGGCGAGAAATAGACTACGCCGCCGTAGCGTACGGGCAAAAATCTACCAGGATTCGGTGTAGAGCCTGGTAAAATACGGCAGCGTAGAGTATTTCGATTACGCAGCGCAATATTAAGTGTATGTGAATCTGGCCCAATATATCTATGACATAGTATTCAAACTATATAACATGAAGATCTTAATGAAAGAACTTTATGTATGTGTGTGTGGACTGTGTTTTTATGTAAATTCTTAAATTAAATTCTTAAATTATTGCAAGCTCCCTCATCTGAAGACAAGAAAGTCCTGGAATACAATTCAAGTAACACTGTACTTCTCAATGCAGTTCTCACACAAGAGGAATATGCATTTATGCCACTAGGTGGCACTGCAGGGGAAAGGCTCCAGTTTAGTTTGCTTGTAGGCTCCACCTTGTACTTCCTATCGTACTGTTGGGTGATTGTTGGGATACAGTAGATGATGGTTTCTGACCTCTCAGGCCTTAATGGACAGGTAAGAGGATACATTTTCACTGCCAAATTAGTTTATTTTTATACAGTGACCTTTAACCACTTCACCCCTGGAAGAATTTACCCCCTTCCTTACCAGAGCACTTTTTGTAATTCGGCACTGCGTCACTTTAACTGACAATTGCGCGGTCGTGCAACGTGACTGCCAAACAAAATTTACGTCCTTTTTTCCCCACAAATAGAGCTTTCTTTTGGTGGCATTTGATCACCTCTGCGGTTTTTATTTTTTGCGCTATTAACAAAAATAGAGCAACAATTTTGAAAAAAATACTATATTTTTTACTTTTTGCTATAATAAATATTTCCAAAAAATCTATATTAAAAAAAAAAAAAATTCCACAGTTTAGACCGATATGTATTCTTCTACATATTTTTTGAATAAGCGTATATTGATCGGTTTGCGTAAAATTTGTATCGTCTACAAAATAGGGGATAGATTTATTGCATTTTTTTTTCTAGTAATGGTGACGATCGGCGACGATTGTGACCATGACATTGCGACGGACATATCAGACACTTCTGACACATTTTTGGGACCATTCACATTTATACAGCGATTAGTGCTATAAAACTGCATAAATGTGGCTGGCAGGGAAGGAGTTAACACTAGGGGGCGCTGAAGGGGTTAAATATGTTCCCTAGTGAGTGATTCTAACTGTAGGGGGAGGAGACTCACAAGGGGAGGAGACCGATCTGTGTTCCTCTGTACTGGGAACACACATCGGTGTCCTCACCTCTGACAGGACACACCCAGATTCACGGTCCTGCTGTGATTGTAGGCAATCGTGGGTGCCTGGCGGACATCGTTCCCCGCCGGGCACGCGCATCGGGTCCCGAGCAATGCTGCGGGCACGCGCCCCCTAGACGGCCAGGAAGCCCAGGACATCTCTACTCCTAAGATGGACTATGAAGTCCAATGAGGCAAAAACACACAGTCATGCCTCGTACACACGACCAGTTTTCCCGTCGGGAAACTTGTAGGGTGTGGTACAGGATGGCCAGCAGCCTCTCACCAATTCCTAGAGTGAGGACTTGTCTTCTCCTAATCCCTGTCCAGGGATCAATGATGTCAGCTGAAGTGGCGCCCTCTTCACAGTCAGGTGGCAAGACCAGGCTCGAGAGTGGTGTTACTACAAACCAAGAAATGTCTGTTACTCAGCCGCTCTGCGCCCTAAATACTGTGGCAAATGACCCGAGGGCAGCCTCATACATTGCATGTGTGTTCCTCTACAACCTCTCTGAGCCTGCCCCCAGAATAGTCATTCCTCTCACTCCCTAAAGAGCTCTGGTCATTCTGGCATATGCAGTTCGAGATCCAACCTGTAATACAGGCTCATTGTCCCTGGGGACTACATCTCCCACAAGTTATAGTTCTTCCCAGCAGGCTCTGTCCTTCCCAGATTCCACAGCAGCTTTCCCTTTGGATGCATACAATCCCACAAATGGCCAGTGCCCCCCCCCCCCCCCACTGCCACGCCCACTGGGGATGGAGAGAGAAATTGCAGAGGTGGTTGTGTGTGGGCAGCTGCTTTCTTGCTGCCAGTGCTGCAGACCAAGGCTACACTTGAAAAATAGATTACAGGGCCATTAAGAAGTAGATGTGTATGAATTATTTTAGAAGAGTAAGGACATAATTTTTTGTCACTTTAACCACTTGCCGACCAGTCGCTGTCATTATACTGCGGCAGGTTGGCGCGGCTGCACGATTTGCCATAGGTATACGTCGGCTGCTATAAGAGCAATAGCAGGTGTGCACGCCCTGCCGCCGGATCACGTGGCCGCGATCAGGGCCGCGATCAGGAATTTTGGGGCCCCTTACACAGCTTCAGGCATGGGCCCCCTGGAGCAGAGAATCGGGGGGGGGGGGGGGTGCTGCCGCATGAAATTGAGAAGCGGGGGGGCCCTTTACAAAAAGAAGAAATAAAGAAAAATATATATAAAAACAGGGGGTAGCCATCCGGGGCCCTGGGGACCTCTGTGCCCTTTAATAAAAAGAGAGAATATATATATATATATTTATATATATAAAATATATTTATATATATATACAGTGCAGAAAATAAGTATTTGAACACCCTGCTATTTTGCAAGTTCTCCCACTTGGAAATCATGGAGGGGTCTGAAATTGTCATCGTAGGTGCATGTCCACTGTGAGAGACATAATCCAATTTTTTTCCCCCAGAAATCACAATTTATGATTTTTTAACTATTTATTTGTATGATACAGCTGCAAAGAAGTATTTGAACACCTGTCTATCAGCTAGAATTCTGACCCTCAAAGACCTGTTAGTCTGCCTTTAAAATGTCCACCTCCACTCCATTTATTATCCTAAATTAGATGCACATGTTTGAGGTCATTAGCTGCATAAAGACACCTGTCCACCCCATACAATCAGTAAGAATCTAACTACTAACATGGCCAAGACCAAAGAGCTGTCCAAAGACACTAGAGACAAAATTGTACACCTCCACAAGGCTGGAAAGGGCTACGGGGAAATTGCCAAGCAGCTTGGTGAAAAAAGGTCCACTGTTGGAGCAATCATTAGAAAATGGAAGAAGCTAAACATGACTGTCAATCTCCCTCGGACTGGGGCTCCATGCAAAATCTCACCTTGTGGGGTCTCAATGATCCTAAGAAAGGTGAGAAATCAGCCCAGGACTACACGGGAGGAGCTGGTCAATGACCTGAAAAGAGCTGGGACCACCGTTTCCAAGGTTACTGTTGGTAATACACTAAGACGTCATGGTTTGAAATCATGCATGGCACAGAAGGTTCCCTTGCTTAAACCAGCACATGTCAAGGCCCGTCTTAAGTTTGCCAATGACCATTTGGATGATCCAGAGGAGTCATGGGAGAAAGTCATGTGGTCAGTTGAGACCAAAATAGAACTTTTTGGTCATAATTCCACTAACCGTGTTTGGAGAAGAAGAATGATGAGTACCATCCCAAGAACACCATCCCTACTGTGAAGCATGGGGGTGGTAGCATCATGCTTTGGGGGTGTTTTTCTGCACATGGGACAGGGCGACTGCACTGTATTAAGGAGAGGATGACCGGGGCCATGTATTGCGAGATTTTGGGCAACAACCTCCTTCCCTCAGTTAGAGCTTTGAAGATGGGTCGAGGCTGGGTCTTCCAACATGACAATGACCCGAAGCACACAGCCAGGATAACCAAGGAGTGGCTCTGTAAGAAGCATATCAAGGTTCTGGCGTGGCCTAGCCAGTCTCCAGACCTAAACCCAATAGAGAATCTTTGGAGGGAGTTAAAACTCTGTGTTTCTCAGCGACAGCCCAGAAACCTGACTGATCTAGAGAAGATCTGTGTGGAGGAGTGGGCCAAAATCCCTCCTCCAGTGTGTGCAAACCTGGTGAAAAACTACAAGAAACGTTTGACCTCTGTAATTGCAAACAAAGGCTACTGTACCAAATATTAACATTGATTTTCTCAGGTGTTCAAATACTTCTTTGCAGCTGTATCATACAAATAAATAGTTAAAAAAATCATACATTGTGATTTCTGGAATTTTTCTTTTGATTATGTCTCTCACAGTGGACATGCACCTACGATGACAATTTCAGACCCCTCCATGATTTCCAAGTGGGAGAACTTGCAAAATAGCAGGGTGTTCAAATACTTATTTTCTGCACTGTATATATATATATTTTTTTTAAAGGGTGGTTGCCATATGGGGCCCTGGGGACCTCATTTTTTTATAAAAGGAAATTACAAAAAAAAAAGAAAAAAAAGAAATAAAAAAATATATATATAAAAAATAAATAAACATTTCTAAAAAAACAAAAACAAGGGGGTTGCCTTCCAGGGCCCTGGGGACCTCTGGGCCCTTTAATAAAAAAAAAACAATATAAAAAAAGTAAAACATTTTTATAAAAAAAAGGAGGGTTGTCTCTGGGACCTTTAATAATAATAATAATAATAATAATAATAATAATTTTATATATATATATATATATATATATATATATATATATATATATATATATATATATATATATATATATATTAAAAAAATAATAAAAAAAATAAAAAAAATATATAAAATAAATAAAAAAAATATATAAAATAAATAAAAAAAAGGGGGGGGGGTTGTCATCTGGGGCCCTGGGGATCTCCGGGCCCCTGGGGACCTCCAGACGCCTAAAAAAAATGGCCCTTTAATAAAAAATAAAATAGATATATATTAAAAAAAATATATTTTTTTATAAAAAAATTAATTAAAAAAGAGGGGGATGCCATCTGGGCCCCTGGTGGCCTCCGGGCCCCTGGGGACCTCCGAACCCTTAAAAAAATATATTTTTTTATAAACAAATTAAAAAAAATGGAGGTTGCCATCTGGGCCCTGGTGGCCTCTGGGCCCCTGTGGACCTCCGGACCCCTACAGGTGTACTGCCTGTACCCCCCTGATTGCGGCCCTGCCCGCGATCACTCCACAGAGAGCCAGAATAGGGATCTATCAAGGTAAATAAACAGATCCCCGTTCTGACAGGGGAGTACCTTGGGCCAGATTCAGGTAGAGTTAGGCTGGAGTATCTGTGATACTCCAGCCTAACTGTCACTTTAAGCCGGCGTTTCTGTTTTCTGTAACCAGAAAACAAGAAACGCCGGGTTGGTGTTCCGATGCGATCGGAGCAATTGAATTTCGCCATCGCATCGCAACTTTAATTTAAAAATGGCGCCGGGGGCGTTCCCGCTGATTTACGCTGAAAAAATATGTTAATCAGCGGGAATCGGCAATTCACGATCGTATTCGGGCGCGACGCAGTGACTTTCCGACGTTTCCGTAAGCGATACGCAGCGTAAAGATAAAGCAGCTCCCTAGTGGAGTATCCTATGTTAAGTATAGGCGTCGTCATCGCGTCAGAAAAAAAAAAATCGCGTCGCTTGCGTAAAACTTTCATGAATGGGGATGTGACGTCATTGACGTTCACTGACAGAATTTGGAGCATGCGCACTGGGATGCATTGACACTCGACGCATGCGCAGTACGTTCGCCGCGGGATCGCGCTTAGTTTAAATAATACACGCCCCGTACCCGCCCAATTTGAATTCCGCCGGCTCATTTGCGATGCGCTGCCGCAACTTTAGGAGCAAGTGCTTCATGAATAACAGCACTTGCTCCTAAAATTTCGGCAGCGTAACGTAAATGAGAAGCGTTACTCCAGAGCAAAGATGCTCCAATCTACCTGAATCTGGCCCTATGTGATCATCTGTTCCTATTGATCAGGAACCGCAATCTCTGTATTCCATGACAGTCCCCTCACAGTTAACCTCTTTATCACCCCCTAGTGTTAACCCCTTCCCTGCCAGTATCATTTATACAGTAATCAGTGGCTATTTTTTAGCTCTAAATGCTGTATAATGTCACTGGTCCCAAAAAAGTGTCAAAAGTGTCCGAATTGTCCGCCGCAATGTCAGTCCAGCTAAAAATCGCTGATCAATGCCATTACTAGTAAAAAAAAAAAAAAAAAAAAGGATAAAAAAAATGCCATAAATATGTCCCCTATTTTGTAGACGTTATGGCCCGGATTCACGATGGATTTACGTTGGCGTATCTCGAGATACGCCGTTGTAAGTACAAATGTGCGCCGTCGTATACTTGCGCCGATTCTCAAAGCCAGATACATCGAAAAACATGGCTTCAGCCGTCCGACGTAACTTGCCTACGCCGGCGTATCATGGGCACATAGTTATGCTGGACGCATTGGGCGTTCCCATTTTAAATATGCAAATGAGTAAGATACGCCGATTCACAAACGTAAATGCGCCCGGCCGCGTCATATACGCGATTTGCGTAAGGCTTACGTCCGGCATAAAGTTACCCCTCATATAGCAGGAGCAGGAAATGCAAAGGTATGGGCCAGGGAACGACGCTGTCTAATTTTACGGCGCGTACACCGTTTACGTAGTACTACGTGAATAGGGCTGTGCGTAGGTTACGTTCAGGTCGTGGGCGTATCTTAGGCAGAAATTTTGACGTAACTGAGAGCATACGCACTGGGATGCGTCCAAGATACGACCCATACGCAGTTCGTTTTTTGAAGCTCATCCCATCATTTGCATGTTGGTCACGCTTCATTGTAATATATCACGCCCACTTCCATCCCACTTCCACCTACTTTGACTTATGTCGGCTTACGTCGACAACTATACGCTACGCTGGCGCAACGTTGATCGCATTTGCTTTGTGAATAGCATGCTTGCCTCTCAACGTTGTGGCGGCGTAGCGTAAAGAAGATAGGCTACGCCCGCACAAAGATACGCCGCTATACCTGAATCCGGGCCTATAACTTTTGCGCAAACCAATCAATATACGCTTATTGCGATTTATTTTTTTACCAAAAATATGTAGAAGAATACATATTGGCCTAAACTGAGGCAGAATTTTTTATATATATATATATATATATATATATATATATATATATATATATATATATATATAAAATGTATTTTATTTTTTTATATTCATTATATCAAAAAGTAAAAAAACATATTTTTTTCGAAATTTACGCTCTTTTTTTGTGTATAGCGCAAAAAATTAAAACTGCAGAGGTGATCAAATACCACCAAAAGAAAGCTCTATTTGTAGGGAAAAATTACATACATTTTGTTTGTGTACAACATCACATGACCCCGCAATTGTCAGTAAGGCTGAATTCACACCTAGGCGTAGGCGATTTGCGGTGTTATTTACCGCGACAAATTGCAGCGTTTTTCCCAGCGATTTGCCGCGACAAAACGCGGCGTTTTTCCCCGCGGTTTTGTACAGGTCATTGGCATCAATGTAAAACGCCCAAGCCGCCCGATTCGCTCGTCAAAAAAAGGGTCCGCGACTTGTTTGAAATTCAGGCGTTCGGCGTTCTTTCGGCGTTCGGCGTTTTGCGTTGGAGATGGGAACCATCTCCATAGAGAATAATGTTATTTTTCCCCTCTACCGTCTTTGAGTGTCGCGCTTCAGGCGACAAAACGCTCAGGTGTGAATGCAGCCTTAAAGTCAGTGCCGTATCGCAAAAAATGGCCTGGTCATTAAGGGGGTATATCTTTCCAGGGCTGAATTGGTTAAAGGCTTAGTTTGCCTTTTCACACAAAAAAAGACCCTTTGACAAAGTCTAAGGCGGCGTACAGACGATCGGACATATCCGATGAAAACGGTCCGCGGACCATTTCCATCGGATATGTCCGATCGGGAGTTTGATCCGATGGCGTGTACACACCATCGGATCAAATTCCCCGCCGCCGGACGGCGCGGTGACGCGGCGGTGACGTTGACGCCGCCGCGTCACCGCCACGTCACCGCACCAGGAAGTAAAATACTTCCGCGCATGCGCCGAATCCATTCGGCAGCGGCGCGGCGGCGGTGGGGGCCGACATGTCTGCTGGTAAGTGTACTAACCAGCAGACATGTCGGGCGGACAGATTCTACCGGATAGATTTCAAAGCTTGCTTTGAAATCTGTCGGGTGGAGAAATCTGTCCGCTAGCCCATACACACGAGCGGAGATGTCTGCTGAAACGGTCCATCGGACCGTTTTCAGCGGACATATCCCCTCGTGTGTACGCCGCCTAAGAGACGTAACACATAAGGCAGTGTATTTGCCAGTAACGTCATCACGCTGCCGTCAAGCCGGTTTACATACTATTCATGCTCTGAAGGAGAGGAATGCCGCACAGCTGAGTGGGTGGGTGTATTGATTGTAAATGACAGGCAAAGGAATGTTTTTTACAATTGCTCCAGTTTTCATTCATGTGAATGATTTAACTTTTACTGTTCTAACTAAGTTGCAACAGAGAGTAGTATATATATTTCTGTTTGTTTAATGAAAATTATGTGTATGGGGAGTGAAGAGCTGAAAAAGATAGAGCTTTGAAATATGTAACCTGTAGAGATTGTGGGCTATATGATATCTTGCCTAGTGGGGTTGCACCGATACCGGTTTTGGTGCCGATACCTAGTATTTTCAGTATTTTAGATTCTCTAAACCAATACCTTTGCAGTGCGATTTCAGCCCATACAGGAAAAGGAGGGGTGAGTTGGAGGCAGGAAGTACAGAGGTGAGTGGTGGACAAAATGTGCAGAGGTGAGAGGTGGATGGAAAACAAGTGGAGAGGTCACATGTGGACAAGAATTGCAGAGGTGAGTAGTGAACAAAAAGTGGAGAGGTGAGCTGTGGCCAAGAAGTGGAGAGGTGAGCAGTGAACAAGGAGTGGAGACTAAGGCCGCGTACACACGGCAGAGAACCTCGACGGGCAGAACACATCGTTCCGCTCGTCGAGGTTCTCTGCCGGCCGTCAGATTCGGCGACCCGCCCGTCGGGAAAGGCAACCAGCCATTCATCCCGACGGGCCGTCGAGCAAATAGAGAACCTGCTCTCTATTTCGGCTCGACGGGTTTCCCAACGGGATGCTCGCCGAATCCGTACACACGGCCGAGGTTCTCGGCAGAATGGTTCTCGCTGGTTTCTGCCGAGAACCTCGGCCGTGTGTACCCTGCCTAACAGGTTTTCTTATAAGATTGCCCTGTATTTGGCTCCATCCATCTTTCCATCAACTCTGACCAGCTTCCTTGTCCCTGCTGAAGAAAAGCATCCCCACAACATGATGCTGTCACCACCATGTTTCACCATGTTTCACCATGTTTCACAGTGGGGATGGTGTGTTCAGGGTGATGTGCAGTGTTAGTTTTCTGCCTTGCATAGCATCATGCTTTTAGGCCAAAAAGTTTAATTTTGGTCTTATCTGACCAAAGCACGTTGTGTCCCCCACATGGCTTCTCACAAACTGCAAACAGGACTTCTTTTGTCTTTCTTTTAACAATGTCTTTCTTTGTCACTCTTCCATAAAGGGCAGATTTGTGGAGAACACCACTAATAGCGGTGGACAAGAAGTACATAGGTGAGCGGTCTACAAGAAGTACATAGGTGAGCGGTCTACAAGAAGTACAGAGGTGAGCGGTCTACAAGAAGTACAGAGGTGAGTGGTGGACAAGGAGTACAGAGATGAACAGTGGACAAGAAGTACAGAGGTGAGCGGTGGACAAGTATAGGAGAGGTGAGCGGTGGACAAGACGTGGAGAGGTGAGCGGTGGACAAGACGTGGAGAGGTGAACGGTGGACAAGACGTGGAGAGGTGAACGGTGGACAAGAAGTGGAAAGGTAAGTGGTGGACAAGAAGTGGAAAGGTGAGTGGTGGACAAGAAGTGGAAAGGTGAGTGGTGGACAAGAAGTGGAAAGGTGAGTGGTGGACAAGAAGTGGAAAGGTTGGTGGTGGACAAGAAGTGGAGAGTTGGGTGGTGGACAAGAAGTGGAAAGGTGAGTGGTGGACAAGAAGTGGAGGGTTGGGTGGTGGACAAGAAGTAGAGAGTTGGGTGGTGGTCAAGAAGTGGAAAGGTGAGTGGTGGACAAGAAGTGGAGAGTTGGGTGGTGGACAAGAAGTGGAGAGTTGGGTGGTGGACAAGGAGTGGAAAGGTGAGTGGTGGACAAGAAGTGGAAAGGTAAGTGGTGGACAAGAAATGGAAAGGCGAGTGGTGGACAAGAAGTGGAGAGGTGTGCTCTAAAGTGTGGAGGTGAGCAGTGAAAAAGGTGCAGGTGGTGAGATGAGAGGTGGACAAGAAGTGGAGAGTTGTGCAGTGGACAAAAAGTGGAGAGGTGAGCAATGGATGAAAAGTGGAGAGGAGAATGGTGGACAAAAAGTGATGAAGTGAGTAGTGGACAAGAAGTACAGAGGTAAGAGTTGGGCAAGAAGTACAGAGGTGAGCGGTGGATAGGAAGTACAGAGGTGAGCGGTGGACAAGAAGTGGAGGGATGAGTGGTGGGCAGGAACTACAGAGGTGAGTGGTGGACAAGAAGTGGAGGGATGAGTGGTGGGCAGGAAGTACAGAGGTGAGCGATGGACAAGAAGTGGAAGGATGAGTGGGGGACAAGAAATGGAGGGATGAGTGATGGACAGGAAGTACATAGGTGAGCAGTGGACAGGAAGTACAGAGGTGAGTGGTGGACCAGAAGTGGAGGGATGAGTGGTGGACAGGAAGTACAGAGGTGAGTGGTGGACAGGAAGTTGAGGGATGAGATGTGGACAGGAAGTTGAGGGATGAGTGGTGGACAAGAAGTGGAAAGGTAAGTGGTGGACAAGAAGTGGAAAGGTGAGTGGTGGACAAGAAGTGGAAAGGTGAGTGGTGGACAAGAAGTGGAAAGGTGAGTGGTGGACAAGAAGTGGAAAGGTTGGTGGTGGACAAGAAGTGGAGAGTTGGGTGGTGGACAAGAAGTGGAAAGGTGAGTGGTGGACAAGAAGTGGAGGGTTGGGTGGTGGACAAGAAGTAGAGAATTGGGTGGTGGTCAAGAAGTGGAAAGGTGAGTGGTGGACAAGAAGTGGAGAGTTGGGTGGTGGACAAGAAGTGGAGAGTTGGGTGGTGGACAAGGAGTGGAAAGGTGAGTGGTGGACAAGAAGTGGAAAGGTAAGTGGTGGACAAGAAATGGAAAGGCGAGTGGTGGACAAGAAGTGGAGAGGTGTGCTCTAAAGTGTGGAGGTGAGCAGTGAAAAAGGTGCAGGTGGTGAGATGAGAGGTGGACAAGAAGTGGAGAGTTGTGCAGTGGACAAAAAGTGGAGAGGTGAGCAATGGATGAAAAGTGGAGAGGAGAATGGTGGACAAAAAGTGATGAAGTGAGTAGTGGACAAGAAGTACAGAGGTAAGAGTTGGGCAAGAAGTACAGAGGTGAGCGGTGGATAGGAAGTACAGAGGTGAGCGGTGGACAAGAAGTGGAGGGATGAGTGGTGGGCAGGAACTACAGAGGTGAGTGGTGGACAAGAAGTGGAGGGATGAGTGGTGGGCAGGAAGTACAGAGGTGAGCGATGGACAAGAAGTGGAAGGATGAGTGGGGGACAAGAAATGGAGGGATGAGTGATGGACAGGAAGTACATAGGTGAGCAGTGGACAGGAAGTACAGAGGTGAGTGGTGGACCAGAAGTGGAGGGATGAGTGGTGGACAGGAAGTACAGAGGTGAGTGGTGGACAGGAAGTTGAGGGATGAGATGTGGACAGGAAGTTGAGGGATGAGTGGTGGACAGGAAGTTGAGGGATGAGTGGTGGACAGGAAGTTGAGGGATGAGTGGTGGACAGAAAGTGGGGGAATGAGTGGTGGAGTTCCTGACTATTTTATTAAAGCTCTTCTTGAGGTAGGGTCATTGGCCCAGATTCACAGAGCGATTACGCGTGCGCAACTGCTGTTGCGCGTGCGTAAGTCTAAATGTGCGCGTGCGTATAGTTGCACGCGATTCACAAAACAATATACGCCAGAAATCTACGTTTTTTGGTCCGGCGTAATTGAGTTAGACCTTCGCTTCCCTTCGCGCAAAACTGCGCTAGACACACCATTGATTTGCTAGTCAAATATGCTAATGAGGGAGTTACGGGGATTCACAAAAAAACGCAGTTGCTGCGCAGGCTACGCGATGTGCGCAACAGCAAAATGTTCTGTCTAAAGTTAGAGGACCTAAAAGCTGGTCTAAATTTTGAAAAAAAGTCTAATTGTCAGATAAAGCAACACTGTTAGTGAGGAGTTCAGCAGTCACACGTGTTGCCCAACAATCTGTATGCCAACATGCCAGGGGCATCGTCGCGCATAGCTATACTACTGACTTTAGATGAACAAAGAAGGAGGAGGGCACGGAGGATGGCACTAAGGAGGGCACGGGAGATGTTTTTTTTTTTTTTTTTCTTTGCTTATATAAAATTTACAATTTAAATTAATCTAATACAATATTCTTATCTGATACAAGCCCCTCACTCTTCACTTGATATATCACACACGCATAGACATCTTTGGCATGAGTGATTCTGAGGTGTTTCGCATCTTCAGATTCACCCCTCATGCCATCCTGGAATTAACCACAACCCTGCAGGAGGACATCACCAGCCCAACACATGGCACCACCCATGACACCCATGACAGCTACATATACAATCAGAGCCCCATCCCCACAGATTTCGAACAGAACATGTATGGGGACAGCTGGCTGGTTGGTGAGTGACATGGGAGTCAGGCATGACTATCCCCTCCCGTGATGCACACCTCACAAGTGGCACATGCATGACTAACATCCTCCTGTCTTTTCCCTTCAAGGTGACTCTGCATATGAACTGGAACCCCATCTCATGACCCCATCTCATGCCAGCTCACATTATGCATCTTTGCACGTTAAACACACACATTAATCATGGCACAATGAGAATGCATGCATGCACACCACTGTGGTCCCTAGCACACACACCCCACATCCTCATCAAATTGGATTGGCACCAGTCCACCATGCAAGACTGGTGAGCAGTAACGCCACGTCAAGGCTCCAATTATGTCACTGTACATTCATACACCATTCACACGGACCTGGGAATCACTTCTCCCTGGTCCTGGGGAACCCTTCTCCACCCAAATTGAGGATGACACCCCTTTTCCAGCAGGAATGTCACCCCCACATTCAAACATCATTCACAACCCAAAAAATGCCAAAAATGTCAGCAAAAAAAACAAAAAATGCATAGAAAAAAAAAAATGCATAGAAAAAAAAAAAAGGCAGAGAACAAAAATAAAAATGCTTTCAAACCAAAAAAAGGGGGAAAAAAAAATTAATGCCCTCTGCCTGAGCCACGCCTGGGGCGCCCCCGGCCACGGCCCCGGACCCTCAGGGGAGACGCATGGGGGAGGGGAAAAGCCGGGGAAGGAGGAGCAGCCCCTGAGATCTGCCCACCTGGCGGCCTGCCCTCCAAGGCCACGGCTATTCTGTCCAGGGCAGCACCAAGTGTTGCCGTGTTGCCCTGGATAGCCTGGGTAAGGGCCCTCACATCCTGCCCAACGCCTGCTGCTGTAGTTTGCAGGTCATTTAGGCAGGTTGTGGAGGCCCGGGAGTGGGAGTCCAGGTTACCCAGCCTATCGTTGATGGAGGACAGGCTCTGATCCACCCGCCCCATAGTCTGGCAGAGCTGTCTCAGAAGGCGGGTCTGGGTGGCCAGGTTCCTTCTCAGACAGGCGGGCAGGAGATTGGGCGCCCCCCTGGTGCTCTGGGATGACCTCCTGGCTCCAGCTGATGGTTGTGGCCGGGGAGAAGGGGAGGCCCTTGTGAGGGGAGCCATGTTGGGGGAGGAGGGGGGGGGCTCCCCCTTAGGGAGGGCAGGCTTCTTGCAGCCAGAGGGGAAGAGTCCGCAGAAACCAAACGTCCAGTGCCTGCCATGGACTCCTCCTCCTCATGATTCTCCTCCTCCTCATGATCGTCCTCCGCATGATCATCCTCCTCCTCTTGTTCCTCCTCCGCGGACTCTGGCCTTGTTGGGGGGGCCTCATTAGGCTGCTGTCCTGGCATTGGAGCGGTCAGGCCAGATGGCCCTGCACCCTCCTGCACAGCTGTGGATGACACAAACCATTCACAGGTTGGAGGATCCACACAATTGCCACATATTCCCTTTCACCCCCTCCCCCACACATGCTACACACCTGAGAGAAATAAAAACCTTACCTGGCACCGCGGGGACCGGACTTGTGTCAAAGCCTGGCAGGCCCTCCACTTCATGCCGGTGAAAGGTCAGGGCCACCACACGCTCCGTCGCTGTAAATCTAATCCGGCATGGTGGGCCCCCTCCTGTGCCCCTGGCATGGGCATTTATTGCGGCCATTTTTTTTTTCACCTCACGCCGGAGGTCATTTATTTTCTTTTCAATCCCAGACCGGGTCCGTGTCTCCCCCTCCCCCGATGAATTGACCTGCTCCGTGATCATATCCAATATCTCCCTCCTCCTGGCCGGGGTGGTGGTGGCACTCTGCGGGCCGTGGAGAAAACGCCCATACTCGCTAATGGCCCGGGCAAGAATTCTTTTTTCCCCCACTGTAAAATTAAGCTTTCTTTTTCTCTCTGTCATACTTCCAAACAAACTCACTAGCAGTCACCAAAAATCAGTCACAAATACAAGCACAACCAATCAGACAAGAACACACACAAAGAGAAAAAGAACACCCAAAAATCACACTAGCACTCAGCAAGAAACAGTCACAAAAAAATCAGATGAAAAAATAAAGCAAGAAAACAAACGCTCAGAAATCTATCAATCAAACAAACAGTCTCTCAAACACTTATCAAAACTCACTTTCACAAAAATACCAACAAGCACTAGATCACACAGAACACTAATCTGACAACTACAAAACACACTCTAACGAACAACAGAGCAAAAGCACTTGATTCAATGGGAAGGGACACAAAGGGATGTACTTTTGCAATGGAAGTGCGTTTGTGTGTGTCTATTTATGCTGTCTGCGTAGTTCACAACGTTGCCCTAGTCCATTTACAATTTCACTGATTGCGCCGCTCCCGAGTTGTGAGCATGCGCACAACGGAGCTGACATGGTTTCCTTCACGCGCGCATGTGCGAGTCGGCCGGCCCTTCATTTGCATGGGGTCACGGCTCATTTCAATGTAACACGCCCACGTCCCTCCCAATTTGTATTACTCCTCCTTACGCCTCAGGAAAAAACCTTACGCTTGCGCAATCTCTTGCGCAAAAGCTACGTGAATCGCGGGATTACGCGGCTATATTGCGCAAGTCTAACGGAAAAGTGGTGCGCTACGCCGGTCCAATAATGCGCCGATGTACGTGAATCTGGGCCATAGTGTCAGCTCCATGTCTATGGTATGCAGAAAAGCATATGTAATGGAATAGGTTGTTTAAAAAAAATGATTGTGCAGCAGGTTAAATGTATCTTTGTTAGATGTTTTGTGAGAATTTTGCCGTGGCACAGTAATTAAACCATATGTAAGCTCAGGTTCTGGTTAATAATGATTATGTTAGATGTGCCTCTGCACTAAACTGCCTAATTAAACAACCTAATTAAGCCTCCACCTAACAACTGTACTCCTATCTTAGTTAATAAATTGTGGGGCAGATTCACAAAACAATTACGCCTGTCTAACTGGGGTTAGACAGGAGTAATTTCAAATTTCCCGCGGCGTATCACTAGTTTGAATTCTCAAACCATGATACGGCGGCTTCGGGCTTCGATCCGAGAGGCTTACGTCTTCGTAAGCCTTCGGATCTACGCTGCCATCTATTTGCGGCCGCTGGGAGGAGTTTGCGTCGTTTTAATGCGTCGGGATATGCAAATGTGTTTTTACGGGGATTCACGAACAAACGAGCGAGCGTCGCAATCGTTTTCGTCTATTTTTTTATACGTAATGTTAGAGCAGCTTTTTGCTGCTCTAACTTTACGTAGCCCATGTTAAGTATGGCCGTCGTTCCCGCTTCGAATTTATTTAATTTTTTTTTTTGTTTACGTAACTCGTCGGGACGTGGATCGCCTGTAAAGTACGCTACATAAACAACGAATGACGTCACAACGTGATTTCGCGCAATGCACGGCGGGAAATTTGCGAACGGAGCATGCGCAGATCGATCGCCGCGGGAACGCGCCTAATTTAAATGTTTCACGCCCCCTACTCGCGCAGATGGATTGCGACGGGAGAAATACACTACGCCGCCGTCGTTTACCGTAGAAAATCTACCTGAATTCCACGTAGAGCAAGGTAAAAAACGGCGGCGTAGTGTATTTCTGATACGCTACGATAATCCATTTCTCTGTGAAACTGCCCCTGTGTTTTTAATGTGCCCAGCACTTAATTTATGTGAATAGAATAAATACATATCCCCAAGGACATTTTCTGAAAGCAGTGGACTTGTGTGCAAGATTATATTATGGGCCCTTCCACCTGAGACAAAGGAACCGCGTCAACGCGCCACAGAAAGAAATAGGTGTGGTTTTCATTCCACTTAATATTTTGTGTGACCTAAAGGGACACAGAGTGCAAGAGGTTCAGTAGTAAGTAATGCAGAGTTTAGTTTTCATGACTAATTGATGCAGAATTCAGGGGTCCGTAGTAATGATGCAGAGTTTAGAGGTCCGTAGTAATTGATGCAGAGTTCAGGGGTCAGTAGTAATGATGCAGAGTTTAGGGGTCAGGAGTAAGTGATGCAGAGTTCAGGGGTCAGTAGTAAGTGATGCAGAGTTCAGGGGTCGGTAGTAAGTGATGCAGAGTTCAGGGGTCAATAGTAAGTGATGCAGAGTTTAGGGGTCAGTAATAAGTGATGCAGAGTTCAGGGGTCAATAGTAAGTGATGCAGAGTTTAGGGGTCAGGAGTAAGTGATGCAGAGTTCAGGGGTCAATAGTAAGTGATGCAGAGTTCAGGGGTCAATAGTAAGTGATGCAGAGTTCAGGGGTCAATAGTAAGTGATGCAGAGTTTAGGGGTCAGTAATAAGTGATGCAGAGTTCAGGGGTCAATAGTAAGTGATGCAGAGTTCAGGGGTCAGTAGTAATTGATGCAGAGTTCAGGGGTCAATAGTAAGTGATGCAGAGTTCAGGGGTCAATAGTAAGTGATGCAGAGTTTAGGGGTCAGTAGTAAGTGATGCAGAGTTCAGGGGTCAATAGTAAGTGATGCAGAGTTCAGGGGTCAGTAGTAATTGATGCAGAGTTCAGGGGTCAATAGTAGAGTTCAAGGGTCAATAGTAAGTGATGCAGAGTTTAGGGGTCAGGAGTAAGTGATGTAGAGTTCAGGGGTCAGTAATAAGTGATGCACAGTCCAGGGGTCAGTAGTAATGATGCAGAATTTAGGGGTCAGGAGTAAGTAATGCAGAGTTCAGGGGTGTTTAACCGGGTCCAGGGTGCTGTGTAATGTAAAGGGATCCAGAGGTGCAAGGTGCTGGAACCCCACATACCACCGCTGCCGCACCCCCCCGGTAAGGTGACCACGTTTCTAAACTACCATTCAGGTACACTCCCCTTCCCAAAAATCAGCTTGTGCTGTAACAAATCACAGCACAGTGATTGGACACAAGAGGCGGGATTTATGATTTCTCCAATCACACACAGGGGGCGGGGACTATGCTCCTCCAGGCATTCCAGGCCAGGGCAAGTACTGTCAGTGAGTAAGGCGGTGAAGTGGCGGCCTTTTTTGGGGGCATCAGATTGGCCCGGGGGGAGGCTGTGTCAGTTTCATTCCGGGACACTGTATTGTCCTGGAATGAAGGTGCCCGGGACAGACATGCAAAATGCGTGACTGTCCCGGGCAATCCGGGACACGTTGTCACCCTACACCCCGGGCCTGTTTTTTTGTCCCAGTCTGGGTCTAGCAGTGTTTGTAATCCTTTTGTGATCTTAATGAACTCTTTGCATGGCTTTGTTAACTTTTTTGCAATCTTATCTTAGGTCCCAGTACAGTAACAATTTTTTTGCACTGCCTGAAGCTGCCCAGATCTGGAGTTACTAACACAATTTCTGAGATGATATCTTACTATAGATCATATTAAAGTAAAGCTCTCATGGTTGATAAATACCCAAATTTGTCATAGGAAATACATGAAGGCACCCTTGAATAAGTGTGAATACTTCCTCCAGAAGTTGTCTTAAGTGCCTCCGGTGCCCAGGATCCTGCGAGCTCAGATATAGAAATGTTGAGTGCTGAGTGCTAGTCTGCTGTCTTCCACCTTCTGTACCTACAAATAGGTCAGGGAAGCAGCACCATTTTTGCTTGGGAGAGGAAGAGTTGGACATTTCTGCAGTTGGCATTTTAGGCATAGGAAGAAGAGATAAATTATTCTTAGGAGGCAGCTGGGATAAATTCTTACTTTAAAAGACAAGAGAGAAGGAGAAATAGATTTGGGAATAGGGGGGGGGGGGGGGTGTTGGGAGGAATTTTACATTTTTGGTCACCGCCATTACTAGTAACATAAAAACGCAAAGCAATCAATAAATGCCTATTGCGTTTTTTTTTTTTTTTTAACAAAATAATAAATGTTTTTATATATATCTATTGGGGATATTAATTATAGCAAAAAGTAAAAAATATTGCATTTCTTTCAAAATTGTCACTCTATTTTTGTTTAAAATGCCATAAAACTATCCCCTATTTTATAGATGCCATAACTTTTCTGCAAACCAATCAATATAAACGCTTATTGCAATATTTTTTTTTTTTTTTACCAAAAAATATGTAGAATACGTATCGGTCTAAACTGAGAAATATTTTTTTTTATATATATTTTTTTTTTTTGGGGGGGGGGGGGGGGGGATATTTATTATAGCAAAAAGTAAAAATAATTACATATTTTTATTTTTTAAATTGTTGCTCTCTTTTTGTTTATAGAGCAAAAAATAAAAACCACAGATTTGATCAAAAACCACCAAAAGAAAGCTCTATTTGTGGTAAAAAAAAAGGACGTCAATTATGTTTGGGTACAATGTCGCGCGGCCACAAAAGTTAAGGTGACGCAGTGCTGAATCGCAAAGAATGGCCTGGTCTTTGGGCAGTCAGATCCTCTGGGGGGGGGGGGGGGGAGAGAGGGAAAGAGAGAGAGAAAGAGAGAGAGAGAGGGGAGGGGGAGAGGGAGAGGGAGAGGGAGAGGGAGAGGGAGAGAGAATCATTAAGATTGATCCATAATAAGAAAACAATAATCATGATGATAATAATGATTATTAAAATAACAACAATACTAGTTAACATAGAATAGCAACTTATAATAACCATATTGATAACAATAATGATGATAATAATATAAAATATATTAAAATTATAATAATATAACATTAAAAACAACAATAGTAAAGTAATATATGATAATAATAGAAGATAAAACAATAATAATAATATAATAATAAAAACAATATTAGTTAACATATAATAATATAAAATAATAATAATATAACATATAATAATAAAAATGACGATGATAATAATATAACATATAAAATTAAAGACAATAATAATATACAGTAATATATAATATACAATAATACTATTAATAACAATATTAGTTAATAACATATAATAATATAAAATAATAATGATAATAATAACAACAATAATAGTTAACATATTATAGCATTATAACATATCATTTTAATCATATTGATAACAATAAAAATGATCAAAATGCTGATAATATTAATATAACATTAAAAACAACAATAGTACAGTAATATATGATAATAATAGAAGATAAAATAACAATATTAGTTAACATATAACAATATAAAACAATAGTGATAATAACAATAATAACACATTATAATAACAATAATACTTAACATATAAAAGCAATATAATAATAATGATATTGGTGATAATAATATAACATATAATAATAAAAATGACGATGATAATAATATAACATATAAAATAAAGACAACAATAATATACAGTAATATATAATACTATAAGATACATTAATAATATTAATAACAATAATAGTTAATAACATATAATAATATAAAATAATAATAATTAACATATAATAGCAATACAACATATAATTTTAATCATATTGATAACAATAATAATATAAAATAATAATAATAATAATAATAATAACAACAACACTAATAGTTAACATATAATAGCAATATAATAATAATAATCATATTGGTGATGATGATGATGATAATAATAATAATAATAATAATAATAATAATAATTTAACATATAATAATAAAAATGACAAAAATAATATAACATATACAATTTAAGACAATAATATACAGTAATATATAATAATATAAAAAAAACTTATATTAATAACAATAATAGTAATAACATATATTACTATAAAATAAAAATTATAATAATAACAACAATAATAGTTAACATATAATAGAAATATAACATATAATAATAATAATCATATTGATAATAATGATGAAAATAATAATAATATAGCATATATCAATAAAAATATGAGGATGGTAATAACAACATAACATATACAGTACAATTAAAGACAACAATAATATACAGTAATATATAATCATAATAGTATAACATAAAATAATAATATGAATATTAGTTACGTCAAAATAATATATAAACTATTATAATAATAATAATAATATATAATAATGATAATACAGTAGTTAACATATAATAAAATAAAATAATGATCATTCTAATAATCAGTGACAGGATTCGATCCCCCCGCCTCCTGATCACAGCTGACCGGTTACACCCCGCGGATCGCGCACACCTTACCGAACAGCTGATAAAAACATTGAACATGGGCGGGCCCTGCTGACCCAGCCCTCTACGCCTTTCTCATTGGTCGAAGTGTACGTCATTCACGCCCTTCTTCCTTCCTTTCCTTAGTCTCCTGTCACTCGCACAGCCAATCGCCCGGGGCTGTGGGGTGGATGACGTCACCGGTTGCTAAGAGGAATCCAACGTGCGACCTGTCAAGCTTAGCGGCCCCGTTCTGGCGCTCGTGTCCCCGTTTAAGAAGTACTGACAAAGCGGAGCGCGGGTCCCCCTATCGGGTCTCTCAACCTCCTTTGACGGCGGGGCTGTGCGTTCCGTTCCTGCGGGATCTACGATCGGGAAAGCTGACGTCATCAACCGGGCCTTTGGCGCGGAGTGATCCGCCCTCTTCAGCCCCCCCCCCTCTTCCTCAGAGTTCCAGGAGGTGAAGCGGCTGAGGCGGAGGGTCACGTCCAAGGAAGAGCAGGAAGGGTCCGCTGAGGAGAGAAGAGAAGGAGCCCTGAGGTGAGGAGGAGAGGGGGAGGGGAGCATACATTGTATATACTGGGGGCTCTATGAGGGGGAGGGGCTCTCCATGTGCTGCCATTGTTTTCATTCCTTCCCATTCCCAGAAGAGATGCAATGTGTCCTCTATGGGTCCAACTTCTGTCCTACAGAGACAACTATCATTTCCTGACTTCTGGGGGCCTGTCATGTGTCAGCCAGGGGGGCCCCCTCCATGTGTGTCCCAAGGACCCTCCCCCACATGCATGTCCCAGGTGTCCCCCCTCTACGTGAGTGTCCCCCCTCTACGTGAGTGTCCCCCCTCTACGTGAGTGTCCCAGGTGTCCCCCCCTCTACGTGCGTGTCCCCCCCTCTACGTGCGTGTCCCCCCCTCTACGTGCGTGTCCCCCCCTCTACGTGCGTGTCCCCCCCCTCTACGTGCGTGTCCCCCCCCTCTACGTGCGTGTCCCCCCCCTCTACGTGCGTGTCCCCCCCCTCTACGTGCGTGTCCCCCCCCTCTACGTGCGTGTCCCCCCCCTCTACGTGCGTGTCCCCCCCTCTACGTGCGTGTCCCCCCCTCTCTACGTGCGTGTCCCCCCCCTCTACGTGCGTGTCCCCCCCCCTCTACGTGCGTGTCCCCCCCCTCTACGTGCGTGTCCCCCCCCTCTACGTGCGTGTCCCCCCCCTCTACGTGCGTGCCCCCCCCCCCCTCTACGTGCGTGTCCCAGGTGTCCCCCCCCCCCGTGCGTGTCCCAGGTGTCCCCCCCCCCCCACGTGCGTGTCCCAGGTGTCCCCCCCCCCCACGTGCGTGTCGCGAGGGGTCCCCCCCCCCACGTGCGTGTCGCGAAGGGTTCCCTCATACAACTTCATAAGTCCCACCGTATGCATGTCCTAAATATCCCAAGTGCCCCAAATTTTCATGTGCCAAGTTCCACATGTTTTGAGTGCCCGTGACCTGAGGGTCCCCAAATGTCCTGAGTGCCCCCATAGACTTGGTCTGAGGGACCCATTTAGTCTTGAGGGCTCCCTATATATGTTCCAAGGGCCACATTCTGCACATTTCACATGCCCCATCTGTAGGTCCTGATTGCCCCCCATACATATGTTCCAAGTGCCCCATCCACAATTACTGGGTGTGCCAAATGCCCCCCATTCTCATGTTCTGGGCATCCCCAGTGTCTTCATATACATGTCCTGAGGTTACTGAAGACCTCCCTATATATGTTCTGAGGACCACGGTCTTTACATTTCATGTATTGGGCCCCCCCCCCCCCCCCCCCCAACCTCCTTAGTTCCTGTGTCCCTCCTGTGTCCTGACGTCCCTTATGTACATGTCCCTAGTGCCCCCACCTGCCTGTACTGAGTACCCCAATTGAAAGGTCCCGGGCTCCACGCGCCCCGGGTCCCTCCAGGCGCCCCGGGTCCCTCCTGGCACCCCGGATGCCCCGAGTCCCTCCATCCTCATGTCTCAGGTGTCCTGACTTCCCTGTCCTTAGTGCCCCCACCTGCATGTACTGAGTACCCCAATTGAAAGGTCCCCGGGTGTCCCGAGTCCCTCCTCCTCCATCCTTGTGTCTCTAGTGTCCTGACTTCCCTCATATGCATGTCCTTGGGGCCCCCACCTGCATGTACTGAGTACCCCAATTGAAAGGTCCCCGGGTGTCCCGAGTCACTCCTCCTCCATCCTTGTGTCTCTAGTGTCCCGACTTCCCTCATATGCATGCTTGGGGCCCCCACCTGCATGTACTGAGTACCCCAGTTGAAAGGTCCCAAGTCCCTCCTGATGCCCCAGGTGTCCCTCCTCCCCATCCTCAAGTCCTGGGTGTCCTGACTTCCCTCATATACATGTCCTTGGTGCCCCCACCGACATGTACTCCAATTGAAAGGTGCTGGGTGTCCCCGTCCGCACATCCCATTTGACACCAATGTCACGACTGACAGCTCTGGGACTCCAACTAGAAGGAATGTCCTTCCACCTGAAAATGTCACCTTATTGGTAAAGCTGTCCCTGGTCCTGATTTCCAGGGACTCCTCCAAGTTTTGCCTGGAATTGTCCCTTTCATTGAGTCACGTGTGACCCCCCCAGGACCGGTGATCTCCAGGTGTCCTGGTCCATCCCTCCTCTCTGGTCCTAGATCTACACCTGGTCACATGTTCTCGTCATTCCATAAAAATGCCCAGCGTTTGAAACATAGAACTTTATCAAACAGAATGTCACCCAGGTAAAGTGAATGTCCTGGAATATATTCGGCTCGGTGTAAATGGAAACAAAAGCATTTTCTTATCGGTGTGTGTTGTGGGACTGTCATGTGCCACAGTCCTCGGGGACAGGCTTGTGAGAAGACGAGTGTGCGGCTTCTGGAATGATTGTATAGTGGAGGCAGATATCTTATCGGGATTCATCTCCTGGAATGTTTGTGCCTCATTCAAGCATCTCATGCCCCCCCCCCAATACGGCTGGGATCCCCCCCCATCCTCTTCCCTTCCTCGGCATGGTATTGTGAGGCTTGCAGATCAACAGAGGGCACACGTGTACAGCATGTATGTATAAGATTTATTGATTTCCTTCTTTTTGAGCTTTATTAGACCACATAACTCCACATCTACTAATGTGCGACTTCTATTAAGGAACCCATGTGTGATTTTGTAGATATCTGCATGCATGTTCTCCATCATGGAGCCCTGAATGTAATATGACGTTCTATTTATTCATGTGATGTGCTTTGTTTTGGTGGGTGATGGTGGGTTTTTCTTTGTTTTTCCCCCACGGAGCTCTATCTGACTTGTAATTCTTTTTTTTTTCTATTTTTTTGTTATTGATCCATGGCTTCATGACTAGTTTTAGGTCTTTGATTTTGTATTTAGATTCTTTTTTTTTTTCCAAGTGTGTTTATAGATGGATAGATAGAGATATCTATCTCTATCTATAAACACACTTGGAAAAAAATTAAAATATCTAAATACAAAATCAAAGACCTAAAACTAGTCATGAAGCCATGGATCAATAACAAAAAAAATAGAAAAAATAAATTATATATATATATATATTTTTCTTAATAGTGTTATGAATCAATATTGACTATATTAAACAAAATAATGGCTAAAAAAAAGGACATAAAAACACAATATTGGCAAAGGTATGCTGTTAAAATTCCCAGTTCATACGGTATAAGAGCAAAAGATGATATGAAAGGAAGTCACTTACCTTTGGTGTCATCCTTTCATGTCATCTTTTGCTCTTATACCGTATGAACTGGGACTTTTTACAGCTTACCTTTGCCAATAATTTGTATGTATTTTCTAGCTATTATTTAGTTTGTAGCGCAGCACCACTGCTCTTTCGTTTAATTATTCATCCAAGGATTCCTATATATTGACATTGAGTGTCCAGCTGCTTATATTAGGATTGTTCTTTGGTTTTGCGCTGACTTAACCCATACTTTTTACATTGAAATATTGACTATATATTTTTGTTTTTAATATAATATATTTTGTTTTAAAATTAAGCCGCTACTTTCATGAATAGTTTTTGGTGTTTAGACTTCCCAGGTTTTCTTCTAAAGCTTTTTTCATATTATGGTTACAACTCCAGACCGTGACTTTTATCACTAGAGTTTATGTAGGTTGTTTTATTTATATCTATATCTCTATGGCTTTTGTTCATGTTATTGTTAAAAATCAGGCTATGGCTTCAAATTTTTAGTTTGGATCTAGTTTTCGATTTATTTTTTATTTTTTTACCTATAATGCCACGTACACACGATCAGAAATCCGACAAGAAAAGTAAGATGTTGGTTAGCGTATGGTCGGGAATTCCGACCGTGTGTATGCTTCATCAGACTTTTTCTGTCGGAATTTCTGCCAACAAAAAATTGCGAGCTGGTTCTTAATTTTTCAGACAGAAAAATTTCCTAGTGGAAAATCCGCTCGTCTGTATGCAATTCCGACAAGCAAAAAAAAAACATGCATGCTCAGACTCAAGCAGAAGAGCCAAACTGCCTATTGAACTTCATTGATCTCGGCTCGTTGTACGTCACCGCGTTCTTGACGTTTGGAATTTCCGACAAGGTTTGTGTGATCGTGTGTATGCAACACAAGTTTGAGCCAGGGAGAAAAGAAATCCACGGTTTTCTTGTCGGAATTTCTGATCGTGTTTACGCGGCATAAGATTTCTCTGGGTGTTTTTTTACCTGTACAACTATTGCTTGTGTGTTTTTGGGGTTTCTTTATTTTATTTTGTTTATTTTTGTACTATTTTTCGTGTGTGTGCGTGTGTGTTTTTTCTTCTGTACATACTCTTCTTTTTTTTTTTTAAATCAAGCGTTCTAAAATTGGAAAAACTAAAACTACTCAGAACGCTAGATTTTTTATTTTTTTTAAAGAGTATAAACAGGAAAAAAAAAACACACCATCAAGAGAAACTCAGAAGCGTTAAAAAATAAATAATAATAATAAAATAAAAAAAAATGCACCCCAACAAGAAATCTATAACATTGGAAACACTAAAACTAGTCAGATTTCTTGTTGGGGTGTAATTTGTTAGTTTGTTTATTTATTAATGCTTCTGAGTTTCTCTTGATGGGGTGTTTTTTTTTTTTTTTCTCTCCAGTTAAAAGAATCGGTGCACAGCTTCATGACTCCTGAGTTCTTCAATTTTAGATTTTCTCCAGCCGTTGGGTTCTGAGAATGGAAGGGTTAATAACAACCTAGCACTTGGTACAGCAGCACTTTGTCTGATCCCTCGGAGTGTTCAGAGTCTCATTAATAATGTGACCGCCAAACAAACCGTTTAATTGGGTGACGGCGCTCCCAGAGGGACCATGGTATAGTCACCTAGAGGTGTATCCAGATGTTCTGCTCCTACTATATAGTCTTGTCTTTGGGGACAATGGTGGGTAAACACATTGCGAAAAACACATCTAATAGCCGGGTTTAGATTGGAGGAACGTTACATTTTGGTCACTTTTGCCACATTATAAAGCAACATTTTGGCTTTGGGACTAAAGCCTGGACTCCAATGTTCTCCGTGACGGGCCCATGCTCAGACTTCTCTGGTCAGGATGTGCTGCATATGGTTTTGAGAAAATAATTATCGAAATTTAGGAATTATCTGGCGTTATGCATGAATTACTTCGAGAATAGGACCTGCTCTTTATCAAAGTAATAAATAAAGACATATATTTGGCAAAGCAAATAACGTGTTAGAAACCACAATATAAAATGATGTTGATGGAAGAAAATGTGTGAGTCGATCTCTTTAGTAACTTCACCGCTTGTGTTCTGATCATCAGACCAGAGAAGATGTTTTGGACAATGTTCATTTATTTTTTTCAATGTATATTTTGGTAAATCTTGCTAAAAGGGTAACTTTACTTTACAGACACTCACACTATATTGCCAAAAGTATTGGGACACCTGCCTTTACATGCACGTGAACTTTAATGAAATCCCAGTCTTAGTCTGTAGGGTTCAATATTGAGTTGGCCCCGCCCTTTGCAGCTATAACAGCTTCAACTCTTCTGGGAAGGCCGTCTACAAGGTTTAGGAGTGTCTATGGGAATGTTTGACCATTCTTCCAGAAGTGTATTTGTGAGGTCAGGCACTGATGTTGGACAAGAAGGCCTGGCTCACAGTCTCCGCTGTAATTCAGCTCAAAGGTGTTCTATCGGGTAGAGGTCAAGGACTCTGTGAAAGTTCCTCCTCCCCAAACTCACTTATCAATGTCTTTATGGACTTTGCTTTGTGCACTGGTCCAAATCATTTGGTGGAGGGGGTATTATGGTGTGGGGTTGTTTTTCAGGGGTTGGGCTTGGCCCCTTGGTTCCAGTGAAGGAAACTCCCAAGGCGTCGGCATACCAATACATTTTGGACAATTTCATGCTCCCAACTTTGTGGGAGCAGTTTGGGGACGGCCCCTTCCTGTTCCAACATGACTGTGCACCAGTGTACAAAGCAAGGTCCATAAAGACATGGATGAGTGAGTTTGGGTGGAGGAACTTGACTGGCCTGTGCAGAGTCCTGATAATTTTTTTTTTTTTATTATTATACAGGATTTATATAGCGGCAACAGTTTGCACATCACTTTACAACATAAGGACAGACAGTACAACTTCAAATCAATACAGGAGGAAACGAAGGGCCCTTTTTCAACCTGACTATGTAACTGTGTGGGATGAGCTGATGGAGAAGGTAAAAGTACAGTTGTTAGGTGGGGGTTGGATAGGCTTCGTTAAAGAGAAGGGCTTTCAGGGATTGGCGAAAAGCAAGCAGGATAGGAGCTAGTCGGACAGATTGGGGTAGGGAGTTCCAGAGGGTGGGGGGAGTCCTGGAGGCGAGCATGGGAGGAGGTGACAAGGAAACTAGAGAGTAGGAGGTCTTGGAAGAAACAAAGGGAATGGGTAGGTTGGTGTTTTCAGACTAGGTTAGTGATGTAGGTGGGGGCTGAGTTGTGTACAGTGGAACCTCAGAATACGAGTATAATCCGTTCCAGGAGAATGCTTGTAATCCAAAGCACTTGCATATCAAAGCGAGTTTCCCCATAGAAGACAATGGAAATGAAGATCATTTGTTCCGCATTGCCTTCTATGGCATGCAATGCCGCATGTGGCCATCTGTCCGAACTCCTCCGAACCTCTCCGAGTGTAACCCGCACCTCTGGCCAAATGCGGTACTGCACACCCCATTACATTGAACTCTGCTCGTGTTGCGAGACACTCACAAACTGAGTCAGAATTAGAAGAAAAAAAAAGTTGCTTGTTATTCAAAACGCTCAAACCAAGGTTCCACTGTATTCGAATCTTGAAAATATATAATAACCCCCCAATTGGGTTCAAGAGACGCTCAGATCCTTAGCTGTCACACAAGGGAAGGGCAGCCTTTCTCAAACCTTTCCCACTAGAAGGAACCTTGAAATAATTTCCGGGTCTCAGGGGCAACCCTTCTAAAACCGTTTTATCAAGGGTCAGAAGGAAACTCGACCCTTACCATTGGTGGTCAGTAAGAAGCGTGTCCCCCTTACAATGAAGGTCAGAATCCTACCTTTTAGACCCCTTTCACACTGGGGCGGTTTGCAGGCGCTATTGTGCTAAAAATAGCGCCTGCAAACTGACCTGACACAGCGGCAGAGTGGTGCGCTGGCAGGACGGTAAAAAAAGTCCTGCTAGCCGCATATTTGGAGCCGGTGTGTTTACCGCTACTTCCCATTGAAAGCAATGGGAAACTGCGGCTATAACGGGCGGTATTATCCCTTTTTCAGTCACTAGCAGGGGGTAAAACTGCACCGCTAGCGGCTGAATACCGCCACAATTCCAACGGTAAAGCGCCGCTAAAAATAGCAGCTCTTTTCCGCCACTGCACCTCCCACCCCAGTGTGAAAGGGGACTTACAAATATCTAAATGAAGATTGAAGTAATGCCGCCATCCCTGCCATGTGATAACGTCCCTGGCACCATTAAAGGAAAAAATGCTGAAATTACTGTTTACAGGGTATAATAGGACATGATAGTTAACTGATTCCTTTTTAAAAACGATTAAAAATAGATAAAAATCAATCGTATGTACCTGCAGTTTTAGTTTAGTTTTTGCTGCTGTTTCCTGCTTCTGTGATGTACAGAGGCACAGAGCCAATCAAGGGCAGTGATGGTTTGTAAAACTAAAGTGATTGGTGCTGAGGGGTTTTAGACACACAGTAATCACACCTCCTTGATTAGTGACCACAGAGAGAAAGCTCCCAGCACTGTGGTCATCAGGAAACAGACAACCAGGAAATGTGGAGATCAGAGAAGAATTACAGCAACTTGAGAGCAAAAACAAACAATGAGGACATGAAAACAGCACTGCATTACGGTAAAGGAAGCTATTAAGAAAAAAAAATTTCTTTACAAACCCTTTAAATGAGGGGTCAGTTGGCCACCACTCATGGGAGCCCTAGTAACCTCTGGAGGAACCCTGGTTGAGAATGACCAGTCTGGGGTTCTTTGTCACCTGTTGGGGGATTCAGTGATGAGGATTGTATTGTGTGCCCTTACATAGATCTGTGTAGGACACCCAGCGCTACAGAAGAGTATCAGCAATACCGGATTACTTCCATCTGTAATGTCTACGCAACTGAAGCCCATGTGAATCCTTCTGTAACCCCTTCCAGTCTTATGGGGAATATGTATATTTATAGGTGATCTAGTCACTCCTATCTAGGATTGTTATCGTCCATCCTTTTGTAGTTCCTGAAGGTTCACATACTTTTGTTGATGTCTGTGTAATTTTTATATTTTTTGCCTTTTGGTTGGTTCTATCTTTTGTAGTACGGCTTTCCTAGGAACGTTCTTCCTATAAAGGAGTTAACTGTAAGGGAACGTATGAAATGTAAATATATGTTCATGATGGATCCCCTCTAATGTAATTCTGGTTGGTTTGTTGGACGGCTGCCACACATAGTATATCTCTACTTTCTGCACATCTTGGAAAGCACAGCCAAAATGGGCCGATTCCTTCTGTCACCTTGAAGCCTGGAGCGATCATTTTATTATTATTATTATTCCTTTGGGTGGATTCGTTTAACCCTTTTTGGCAGTAAAATAACGCTAATAAGTCTTGTGTTATTTGGGTGATTATCGACTTGGGAAGAGTATCGACTTTTTTTTTTTTTTTTTAATAGTTTTTTTTTCAAAGCCTTTTTTTCTTTGTATGATTTGTAATGATTTATGTACACGGGGGAGCTGCCATATTTTCTCAATACACAAGCATGCTCTTCTTCCTGTTTTGCAGTACTACAGTGGTTGTGGTCTTGCTGGCCTTTTGTCATGTTTTGTGTTGGCTGACTCATGTAAAAAACTGTGTTTTCTGGTTTGTCTGTGTGGCCAATATCCACAATAAGAACTACTTGCCAACCGCCTCCTGTAGCCTTACCGCTACAGGGCGACTCTGTTGAGCAGGGTCGTGTAAATATATGCGATTTGCATTTCCATGTAGGGGGCACGCGCCAGCCGCCCTAGCTGTGCTGTCATTTGTTACATCACAGGGATCAGCAGGTCCCGGTCCGATATAAGGTTGGCACCCACTGAGCCAATCGCAGGAGAGTGCCCTGTGTTGGTAAACAACACAGGGCTCTCTACAGACAGCAGTGATGTGCCGTGTTGTGTTTTTTTTTTTTATTACAACCTGATACATTGCTTAGTAAAAGCAGTAAACATTGTTAGGCCCACATGTACCCCCTAGATATTAACCCATTCCCAGCCTGTGGCATTAGTACAGTGACTGGCGGTGTATAGCAGGGGTGGCCAACCGGGAGTCACATGTGGCCCGCGGAGCCCTCTGATGTGGCCCGCGACCTCCTGCTCTGGAATGGCGGGTTGGCTGCAGAGAAGAGCCCCATCAGCCGATGTTTCCTCTACAGCGCCGGCTTTTGCCACAGGCAGAGAGTCTGTGGCAAAGTTCAGCTAACCCTCAGGATAGACACAGCTGGGTAAACCGCAGCACATCAGTGTGAAAGCAGTCTTGGGCCCTTTTCACACTATCAGCCCGACCAAATGGGACCCTCAATTCACCTCTACAGAGCGGCACATGTCCATTTACGCCGTCCTACCTCCAATCCGAAAAACATTTGTTCCCTTCCATCTGGGCGGATCGGAAGGCCTATAGAGTAGCCGTGACCTGTCATCTGTCCACTCCACTCATTTTGGCCTGCGACTGCTTACCGAGGTGCTTAAGTGGCCCTCGCTCTTCAAAAGGTTGGGCACCCCTGGTGTATAGTATTATCACTGTATTGGTGTCACTGGAGGTGGCAGTCAGTTTCCACCAGTGTCAGATTGTCCACCGCAGTATCACAGTTCCATTATAAGTCGCTGATTGCTGCCATTACTAGTATAAAATGAAAATACAATTCTAGTATATATGCCATAATTTGTAGGCGCTCTAACTTTCACGCAAACCAGTCAATATACACTTATTGGGATTTATTTTTTACCAAAGACATGGCAGAATACATTTTGGCCTAAAGGCCCCTTTCGCACTGGGGCGGGAGGTGCGATGGTGGTAAAGCGCCGCTATATTTAGCGGCGCTTTACTGTCGAAATTGCAGCGGTATTTGGCCTCTAGCGGTGCGGCCCAACCCCCCCCCCCCCCCCCGGCGCGCTAGCGGTGGAAAAGGGCAAATACCGCCGGCAGTGAGCCTCTGCAGAGGTGCATTGCCGGCAGGATAGCCGCGGTTTCCCATTGCTTTCAATGTGAAAGAGCGGTGGAGGAGCGGTAAACACACCGCTCCAAAGATGTGGCTAGCAGGACTTTTGGAGCGGTCCTGCTAGCGCACCACTCCAGTGTGAAAGCCCTCAGTGTGAAAGGGGTCTTAAGGCTGAAGGTTTTGTTAATTATCCTATAACCACTTGTTGACCGCGATATAGCCGAATGACCGATACAGCGCGGCTGGCTAGTTCTGGGACACCATCATATGATGGAGGCACGCTCTGTGATTGCAATGTCCTCCGGGCACTGCTGCTCACAGATTGAGCCAATCGGCAGTTCTTTACCATGTGATCAGCTTGTGTCCAATCACAGCAGACATCGCTGCATTCGTGGACAGGTAAGTGTCCTAATATTAAGGCTTCATTTCCATGGACGTTTTTACAGCCACTTCTTTTTAGCCTTTTTTACAGCTTAACCACTTCCCGACCGCCGCATGTACATATACGTCCACAGAATGGCACATACAGGCAGATTCCTGATTCTGTACGGCTGCGCGTTCGTACGACGTTATACCCAAACAAAATTTATGTCCTTTTTATTTTTTATTTTTTTCGCAAATGGAGCTTTCTTTTGGTGGCATTTGATCACCTCTGCGGTATTATAAACAAGAAAAGAGCGACAATTTTGAAAAAATACATTTTTTTTTTTTTTTGCTATAATAAATATCCCCAAAAATATATAAAACTAATTTTCTTCCACAGTTTAGGCCGATACATATTTTTGGTAAAAAAAAATCGCAATAAGCGTATATTGATTGGTTTGCGCAAAAGTTATAGCATGTACAAAATAGGGGATACATTTATGGAATTTACATTTTTTTTGTGTGTGTGTGTAATAAATATAAATATATATATATATATATATATATATATATATATATATATATATATATATATATATATATATATAATATACACTCGGGACTGCGACATTATGGCGGACACTTTTTTTTTGGTACCATTGTCATTTATACAGCGATCAGAGCTACAAATAGCCACTGATTACTGTATAAATGGCAGGGAAGGGGACATGTACACTGATAATCGGTACAGTATATAATATTTTAAATTTTTTTATAGTATGTATACATTTTTTTTTTATTTGTTTCATATGGTCTAATTATTAGACCATAGACCAATACATTGCTGGTCAAGTATGTGGTTGCTCTAGTGTGGCTCAGTCATGTATGAGGGTGATCACACAGCACTCCAGGACTGGCTGTAGAAGTATCCGGCCACAGTGACAGGCCCGGCATAGCACAATAAAGAGCTCCCAGTTATGCAATACAATTCTTGGTCCTTAACTTCAGGGGAAAAAAAAAAATCAATTCTATATCTGTCCTCCTCTATTTATAGCTCTATTAGGAAGCTCTCACCTCCAGTTATGTGTTTGCTTTCCTGAATTCCAGTCTGCATTCCGTGCCGGAATAATTTCAGTCAGATCAAAACCGGCCTCATTGATGGAAATCCCAGTTTATTTTATGCAATGTAAACAGAACTTAATAATGATAAAATCTGTATATTTCTCCAATAGTAATGGGAATAAATTGATGAGGCTGGTTTTTGGAGCTACTGTAGAATATATGATTGATCAACCAGAAATGACGGGAGACAAAGCTAGAAAGGCGAGGGCATGCAATCTCTAACATAGTGCTCACTGCCCTTCATCCAGAGCACAGGTGAGCAATGCTTTTCTAGCACACTGGCTTCTATGGCTGTGCAAATGGGTATATAATGTTATTGAAAAATCATCTGGATGAAGGACAGTGAGCACTATGTTAGAGATTACATGCGCTCACCTTTTATTGTAAATCAGGGTGGGTAAAAATCGTATTTATTTTGTTTTAAATCTTTTTTTTAATCAAATGTATTTTAATAAAATGCTTTTGGAGTAAAAATCTAAATATAGTTTTCTTTAAGATGCATTATTAATTTAGTTTATTAAGCATGAAATGGAGCTTAGTTATGTAGCATGAGGCGGTATGTTCTGCAATATTTAAATTTTTGGTGAACTCATCCAATAATTACAATCTGAGATAACATGCACAGCTTTGATGCATTCACAAAATTTCACAGTAACCATGCGATAAAACAAAGTTCAGGAATATTCCTTTATCCCATTGTCTTACAAATCTATGTACACTACAAACTGTATAATTGAATCCGTTCGGATATCGCTTTTTTTTTACTAACCAGACAGCTTATTATTCTAAAAGTGTTTGTTTGGTTGATTTCCAGCATAGACAGCACTACACCAGTCCTTTGGGGGTTAAAATTGTAAAGCAGAAATTGCACTGGGTGGATGTTTAAGCCACACCAGTCAAAAAATAGGACTTTTTGGTGAGGTGTCGTGTCAATGATAGGTGAGCTAATAATTCAACGTAGAAAAAAAATATAAGAAAAATATATCAAATTTATTATAAATACATAAAAAACAATCAATAAAATCAATTGTTTTTTTATGTATTTATAATAAATATGATATATTTTTCTTATATTTTTTTTTTTTTCTACGTTGAATTATTAGCTCCCCTATCTTTGACACGACACCTCACCAAAAAGTCCTATTTTTTGACTGGTGTGGCTTAAACATCCACCCAGTGCAATTTCTGCTTTACAAGCTTATTATTTTAAATAGGAAACCTTCAGTTCGTTTGCAAATATTAAAGATTCTAACTTCCAGCAAGAATGAGATCCCTTTTTAAAATTTTAAAGAGCGCCTGTCGTTTCAGATCCATCATGGCAGCGCTTGTTAGCGGCATCCACTCACCTTCTGCTGCCACATCCCTCACCTTGTTGTGTCCCTGCTGCATCACCAGCCATTCCATTTTAATCAGTACAGCTGTCGTTTAAAAATGCATTATAACACATGACATTGTACGAGAATTTTCAATGATTTATTAAACTTTCGATTCGATCTGAGATTTGCGTGTAAAAAAGACGATTATTTGTCCGATGATCTCATCATGTGTATCGGGCAAAACACTGGAGAATAACAGTGGCTGTCGGTGCTGATCCCTTTCTGAAAAATAGAGAGCTGTCATATGCTGATCATTTTACCCTTTTTAAAGTAGAATTAAAGGAAACATTTTTGAATAGAGTGAGGGAAGGTCATAAAAGCTGTTTGTTTCTGCCATCTGTGTTCCATTGGGGGAGATTTTATTTAAAAAAAAGATATCTATTAATTTAATTATCTCTCTATCTCGCTTGAGATCGACTTTATTTGTCCTGTTTAAAGTTATCACAGACAGTGAATGTGGAGAAGATTTTTAAAAAAAATATGTATATTTTATTTAATTATTAAAAAAAAATCTAATATATTTTAATATACACACAAATATATATATATATATATATATATATATATATATATATATATATATATAATTTGTGTGTATATTAAAATATATTAGATTTTTTTTTTATATTAAAGCAGAGTTCCACCCTTTCATCCCATCCAGCATACTGGCGTCAGCGCCAGTATGCTGTTTTTTTTTTTTTGTTTTTTTTATTCCATGTACTTACTTTATAATAGATCATGTAATTTTGGGCGCACCGCGGTATGTCGCCGCTATAAGGCGTCACGCCTTCCGGAAACAGCCGATTATCGTTCGGCTCTTCTCGGCGCCTGCGCACAGACCCAGGAGCTGACTGCTCAGGCGCCGTATATAGCCGCGTCACGCCCTCCGAAAAAAGCCGAACTAGGACCGGCTATTTTTTACGGCGCCTGCGCAGTCAGCTCCTGGGTCTGTGCGCAGGCGCCGAGAAGAGCCGAACGCTAATCGGCCGTTTCCGGAAGGCGTGACGCCTTATAGCGGCGACATACCGCGGTGCGCCCAAAATTACATGATCTATTATAAAGTAAGTACATGGAATAAAAATTAAAAAAAAACAGCATACTGGCGCTGACGCCAGTATGCTGGATGGGATGAAACAGAGTGGTTTTAAGGGTGGAACTCCGCTTTAATTAAATTAAAATATTTGATTATTTGTCCTGTTTCAAAGTTCTCACAGACAGTGAATGTGGAGAAGATTTAAAAATGTTTTTTTTATTTTTATATACTTCTTTTTTTTTTTTTTTAAATTCTCCACATTCACTGTCTGTGATAACTTTTAAACAGGACAAATAAAGTCGCTCTCTGGCAACACAGACTGAAATGTAAAACCTGACAGGTTTTCTAATTCCTTTCCACTCTATCCAAAAAAAAAAAAAAAACTTATAAAAATAAATCTTTTAATTATATAATATTTTGGGCTCATTCACACCAGTAGGTGAATAGGTCTCTCCTGCAACATTGCTGGATGGAGATGGACCTCGGGTAAGTATGAGGGGGGCTGCTGCGCACACAGTTTTTTTTATTAATTTTTTTATCTTAATGAATAGAATGGCATCCAAACGCGCCTTGACGCAATTTGGAATTGTGGCCATTCTGCCCGTGACTCCAAATCGTATAATGTTAACAGGGTCTTGGAGATTATTTTTTTTTCCCCCAAGTCTTCTGTAGAGAAGATTGACTTTGAGTTTCTTCCGTGTGTGTGTAATCTGTAAAGAGTGATGTTTGGTGCTATTGGTGTGACATGACTTTGCGGTTTATTTGGTGTTCTTGTATCAGGGAATGAAGTGGCATCTGTCAGCCATTTCCTTACAGGGCAGATAAGAAGGCCGCTATCACACCCTGCCCACAGCACATCTTTAGATTTTATCTGGAATTATGACTAATATTTCATTTTTTTATGTTCTTGCTTAGATGTACTACATCTACATCTTTGGTTCATTAAAATACTAGTACTGCTTCGTAAAGCAGCATTAAAGTGACATTAAGAGCCCATTCACACAGGGGCGACTCATCCGTGGCGACTTGTCCATGGCGACAGCCACCTGACAAGTCGCGTCCCGCTCTGTTCAATAGAACTGTTCTAATAGAAGCGACGCAAGTCGCTCCGACTTAGAAAAATGTTCTTGTGCGACTTTGGGGACGACTCGGGGTGACTTGCATTGACTTATATACAGAAGTCATTTTGCAAGTCGCCTCTGAAGTAGTCTTCAGGTCGCCCTGCCGAGTTGCCCCCAAGGTCGTGAATGGCCGTGTGTGAATGGGCTTTCAAAGTTGTTTGTTATTTAAAAAAACGTTTACTTATCTATTCTGTGCAATGTTTTCGGGGGCGCTGGTAAATGCTCACTTCTGAGCCCCGCTCTGCTTTCATACAGTACAGAGCCACGGCTTGGCCCCAACCCCCACTCTCTCCTCCATTGGCTTACTGGCTGTGATTGACAGCAGCGGGATCCGCTGTCTCAGCCAATGAGGAATGAGAGACTCGGGAGAAGCTGCTCTTGTGCATATTGCTAGATCAAAATGAGGCTCAGGTGTGTGTGTGTGTTTTTTTTTTTTTGAGAAAATGGGAGCGGGCATCAGGCACTAATTCAGAAGCACGGACACGTGGGGTAAGATGCCACTCAAACGGACCATGTGCTTTAGATGTGGGTATGGCTTTGTTACGGCCTCATCCAGTGCCACGTTCCTTAACATGTTTCGTCCCGCGCTTGGTCACAGAGATGAGTGAACCATGTCAGGGGGGCATGGCAGGTAATACTTACCTGAGCCCCATGGATGTCCACAAGTCCCTTCTGCCATCCCTGATTGGCTGAGACACGGCAGTGACGCGGCTGTCAATCAAAGTCAATCATCGCAGGTGCCCTGGACAGGTAAGTGTCCCTATTTTAAAAGTCAGCAGCTGCAGTATTTGTAGCGGCTGACCTTAAAAAATTTTTTTTATTTGGTGGACCCCCGCTTTAAGACCTAAAGGAGAAGTACAGCCAAAGCTTGTTTGGCTGTACTTCTATGGATCACAGGAGTGATTTCATTCTGCACTCCTGTGACCCGTTTTCAGCAGACGGGGCTGAAGCCCGCTGTCAGCTGACATCACAGAGCCGGTCCAGTCACTGTAGTCACCGGCTCTCTGCTACACAATGCAATAAACTTTCCTATTCATTTACTAATGTTGGCAGCATAAGGATTACAAATAGTCAATGTTGATTGAGAGAGTGAAGTTCCACTTTAATGTTCACAAAGGATGCATATAGACATCCCTTTATAAGCCCAGATATTACCTTGTAAAATTAGCAGTGACATCACCACTGTGCATAGCAAGTACAGACAGCAGAGCAGTGGGAGGAGCCCAACAGGCTCCACCCAAAACAGGCTGTCTGCTGAAAACAACATCTGAGCATAAACATAGGGCTAAATGAGAGATTTTCTGCCCGGAGTTCAGCTTAAAGTAGCGCTTTATTCCAATCCTATCTGGTATGTTTGCTCGGCTTTTTCTCGGTAGTGTCAGAAGAGACTCTGGGTTGAGTATCCCCCCAAACCCCCCTTTATTTGTGACTCCAGTCGCACGTGGGTTCAGTAAATAGACCTCGCTGCCAGGAACCCACCCCAGATTAGAACGGCTGGCACGCTTCTCATAAGATTTTTTTTGTAAACGGGATGCTGTTAATAGTTTTTACTGTAACAAATATAGCAGCATCCCATGAATGAGCAAAATATAGCAACCATTCAAAAATAAACTCCTAAATAGATCTGCGCACTGTACTATGCAAGACTATTTCTGTCCTATTCCCAGGGCTGCCGCTCAGTCAACACTTGTAAATGAGAGGAGATTTAAAAACTCCACGGCTCCGCTCTTCTAATGACAGCCGGCAGTATGTGGGAATTTTTGTATTGGATTTTTTATTTTTTTATATTTGCCTCGTTTCCATAAATCCACAAGAGGTTTTATAAGGCTAACCGCAAAATGTAAATAGCCAATCATCCGTTATCTTTTATAGATGGTTCTAAATGGAGGTGGGGGGGGGGGGGGGGGGGGGGTGTAAGAAAAAAATGTGGTTGCTGAACAAATGCCCAAACCTACCTTCCTTTTTTTTTTTTTTTCATAAATAAAATGGAGAAGCATTTAGAACCTCCCTTATAGTTTTGTATTTTGGTCTGTCCCCTGATTGGTGGGATTTTCCCTTCCTTTTTTATTTTTTTTTCTGAAACAAATGGTTGAAGCAACAATATTATTAACCACTTCATTACTGGGCACCCCCCCCCCCCAGACCAATTTTCAGCGCTGACGCATTTTGAATGACAATTGCGCGGTCATACAACACTGTACCCCAATTGTATCTTTATCATTTATTTATTTTTCCCCACAAATAGAGCTTTCTTTTGGTGGTATTTGATAATCTCTGTGATTTAATTTTCTTATTTTTTGCGCTATAAACAAAAAAAGACAAAACATTTTTTTTTTTAATTTTGTTACAATAGCCCATTTATTTTTTTGCCCTGAGTTGAGGCCGATGCGTATTTTTACATATTTTTGTTAAAAAATCGCAATAGCATATATTGATTGGTTTGCGCAAAAGTTATAGCGCCTACAAAATCGGGGATAGATTTATGAATTTTGTATTTTTTTATTTTTTACTAGTAATGGCGGTGATCTGCGATTTTTTTTTTTTTTTTTTATTGTGGCCCAGTGTCTTCTTATGCTGCTTTCACACCTGAGCATTTTGTCGCCTGAAGCGCGACGCTCAAAGACGCTAGAGGTGAAAAATAACATTATTCTCTATGTAGATGGTTTACATCTCCAACGCAAAACGCCGAACGCCTGAATTTTAAACAAGTCCCGGACCCTTTTTAGACGCACAAATCGGGCGGCTTGGGTGTTTTCCACTGGTGCCAATGACCTGTAAAAAACGCTGCGTTTTGTAGCGGCAAATCGCAGTAAACGCCGCAAATCGCCTACGCTTAGGTGTGAATGCAGCCTTACACTCCCTGAGACTGAATATTTTTTTTTCCTTATGATGGGGTCACCAATGAGGTATTTGTAAATAAATCTCTCATGTCCCCTCCCAAGCGTCACTTCTCCAGGGAGAATACATTTAGTGCTTGTAGTAACATCATGCCAAGCTGGACCAGTGTAACTATGCAATAAAAGAATATCTAGAGTTCGGGTTTAACCACTTCAGCCCCGGACCATATTGCTGTCCAAAGACCAGAGCACTTTTTGAGATTCGGCACTGCGTCGCTTTAACTGACAATTGCGCGGTCATGCGACGTGGCTCCCAAACAAAATTGGCGTCCTTTTTTTCCCACAAATAGAGCTTTCTTTTGGTGGTATTTGATCATCTCTGCGGTTTTTATTTTTTGCGCTATAAACAAAAACAGAGCGACTATTTTGAAAAAAATGCAATATTTTTTACTTTTTTCTATAATAAATATCCCCAAAAATATATAAAAAAAAAAAATTTTTTCCTCAGTTTAGGCCGATACGTATTCTTCTACATATTTTTCGTAAAAAAAAATCGCAATTAGCGTTTATTGATTGGTTTGCGCAAAAGTTATAGCGTTTACAAAATAGGGGGTAGTTTTATGGCATTTTTATTATTATTTTTTTTTTTACTAGTAATGGCGGCGATCAGCGTTTTTTTTTCGGTACTGCGATATTATGGCGGACACTTCGGACACTTTTGACACATTTTTGGGACCATTGGCATTTTTTTAGCGATCAATGCTATAAAAATGCATTGGATTACTATAAAAATGCCATTGGCAGTGAAGGGGTTAACACTAGGGGGCGGGAAAGGGGTTAAGTGTGTTCCTATTTGTGTTCTAACTGTATGGGGGGGGGGACTTACTAGGGGGAATCACTGATCTTCTGTTCATACATTGTATGAACAGAAAATCAGCGTTTCCCCCGCTGACAGGAACGAGTGCTGTGTGTTTTCACACACAGCTCCCGTTCCCCGCTCTGTAACGAGCGATCGCGCCCGCCGGGCACACGCACGGGACTCGGGGGCGAGCGGGGGGCGCGCGCGGGCCGCCGGCGGCGCGCACGCGCCCCCTAGTGGCCGCGAAAGGCGCGACGTAGAGCTACGGGCTCTCGCGCACCCGTGCCGACCTGCCGCCGTATAACTGCGGCGGCTGGTCGGCAAGTGGTTAAAGCGGAACTAAACCATTCTATCGTTTTCAGCCAAGGAAGCCGCCATCTTTGGCCCCTGTTTGATCTGCAACTGAGATGACGCTACACATGTGATCAGTTATGACACCAGCCATTGGATGGTTTGACAGTTTGTTTGAGAGCACAAGCAAATGTGACAGTTGCATTTACACCATGTGCCGGAATGTAACTGTTTTTGGAAACTTGATGGGTTTAGTTCCGCTTTAAGACCCCTTTCACACTGAAGTGGTTTTACAGCGTTTTTAGTATTAAAAACGCTCTCCATGCATCTCAATGGACCCTTTCACACAGCGTCCTGCAAGCAGCAACTTTGGAGAAGCTTTTGGGCGCTGAAAAAAAAATGCTCCAAAAACACCCCTCTCCATTGAAATGAATTGAAATCGCTGTAAACGCGCCTTACCCTTTCACACTGAGGCACTGCAAAAATGTCCTAAAACGTTAGGGTCTTGGTGCTTTACCAGCGTTTTTCAGGCGCTGGCAGTGTGAAAGGGCTCTGAAAGCGCTCCGGCTTTCACATTGGGGTTGCAGATGAGGCTTCACCTGAAAAACTCTTGACTAACGCCCGAAAAACGCCACAGTGTGCAAGGGGCCTTAAGATTGAAATTTGTACATTGCTATTTGCTTTAATAGAATTGGCGTCTATATAATCAGAAAAATAAAAGACCGTTTATGTTTTTACGGTTCCCCGGCCGCACAGCGTCTCCCAGTGTGATCCCGAGTGTCGGTGACCTTGAGTGAGGTCATCATTTGAAGTCTTTTGCATTCACGATGCAACATTTTCATGCATTTATTCAGATTGTGGCTGCTGTGGGCAGAGGACGTCATTGTAATTGTTTCGGGTCACCTTGCTGTGTAGGATACGTTTCCCTGCAAGCTCTGATGCCAGCGCTGCTACATGAACCGTGAATGTGGTTGTCTCGGAATCTACATGTCACGATCTGCCAGCATCCACTTTACCGTTCCTTTTCTCAAGGATAAACCATGCGTGCCGCTGCACCTGCACAAAGGGCACGTTACAATGTTACTCTGCTCACATGTGGTTTTAAAGCTGTTAATTCCTGTTTCGTTCTTTTATCTCTTACCAGAATACACTTGCAGATCTTTTTTTTTTTAAAGACTTTTATTCCAGTAAAATGAGACGCATTGCTGGTCTTTTCTTCTCATATTTTCTTGATCTCTGGGGGTGCATCATTCTAGTAGATGGGGATGGGCAGTATAGCAAGAAGAGCATTGCGTGTCTGTGCTTTCGTTTCATGTCACTTACACTATTAACCATCACTGGAGAAAGTTTGTTGCTCGCTAATTTTACAACCCCTTTAAGGTTTAAAGTGACACTAAATTCTGTGTAAAAATATATTTATTAGGGCCGAAACAATTAATCGATTACAATTTTCATAATCGAATAATCGGCCAGTAACATCATGGGGTTAAGAAAAATAAGCCCTTTAGGCTCCATGCACACTGAAGCTGATAAACTGCAGTTTATTGGCTTTTTTTTTTTTTTAAAGGCAATAAACTGAACTCTGTTAGCCTATGTGTCCATGCACACCTGGGTGTTTTTGGGCCCTTTCACACTAGCGGACGAACGGTCCGCTAATTACAAGTCTGTTAACGGACTTGTAATGAACCCCTATGGGAGTGGATCCGTTAGCGGATGATGCATCCGCTAACGTCCTCCAGATCCGCATCTGTTTTTTCGGACGGAAGAATGTCCTATTTTTCTTCCGTCCGGCCAAACGGAGCGGATGCAGACGGTCCGTTTCCATCCGATTCCCCATAGGAGATGGCAGAGGAGAGACGGGGACCACCCTGTCCACCTGACAGCTCAGTGGAGACCCCCCGCTGAGCCAACGGACACACGGAGCGGACCGAAAAACGGGCCGCTCCGTGTGTGAAAGAGCCCTTTCAGTGTTAATGAGCTTTTGGAGTTGATTGGCTTCTTTCTGAACGCCCGAAATTTGAGTTCAAAGTGCCGGTTTTTGGCTGGGGAAAGAACACTTAAAAAACGCTGGCACCAGCGTTTCTTTGCGTTTGATTTTTTTTTTCAATAAAAAAAAAAAAAAAATGGGGCACGCCCCCGTTCTCGGCCTGGTAGGGGAGAAGTGGGAGGTGTAAACCATTGGTAGGAATGTTATTTGTTTAGTTTCCTTTTTACCTTTCGTAAATCTGAAGTTGAGACGAATGGATAGAGATATTGTGTTAAGATTATTTAACCACTTCCCTACGGCCGTACGAGTATATACGGCCGCAGGGTGGTTCTAAATCTCCGGGCTGCCGTGTTTTCACGGCAGCCCCTTTCCTCGTTCCCAGAGTGCGCAGCGGGGAACTTGTGTACTGGCCGTGTCCCTTGGACACAGCCAATCACAGATCGCCGCGAACGGCCAATCAGAGTGGCCGTTTGCGATGCGATCTGATGTGATGGGCCAATGAGAGATGATCTCATATGTAAACATATGAGATCATCTCTCATTGCCGGCTCTCACAATGACAGCGTCCTGTCATAGAGAGAGCATACCGATCTGTGTTCCTAGTACATAGGGACACAGATCGCTCACCCCCCCCTCCCCCCACAGTTAGAACACAATGCAGGAAACACATTAACCCCTTCCTCACCCCCTAGTGTTAACCCCTTCCCTGCCAGTCACATTTATACAGTAATTAGTGCATATTTATAGCACTGATTGCAGTATAAATGTGAATGGTGCCAAAAATGTGTCAAAAGTGTCCGATGTGTCCGCCATAACGTCGCAGTCGCAATAAAAATCGCAGATCGCCGCCATTACTAGTAAAAAAAATAAAATAATAAAAAATAACAATTCTGTCCCTTATTTTGTAGGCGCTATAACTTTTGTGCAAACCAGTCGCTTATTGCGATTTTTTTTTTTTTTTTTAACCAAAAATATGTAGAAGAATACGTATTGCCCTAAACTGATTTTTTTTTTTTAAAATTGGGCTATTTTTTATAGCAACAAGTAAAAAATATTGTATTTTTTTTCAAAATTGTCGTCCTTTTTTGTTTATAGCGCAAAAAATAAAAATCGCAGAGGTGACCAAATACCACCAAAAGAAAGCTCTACTTGTGGGGGAAAAAAGGACGTCCATTTTGTTTGGGAGCCACGTCGCATGACCGCGCAATTGTCAGTTAAAGCGACGCAGTGCCGCAAGCTGAAATTTCACCTGGTCAGGAAGGGGGTTTACATGCCCAGTAAGGAAGTGGTTAATGTAATCAGATTTCTGATGTTGAGAGGAATACTATCTTCTATGTTTTGTATAAATGCAAGAAAGATTTGAAAAATTAAAGAAATTGAAAAAAACAAAACAAAAAAAAGCTGATAAAAGCTACACTTAAAAATGCTGATTAAAGCAATTGCAAAAACGCTAAAAACGTTGCAAGGCTCCCTGCAAAGCTACTGGCAGTTTTTTTTTATAGCTTTTAGCAGCTTCAGTGTGCATGGAGCTTTATGATACAAAAAAGCAAATTGCTACTGTAAATATCACTTTCAATGTCCCACAATACAAAAATGAACCCCTTACAGTAGCGATTATTTGCTCTTTTTGTACTTTATTATTGTTTTTGTATCCCCCATTATGTTACTAAACATCTCAGGCCGGGTCACACCTCTGTGTTTTGGTGCTTTTTGCAGAAACACACTACAGTTAATTTCCATGTTTTCCTATGGGACATGGTCGCATCCAGGATTTTTTTTCAGCTGCTGCGTAATTGGAAAGGGCAAGGAGTTTTTAACGCAAAACGGTGCTATTTTTATTTATTTTTTTGGTTCAATATACTTCAATGGAGAAGCTGCAGAAAAGCATGTAATGTGTTTTTTGCGGCAATTTGTGTTTTGTAATCTGCCCGACAACAAATTGGCCCAAAAAAATTCAATTTTTTTTTCTTAAAGCTATTTGATTATTCGATTAAACAAAACAATCAGCCAACTAATCGATAATGAAAATAATCGTTGGTTGCAGATATAATTTATATTATTATTTTAGATTTTTTTAATATATCATTTCAAAAGTATTGGGACACCTGCCTTTACACGCACATGAACTTAAATGGCATCCCAGCCTTAGTCTGTAGGGTTCAATATTGAGTTGGCCCGCCCTTTGCAGCTATAACAGCTTCATCTCTTCTGGGAAGGCCGTCCACAAGGTTTAGTGTGTCTATGGGAATGTTTGATCATTCTTCCAAAAGAGCATATCTGAGGTCTGGCACTGATGTTGGCCAGAAAGGCCTGGCTCTGTCTCTGCTCTAAAGGTGTTCTATCGGGTTGAGGTCAGGCCAGTCCAGTTCCTCCTCCCCAAACTCGCTCATCCATGTCTTTATGGACCTTGCTTTGTACACTGGTGCGCAGTCATGTTGGAAAAGAAAGGTGCCGCCCCCAAACTGTTCCCACAAAGTTGAGAGGATGAAATTCTCTAAAATGTCTTGGTGTGCTGACGCCTTAAAGTGATTTGTAAGGGTTAGTGTTGTGTTTTTTTTCCGTGGGATCTCGGTGGTCTTTCATTGCTTTCAAACTTTTGTAAAGGAGGAAACTGTTAGTACAGATGAAATGTGAATATAAAGAACAGCCGAGACATTCTCTAAATGGTGTGTAGTCTAGCTCTAACAGATAGGAGTTGACATCGCTGTTTGGGACTTCAGTGCTGCAGAGTTGGTACAGGAAGTTAGTAGCTCATTGGATTTCTGCCAGGATCATCAATTATTTTTCATTGCAGTGATGTACTGAATGTTATTAATTTTTAATATATTTTTTTTTTTTGCCCGGACATATACTTTAAAATTTGGACTGCTTCCAGTTCTGCATCTATTGCCTGCCGCTCTGCATTACAGAATAGGTGTTCTCCTGGAAGCAAGTGTTAGCGTGTCTGGCCACCATTCATGTGTATCCTCTGTGATAACATGGCTTATAAGTATAATATTCTGACGTTCTGGTTGGCTGGATTAGGCAAAACATGTATTGACGGGGAGAGATGCATTTTGCTTTTGTCGTCGGCACTCCCTATGTGTGTATAGAGGCAACTGTCGGGGCCAAATGATCTCTGTATACGTTGTGTTGTATGGCTGTACAATAAATATTGATGAAATGTCTACTGTTTACACACGTCCGCCATATTTAATGATTTTATGTCAGAAGTGCGCTTTTTAGAGCTGTGACATTGAACAATGGTAGATGACAATTTTGACTTTTGTCCTGTCTTTTAAACGGCTGCTTCAGTTGGACAGGTAAACGTGGAAGCAATTTTATGTAAATTATATAGATATTCAGCGCTCTCTTCCTTCCCCCTAGATATTCAGCGCTCTCTTCCTTCCCCCTAGATATTCGGCGCTCTCTTCCTTCCCCCTAGATATTCGGCGCTCTCTTCCTTCCCCCTAGATATTCGGCGCTCTCTTCCTTCCCCCTAGATATTCGGCGCTCTCTTCCTTCCCCCCTAGATATTCGGCGCTCTCTTCCTTCCCCCTAGATATTCGGCGCTCTCTTCCTCCTTCCCCCTAGATATTCGGCGCTCTCTTCCTCCTTCCCCCTAGATATTCGGCGCTCTCCTGCTCCTTCCCCCTAGATATTCGGCGCTCTCCTGCTCCTTCCCCCTAGATATTCGGCGCTCTCCTGCTCCTTCCCCCCAGATATTCGGCGCTCTCCTGCTCCTTCCCCCCAGATATTCGGCGCTCTCCTGCTCCTTCCCCCCAGATATTCGGCGCTCTCCTGCTCCTTCCCCCCAGATATTCGGCGCTCTCCTGCTCCTCCCCCAGATATTCGGCGCTCTCCTGCTCCTCCCCCAGATATTCGGCGCTCTCCTGCTCCTCCCCCAGATATTCGGCGCTCTCCTGCTCCTCCCCCAGATATTCGGCGCTCTCCTGCTCCTCCCCCAGATATTCGGCGCTCTCCTGCTCCTCCCCCAGATATTCGGCGCTCTCCTGCTCCTCCCCCAGATATTCGGCGCTCTCCTGCTCCTCCCCCAGATATTCGGCGCTCTCCTGCTCCTCCCCCAGATATTCGGCGCTCTCCTGCTCCTCCCCCAGATATTCGGCGCTCTCCTGCTCCTCCCCCAGATATTCGGCGCTCTCCTGCTCCTCCCCCAGATATTCGGCGCTCTATATTGCCCCACCTGAGAAACAGCTGCTATGTACATGCATGTGTAGGGATGTTTAACCCTGCACACAGACATCTGCATCACTGGTGTCGTCTGGTGGGAGGCATGGTTGCCCATCACTGGTGTCGTCTGGTGGGAGGCATGGTTGCCCACTGTTGATAGTGTAGAAGCACAGTGTGGCATCCGGTCCCTGGGCTGCCGTTTGGAGACCACTTGGCTAAAACCTTTAGGCTCCTTGCACATCAAAAACTGCAAGTAACTGCCAATTTTTTGTTTTTTTCCCTTGTACCTAATGCATGCATTTTCTATCTGCATTTGTCCTGTGACGTTACTTTCCCCTTTCTTTCCTTGGGCTTCTATGTGCACTGTGATGGTTTTTGCATGTTTGTGGTGCGGAAAAGCGGCATTCTACACTGAACTGCAATGGTGTGACCTATGCCCATAGGATAGTCGGGATTTTGACCATCTATGCAGTTAAAGTGCGGTCCATAATACATCCAACTGCACCCCCACTGTGTTAGGTGTGAAAGGGCCCTTGATGGTACAGGTAAAATGAGGGTTGTTCAGGTGTACGGGGCAAGGAACAGGTATGATTAAGCACTCCCAATAGATCTTATGAGTTAAATGTAACCAAAGTACCTACAACAAAATCCCAATGAAATACTGTCTCTGGTCACATTCCTCGATGAAGGCCTGTTGTCTGATGTAAGTGCTCTGGATTTAGTCTTGTGTGGTCAGTGGCATCTAGGAACAGTAAAGGGAACATTTGTCAGGACCTTGACACCTATGACAGCAAGAATCTGGAATGTGGACAGTTGCCAAAGCTCAACAGCTTGCTTCACATAAAATAATTACCATTTCCAACTTAAAAGCAAGACCTCGCATTTGACTCTACTTGTGCGGTGTAAACAAAGATCACGATTCGGTTTATAAAATGAATTTTCTCCAACTGACATGAAAGTATTTAGGAGAAGGTGCCACTGATAGTCAAGTACCGAAATCCATCTGCTACACTCTACTGGCTAGGCATCTAAAAAGGGACCTTTCAGTAGTTCTAAAGCTTTGAAAAGGATATCTAAACCAAAGAACATTTCTGATATATTGTATTTTTTTTATTACAGGTACTCATATAGCACTTTACGTACACTATGTCAAAAGTATTGGGACACCTGCCTTTACACACACATGACCTTTTAATGGTATACCAGTCTTTGTCCGCAGGGTTCAATATTGAGTTGGTCCCACCCTTTGCAGCTATAACAGCTATATCACCTCTGTCCACAGGGTTTAGAAATGTGTCTATGGGAATGTTTGACTCTTTTTTCCAGAAGAGCATTTGCGAAGTCAGACACGGATGTTGGACAAGAAGGCCTGGCTCACAGTCTCGGCTCTAATTCATCACAATGGTGTTCTATCACTTTTCTGGGAAGGCTGTCCACAAGGTCTAGGAGTGTCTATGGGAAGTTGGTTGGATGAGCAGGCCATGCTCGCAGTCTCCGCTCTAATTCATCCCAAAGATGTTCTATTGGGTTGAGGTCAGTAAAGTTCCTCCACCCTAAACTCACTCATCTATGTCTTTATGGACCTTGCTTTGTGCACTTGTGCTCAGTCATGTTGGAAAAGGAAGGGGTCATCCCCAAACTGTTCCCACAAAGTTGGGAGGATGAGTTCCTTTCAATGGAACTAAGGGGCCAACCCCTGAAAAACACACCATAATACTCCCCCTCTACCAAATATTTTCGACCATTGCACAAAGCAAGGTCCATAAAGACATGGTGAAGCTATAGTGCGGGCCGGTTGTGCAGAATTATATATATATATATATATATATATATATATATATATATATATATATAATATGTGTATAATATATGTGTATGTATGTAACTAATCACAGCTAGCACACCCCCTACCAGGAAAAGCAGAATAATAGGGTTAGAGATCTGTTCGGTCAGCGGAAATTGCTGGTTAGGCATGTGCCAGGGAATAAAAATTGGCACATGACTAAGTAAAAGCCCCTCGCAATGCACACATTGAACACTTTGATTGCCCCTGATGTTAACTTCCCAGCCAGTCATTAGTATAGTGACCGTGCATATTTTTATGTCAGTTCGTGTCAGACTGCCCGCAATACAGTCCCACTATAGATCGCTGCCGTTACCAGTATAATAAAAAATAAATAGAAATTCCAGTGAAAAAAAAAAAGCTTGATTTGTGAAAATGTTATACATTTTTATGTAGGTACAGTTTGTATGGCTGTACAATTGTCCGTTTAAGGCAGTGTTTTTCAACTCCAGTCCTCAAGGCACACCAACAGGTCATGTTTTCAGGCTTTCCATTATTTTGCACAGGTGATTTAAATAGGTTTCACTGCCTTAGTAATCACCACAGCCATTTCATCTGAGGGAAATCCTGAAAACTTGACCTGTTGGTGTGCCTTGAGTTGAAAAACACTGGTTTAAGGAACGCAGTGCCATATTGCAAAAAATGGCCTTGATTTATGGGGGGGGGGGGGGGGTAAATCTTTCGGAGGTCAAGTGGTTAATAAATTGGTGGAATGCTAGCAAATACACACTGTTATAATTAACATTGGTGTGAAGGACTGGGACCCTATGGGAAGATGGGGTATAAAATATGCAGTGCTGGTGTTCCTTGGAGAACAGAACTGAAATTCTCTGTCTAGAAGGCTAAATAACGCAGATTTTGATGGTTGTAAAATATCACGACCATCGCTGTTCTTTTTCGTGGTGTAATAGCAGTTTGCCCTCGTGAGAGCCTGGCTGGTTATGAGAATTACCACTTTCTGAAAGGAGGAGCGACTTGTAAAACACGTCGCATTATTATTCTGCAAGCCTGGCCATCTGCCAGTATCCTGGCCTGAGAATGGATATGGATTTGCCAGGCATTCTTTACCTCCAATGTATTACACTGGGCAGAGGTGACCTGGTCATCGTCGGTGGAACAACTATCACTGTGGCCCTGTATCACTGTGGCCCTCTATCACTGTGGCCCTCTATCACTGTGGCCCTCTATCACTGTGGCCCTCTATCACTGTGGCCCTCTATCACTGTGGCCCTCTATCACTGTGGCCCTCTATCACTGTGGCCCTCTATCACTGTGGCCCTCTATCACTGTGGCCCTCTATCACTGTGGCCCTCTATCACTGTGGCCCTCTATCACTGTGGCCCTCTATCACTGTGGCCCTCTATCACTGTGGCCCTCTATCACCCTGGGATTCTATCAACCTGGAATTCTACAACCATCCACTGGGAGTTGTGATTCCCTTCACCGGACATCTACATGCTGACTGATTGATGTCAACCTCTCCTCATCTGGATTCAGCAGTGGTATCGTTGTACACATTTTTATACCAGTATCATACTTGGCTACATGTTTTTATGACTGCTTTTGGTACTTGAAGACTATAAGTTTTAATGCTATTCTCATTGAGCGCTGCCTTTGTGTGTTTTTTGTATCTTGCTATGCATTCTTCCAGTGGTTGGGAGTTGCACTGGGAATCAACCTGCAAGGAGATCGGCTAAAAGTAGTTGCATCTGTATGTGCGTTATAATTGAAATTGGTCGAAAATGAATCGAAATTAATAAAAAAAAAAAAACGATTAATCGGACACACAAATTTTGATCAGTAACAGCCCTAAAAAAACCACTCGTATAGAGCGTTTAGCATTTGTTTTTCTGACAGAATACTGCTATCAAAAAAGCAAATCGGGGGGTTTTTCTTTTTCTGTCTTTAAACGCTGAGATTAAAATATGCATGGACACATAGGGTAACATTGAGTTGCTTTTACAAAATACAAAACTCCTGTAGAAGCAGCGTTTTTTTTTTTTTTTTGCCCAATGTGCATGAACCTTTACTGTATAGAGGATTTGTAGATTGTACATTACTGTATAGGTAAACAACCGATTTTGCTAGCACAGTATTGCAACCATTAATGCCTGTTTGCTACGGGTTGGTATCTAAGAAGTCATAATAAATGTGGCGCACGTGTTGGTGCAAATACAATATATTGTCAAAAATATTGGGACACCTGCCTTTTATACGTGCCCGACCTTTAATGTCATCCCAATTTTATGCCCTGTACACATGACCGGTTTTCCTGACATGCCAAAACCTGATGTGATTCCTCTCAAGCCTGCCTTGTGTAGCGCTACCCACAAAGGAGCCACTGGTTAAATGTTGGGATCAGCAAATTAAGTTACCCTATCGTTGTCTAGGGGTGTGATGCAGGAACAAAGTAGTGAGCGGAGGTCCAGACAGTCAATAAAGGTTTTTTCCAATGCTTTATTTCCAGGCCAACACAGCCAACATCAACTTCAGTTAGGAGAGAAAAGGTTGATGAGAGGAAAAAGGTGAACTTGCCTGGATGTGGACGGACAAACCAGCCCTTACCCTGCATTCACATCTAGGCGACAAAACGCCTGTCGCCCGACGCTCGTGCCGCTGGAGGGGAAAATTCCCATTAATGTCTATAGAGATGGTTCACATCTCTGAAACGCCGAACGCCTGTCGCCTGAAAAAAAGTCCCGGACCCTTTTTTTTCAGGCGACATTGGCGTTCGGCCATAGACATCAATGGAGATAATTTGTAAAAAAAAAATGAATCGAATCTCGCTAAGTAATGCCGCGTACGCGGCGTTACTTGCCGCCTAGATGTGAATGCAGCGCTAGTAGTACCGATTTGCAACTCATCGTCGCTTCTGTTAAATGAGTGAATAGGGCGAATCCTTCCAACGGACTCCAGCCCAGGTCTCCAGGAAGGTTTGACCATTCTTCCAGAAACACATTTGTGGGGTCAGGCACTGATGTTGGATGAGAAGGCCTGGCTCTCAGTCTCCGCTCTAATTCATCCCAGAGGTGTTCGGGTTGAGGTCAGGACTACTATGTGTGTCACTTGTTCTATTTAGAAAAGGTGTCTTTGTGTATTTTGTGGTTTCTTTTCTCCATTTCTTTATTGTAAAACCAGTATGTCTGCAATATATATGGGATATGCTCGTACTCTGAATGCAGCAAGAAGACTTGTGTACTATGTTGGGTCTGGTCTGCAGCTGCCTGATCTGTGAACAAGCTGGAAAACAAATGTCCCAAAAACAGGCCAGATAGGGATCTGCCTGGAGGAAGTTAAAACTATGCGGCTGCTTTCCCACATAACGAAGCGGATGCCACTTGAACACCTTCCTGTGTTTAGCCGTCACTTTTTTAAGAACGCTTTGGAACAACGACTTCTATACGTTGGCAGGAAGACGATCCTACGCAGAGAACTGGACATCGTTATGACATCAGGTAGACATGGCATTGGGTTTTTAATGGGGACATAAGAGTATGTCGTCCGGAGCCAAGTGCAGTAAGGAGCTGGATAAGTAATTGTACAGCCAGACGTTAACAAAACAGACGGCTGTGCTGAGCCTTGTAGTACTCGCTTGGTCCTACTTTAGCCTATTAATATGTTATAAATTGATGATGGCATGGGATAAAATTCCAATAAATCGACTAGCCCAAGCATCAGATCCACACACAGACTGACTGGCTCCATTGTGCATGGGTTGTGCATAGTATTTAAACTAGCGCTGTGCAAATAAACTTTTAATTAATCGATTAATCTTTAATTTCTTTGATCGATCAAAATTCTTTGATTGGTACTCCCCTCTCCACCGGCTTCTGGGCCTTCAGGGAGTTCCGTCAGAGATCCGGTGACGTCACGGACACCGGCGGGGCTTGCCGTGTCCATCTGAAGGGCTCCTTTGCTGTGCCTTCATATCTGCATGCCGGCGGGACCTTACTATCTGCCACACGCAGGGGCTGTTACACTTCCCTCTATCAGTTCCCTCCATCAACCTGGGATTCTACAGCCATCCACTGGGAGTTGTGATAGTTCCCTTCATGGGACATCTACATGCCGACGGACTGATGTTAACCCTCCTCACCTGGATTCAGCAGTGGTATCGTTGTACACATTTTTATACCAGTATCATACTTGGCTACATGTTTAAATGACTGCTTTTGCTACCGTTTGGTATTACTCACACCATTTTTACAGTTTATGTAGCTACATCGATTTTATCTCCAGTGCAATATTTATTTGGTTACCTACTTGAAGGCTATAAAAGTTTTAATGCTATTCCCATTGAACGCTGCCTTTGTGTGTTTGTATCCTGCTATCTATTTTTCCAGTGGTTGGAGCTGCACTGAGAATCAGCCTGCAAGGAGATCAGCTTAAAAGTAGTTGGATCTGTATGTGCATTATAATTAATCGCAATTAGTCGATTAATCGATTTAAAAAAAAAGCGATTAATCCAACACAAAAATTTTGATCAGTAACAGCCCTAATTTAAACATATGAATGAGTGATAAATATTTTTCTTAACCGCATCAATACTGGGCACTTTCGCCCCCTTCCTTCCCAGACCAATTTTCAGCTTTCAGCGCTCTCGCACTTTCAATGACAATTGCGCGGTCATGCTACGCTGTACCAAAATGACATTTTTATCATTTTGTTTGCACAAATAGAGCTTTCTCTCGGTGGTATTTATTCACGACTCTGTTTATTTTTTGTGATCTCATTTGGAAAAAAATATATATTTTCTTCTTCTTTCTATTTTTAAAAGGAAATCCAATAAAATCGAACTTTGTCATAACTTTAAGCCAAAATGTATTCTGCTACATGTTATTGGTAAAAAATATCCTGTTCAGTGTATAATGGTTTGTGTGATCATGGACAGATGTGCGCAAATAATCATGTACAGCTGTACACAGGTGATCACGGACATGTGTTCAGATGATCATTGGGACATATGATTTTACTGTTACATATGTGGGGGCCAGGTGTTTTGGGGACGTGTGTTTACACTGTGGGGACACTAGACTGGTGATCGGTGAGTAAAAAACAGCTTGTACACCCTGATCACCAGCCGGCTGCTATGATCCGCTCTCCTCTCCCCACTGACGACGTCTGTGTGAGGAGAGCCGATCACCTAGTAACCGGCTCTCTATTTACATCACATGGCTGTGATTGGATACAGCCATCTTGTGATCAGGAGGGCCAATCACAGAGCCCTCCTGCTGATCGGAGATGCGCCGTGTCCGGGTGACACAAGCTTATCGGGATTGCGCAGCTGCATGGGTGATTTCCCCCACCTGAGGACGTTCCTGAACATCCACTCAGGAGGAAGCACCCACCCGGCCGTATATGTACAGTGGCCGGGTCGGAAGTATTTAAAGCCCAACTTCAGGCAAAAATAAAATTTCAGCTGGACACTATATATGTACGACCTTACTCTAGTTACTCACTTGCAAGTTCCTCGCTAGGGGAAAAACCTCTGGGGGAATCCAGGATGAAAAAAGATCTGGCAGAGGGGGGGGGGGGGCGGTAGAAGACACTTGAGAGGAGATATGATGGCGATCTGGCATAGGGAGGAAACTATTCAGTCTCGGGGCATGTAAGAAGACATGGGACCACTCCAATGAAATTGCAGGAGAAGAGGTTTAACCTTAAACTGCGTAGGGTTTTTTCACTGTTGAGGCAATAAGGATGTGGAATTCACTTCCACAATCGGTGGTGTCAGTAGGACGTTTTGATATATTTAAAAATCTCTTGGATGGGTATCTTGGCAAACACAGTACGCAGGGATACGCAAAATGATTATGAACATGCACACCTGCACAGGTTGAACTGGATGCACTGGTGTCTTTATCAAACAAAACCAAAGAAACTTCCAAGCTCAACCCACCAGCCAGCCTGCGACTAACCAAATTGCCCTGTCTAACAATATGCATTAAAAACAGGGGTTTAGTCTGCACACATTTGCAAATACATGCGTAAACTACAGGCCCCTTCAAGGCACCCCATTTTTTGGTGTCTTTATTCAATATTCCCAACTATGTAGTTCATGCCGTGGTTTAGGAATGGTAAATTTCTGCCCTGGGGATCAGACGCTTCACCCAGTTTTTTAAGCTTTCTGGGACCAGTCCCTTTACTGCCCGCACGTGTGAAGTAATCTTCAAGGACCCCACTGCTAAATGTTCTGCTGCCACCAGTTAGAAGTGTCCTTACCCTCTAGACAGTGACAGGGAGGCCTGAAGAAGGACCCTGCTGGAGGAGATTCGGGACCCGGATATCAAATGACAGCTTCAGGTGAGTGAAAGGAAGTTTTGATTTTTAGTTGCAGTAGGTGTAGTAGCTTCTTTGAATGGAGCAGCTGAGTGGAAAGGGTGAGCATTGTGGAGGATTTCAACTAAATGAAGAGGCCTTTGTAATGATTTTGCTTGTTGTTTTTTTAGGGCTCTTTTACACGGGTGGACCGTATGTCCTCCTTTTCATCCATCCATTTTACGGATGAAAAAGGGACATGCATTGGTCCCTAATGAGATTGCGGGTGTCAGCGGATGAACATTCACTGACACCCGATCTCGCCCGGCTCTGCAATCCTCCGATTCTGAAGACGGAAGGAAAACCCTATTTCATCTGTCAGACCTAGAGGAGAGCGGAGAAAAGACAGGGTGGTCCCTGCACAGTGTGCGGGGACCGCCCTGTCATCCGATGGCTCAGCAGGGATCAGCGGACTGATGTGCGCAATTTTAAAGCGTGACATGTTGGGTATCTATTTATTCAGTGTAACATCATCTTTCACAAAAATTGGGCTAACTTTACTGTTTTGTTGTTTTTTTAATTTATAAAACCGTTTTTTTTTTTTTTTCTTTTTTTTAAATGGGCATTTGAAAAATTATTGTGCAAATACTGTGCGAGATAAAACAAATCCTATTATTCCCTAGGGTGTCTGCAAAAAAAAAATATGGGCCCAGATTCACATACATCGGTGCATATATATGCCGCCGTAGTGTATCTTTTACGCTACGCCGGCGCAGCGCGGAGAGGCAAGCATGGAATTCTCAAACAAATGCTCCCAACTCTGTGCCGGCGTAGCGTATATTTCGAAGGCGTAAGCTAGTGGAAGTGGGCGTGATCCATGTTAATGAAGTGTGACCCCATGCAGATGATGCGCACAACCACGTCGGAACAACTGCCTAAGATACGCCGGATCACTGTGTACACCGTGAACGTAACCTACGCCCAGCCAGACCTACATCTGCCCATATTCAGACGTCCAACGTACAATACGTAGACATGTGTTCCCTGCTCCATACATTTGCATGGGTTGCATCTCCTTTATAGGGAATAACTTTATGCTGAATGTAAAACTTACGCAATCCGCTTAAATCATGCACCGGGCGCAAGTATGTTTGTGTCTCCCCCTCGTCTCCCCTCGTCTCCCCCTTTGTGGGTTTGGCGCACAGATACGACGGCACATATTTGTACTTATGCGGCGTATCTGGAGATACGTCAGCGCTTTGTGAATCCGGGCAACAATTGAGTAATTTTCTAGCAAAAAAAATATGATTTTTACATGTAGGAGAGAAGTGCCAGAATAGGTGCGGTATGGAAGTGGTTGAGAAAGGCTGATCTGGGTATTGACGGGTTTTTGCACTGTTTAGAGCCCTTTCACACTTACACGACTTGTCCCACGATTTTGGACTGCAAAATCGTATGACAAGTCATTTTCCATTATTTTCAATGAACACCGTTCATACTGGCACGACTTTAAGTAGTGCCGACTTCAAAGTAGTCCTTGCACTACTTTGGTCCGATTTTGATGCCGCTTACACAGGCATTCATTGAAATCGCGGCCGTGAATAGCGGTAAAATCGCGGCTGCGAAATCGAGGTAAAATCGTGCGACTTTGAAGTCGTACAAGTGTGAAAGGGACCTTGGAGTCCATCAATTAGTCCATCAATTACTGACTGGTAGTAGTCCATCAATTACTGACTACCACTCTTAATATTGAATTGTGAGGATGGTCCTCCCTTACTCCTTCCTGTACCTAGGCAATGTTTCTGTACCTTTTCTGCCTAGTCCTCTGTTTAAATAAAGGGCACTCTACAAACCACACTGGGTATGATGCACGGGGGGGTTGTTGGTCAATAGCGGTACAGATCCTTGGATGTTCCCCTTGTTAGAATAGCAGAGATGTTTCAGCCGATAGTGCTTTGTAATGAGTGGGCTCCTCCGAGCAGCATTATCATCTTGGATCATATGACACATTGCTAAACATGTATATACAAAGTACTCGCTGTCATAGCAACCCCCTCCCATGATATCTCCAAATGGCTGAAGTCTTGGAAGCTGGCAAGTTTATGCAACCTGCAGTCTTTTGCATGTATTTTGTTTTCACTAACATGCTTTCTGCACTGTTTTCGGTGAAACAATTGCGCCTAAAGTCTGTATTTAATTAAGAAAGCTCTACACAGTTCTAAAACGTAAATCTGTCCAACTTGAATGCCTAAACAAACATTTGTTTCTCGTACAATGATACATTTAGTGCATGTTATTGCTGTTTAGTTTTTCTTTTTTTTTTTTTTTTGCAACCTTGTCCTTTGCAAAAGATGGACTAAGTCTTAAATACATTTTTGCACCCAGTGTTTCATTACAAAATGTGCATTTATTATTTTTTGCATTAGAGCCTGCAAAGCATTGCAACTGTGATCAGTGTATTGATGGCACAATGCTCTGGCTTCTGCCAGTGGCGTAGCATGGGGTGTCAGGGCCTGGGGCGAGGCAAGTAATTTGCACCCCCCCCCTGACCCAAGGACTTGCCTATTTTCAGCTAGCTCCTGTCTGGTCACATGATCAACTGTGTGAGACAGTGGTGGCTGTAGGGAAGAGGAGAGCGTGCTTGATAATGACTGGTAAAGCCTGGAGTGGTGACATCATGCATATGTTCCTATATCCCATCTGTTGTTGGCGATACCTCCTCTCCACACTCGTGACAGCGCCCCTTTAAATTTTGCACTCAGGGTGGTGGCCCCCCCTCCACCCCCCCCCCCCCCAACGCTACGCCACTGGCTTCTGCAGACTATTCTTTGAGCTGCAGATCTGTACTTTTGGTACGGACCTTCAGGAAGGACCTGGAGGAAGTGTCAGTGAAATACAAGTGCGCTACACAAGGTCCATAAAGACATGGATGAGTGAGTTTGGGGTGGAGTAACTTGACTGGCCTGCACAGAGCAGAGACTGCGAGCCAGGTCTCCCCTTCAAATATCAGTGCCTGACCTCACAAATGCGCTTCTGGAAGAATTGTTAAACATCCCCATAGATGCACCTAAACCTTGTGGACGGCCTTCCCAGAAGAGTTGAAGCGGTTATAGCTGCAAAGGGTGGGCTAACTCAATACTGGACCCTACGGACTAAGACGCCATTAAAGCAGTTGTATACCCGAATATATATATATATTTTTTTTTTTTACACCTGTAAGGAAAAGCCATAATGAGCTAGTATGCACCGCATACTAGCTCATTATGAAATACTTGCCTTAAAACGAGGTGTAGAGAACTTGCCTGGTCCATGCCGAGCGAGATGTCCTATCCTCTTGCTTTGGCGTGTCTTCCGGGTATCGCCGCTTCAGCGCTGTGATTGGCTGGAGCAATCTGCGGCGCATTGCGAGGGGAATATCTCCTAAACCGTGCAGGTTTAGGAGATATTCTTTATACCTACAGGTAAGCCTTATTATAGACTTTCCTGTAGGTAAAAGTGGTAGTAAAGACTTTACTACTACTACTTTAAAGTTCATATGTGTAAAGGCAGGCGCCACAATACTTTTGATAATATAGTGTAGATGGCTATTCACAGGGATGAATAGGATTTTCTTCACACTGGCACAGCAGAGGCAAGGAACCAGTTGGACAATTGGCAGAAACGGCTGTGAACTGTCCTTTAGCCCAGGTTCACACTGGGCTGCGAGAGTGAAGCCGTACAAGTTCAGTCCCGATTTCAGCCGCGATTACAGAGACATCTGTGCTGTTTTTTGCAAGTACAGAAACTTCTTTTTATAATTGGTGCAACACCACAAATACGGCGTCGCACCGATTAGGAGGTGCCATTTCACCTAAGACGCTATTGTGCTACAAATGGCACCTGAAATGCGTCTGAAAACTGCCTCCCGTTCATTTCAATGGAAGCTTTCACACTGCAGCAGCATCTTTTGGCGCTTATTTGGATAACGCAGCCCCTGCCCATTAGAATGAATAGGAAGCGCTTCCAAAGTAGGGCTGGAACCCAAGATTATTTTCATAATCGATTAGTTGGCCGATTTATTGTTTCGAATAATCAGTTAAAAACCTTTAAAAAATAAGTCTTCTGTATACATGCCAATGTTTTCCTCAATAAAAAACATATTTTAAAGTCCTTGCCCTTTCCAAATACACAGCAGCTGAAAAAATCATGATGTGAAATCATGTAAATGAACGTAGTGTGTTTCTGCAAAAAGCACAGAGGTGTGAACCCCGGCCTGAGATGTAACATAATGCGGGTTAAAAAAACTAAAATTAGTACAAAAAAGAGAAAATAATCGCTACTGTAAGGGGTTAATTTTTTACCGTGTAACAGTAAAAGTAATTACAGTAGAGATTTGCTCTTTTTGTACTATAAAGGGCAATTTTTTTTAACCTCATTATGTTACTGGCCGATTAATTGGTTATGAAAATGATAATCGATTAATTGCATAATCAGTTGTTTCGGCCCTATTCCAAAGTGCTTCAAAAGCGCCGCAAAACGGCCTTTTTTTTTTTAAATGTATTTATTTAATTTTTTTAAGTCGCGTTATCACGTGACCTTTGAGGAAAAATAAAGCGCACCACTAATCCCTGCAAAAACAGTGCTAAAGTGCCGCAAAAGCTCAGCAAAAACGCCCAACATTTTTATGGACAGTTTTTGAGCCCCTCGGTGTGAAAGGGGTCTAATAAAAGTGTCTGTGGAAGCAATGTGGGAAGTATACAGCGTATATGGCAATATTATATTTTTCTGCCTTGCAGTCCGTTCCGAAGCTTTGCATCCAAATGAGTAATCCGGCTGAGCATCTTATGTGGGTTCTGAAAGACTTGTGCCGGACTCTAAGCAGCGGAAGTTCTGGTGTAGATTCTCTAGGCTAGGCACACCGAAACCGAATTTTTTTTTTTTCAGTTCCTCTTATTTGACCACATAGACAAGTGTAATGAGAAGCCAAGAGGCAGGAGATGAGACGTGTGCTGCCAAGTCGCTGCTGCATCGATATGTGCATAACATTCCTGGACCCAACAGTACACTGAGAACAGGATGTATGGGTTCTGCTGTAAGTGATTTATGAGACAGCGGTGTTTATTTTAACCTCTTCAGCTTCGGAAGATTTACCACCAGGCCACTGCGTTACTTTAAATGACAATTGCGCGGTCGTGCGACACTGTACCCAAATACATTTTTTCTTTTTTCTTTTCTTTTTTTTTTTTTTTTCCACACACATAGAGCTTTCTTTAGTGGTATCCGGTCACCTCTTCGTGTCTTATTTATTTATTATTATTATTATTTTACTTTTTTTTGCACTAATTAACAAAAATAAACCAATTTTAGAAAAAAATACTGATGTTCAGATGTCATCTTGGTGAAACTTTTCCAGAACTTTAGCCAAGTATGTATTTGTGGATTTTTGGAGAGGAAACACTCCATTGTTCTAATGAAGGATTTAGATGGAAAATGAGTTGAAGTTCCTTCACATATCAAGAGAGAATAACATTGTCTAATTCTGGTCTTCTGGTATTTTCCTGGGTTTATGCTGCAAATGTTTATAAAGATGTAATTCTAACAGAAATCCACCACACTCACATACTTCTAAGGCCAGTAAGGTCATAAATGTGTGGACGGCTTTGGAGGCACCAAGGTCAGGCTTTGATATAGTATCCAAAAATGCCAGTAGGCAGTTGCATTACTTCAGATGAACGTACCGTGTCACCCAACACTTCAGGGCCACCTGAGACCCCTGTTCTAAGGTGACATTAGATGTCCTTTGTCCCATTGGAGAGATGTTCTTTCGTGTCCTGACCCAAAAATGCGATCTTTTCACAGTAAGGAACCTCTTTTCTTAAAGGGTAACTCCACTTTGTTTCAATAGTTTTTATTCGGTTTTAACAAGTAGTTAAGATGTAAAAGTTCTGCCCATGCAGGGGCTATTATTGAGGAGGTCACAGAGTTTCACTAACAAGGAAGACGAGAATAAGGCAATACATAAACAGGATAAATGAGAGCCAGGACAAAAACAGTAAATAGGGATCTTCATGGAACCATGAAGACCAAGGGGGTCCTGGAGAGGTTCCCCAAAGCAACAGGGTGTCCCCTGGGCCCACCATTATCAAACGGTGGTGCAATATACATCTTGGACAGATGTAAAATGGGGAAAAAAAGGGCAAAAACCAGAAGAAAGTTAGTTGGAAAAGTGAAGCTAAAGGAAGAGTGCTTGCACACTTCGTAGGGTGTTGGAGAAGGTCTAGGGGAGAAAGAGAGGCCAGAAGGTTAGAGGCCAAGTGATGAGGTGAAGTTAGGGACTTGAGGGCCTCAGAGCTGTCTGTGACAAGCGTCCCAAGCTGGATGCGCTGTCACTGTACTAATGACACTGGCTGGGAACGGGTTAATCGTCTAGGGCACAGATGTCAAACACAAGGCCTGTGGACCAAATCCGGCCCTCCAGGCCATATCATGTGGACCTCGCACCTTTCCTGCAGCTGCAGGACCTTTCTGGTCCTCCTCCAGAACCTTACTTTCTGCTTTCAAGCAATGCATCCAGCTTCTTCCTGGCAGCAGCATAAGGAAAGGGGGGTGCACTGTGATGTAAGGGAGAGTGGGGGACTCAACTTCTGATGGTGGGGGGTTCTTGACATCTAATGTAAGGGGACAGGATGTGCTGGACATCTAATCTTACAGATACAGCCGGCCCTTTTGAGGACAATCCTAATGCTGATACGGCCCACAATGAAATTGCGTTTGACACCCCTGGTCTAGGACATGGGATCTCCAAACTACGGCACTCCAACTGTTGCGGAACTAAACGTCCCATGAGGCATTCTAAAACTGAAATTCACAGACATGACTAGGCATGATGGGAATTGTAGTTCCTGAACCACTGGAGGGCCATAGTTTGGAGATCCCTGGGTTTTCTATGTGCCTAACCAGTGTTTTTGTGTTTACTATGTGTGCTGATTTTACTAAAGGGAAGTGATTGGATTTTATTTCAGGGATGCAGAGTTAATATCCCCCCCCCCCCCCCGGACAGAACAGAGCTCTGCCTTGTTTACATAGGCAGAGCCCCATTCTGTCTCTGCCTGATGATCAGCGGGTGGGCGGCAGATTGGCTTCTGCTGCGAATATCACACCAGAAGCAGCCCGCCCCCTGCTGGTGAAAGTGCAGAATCACGTATATGTATATGATTCTGCACAGGAGAGCCTCCCTGTAGCAGTCGGTAACTGGATAAAGGGGGGGGGGGGACAGGGACGCTTTAAAAAAGAAAAGTAATACATCCACCACATTTTAGGACTGGTGAAATTAATATAAAAATATATATATAATATAATTAATTTTTTTATTTTTTGGGATTAATACCACTTTAAAACACATGAGATTAGATCATGTTATAACATTGTGTGCTGAGGCTGCCTATTAAGCAACTTGTGGAGTGGATTTGGCTGGAGAGACTTGGCATCCTATAACAGAGCTCTGGGCAAGATTTGACAATCATTAAAATCTGTGGTGCATGTTACAACACAGATTGAGGAATAAGAAAACAAGTAATAAGCTGTATTACACTGCTGGCTTTGTTTATGTAAATGAACATTATGTACTGAAATGTCACATTCTATCCAACAGGATCTTCAGTGACAGCCGTGATGTGTTTTTGCTGCTTCGTTAGTTAGCAGTTGTTAAATTTTGATTTTTGATGAATGTGTATAAAAATTAAAAGTGTTAAATGAATGTCCATGTTTTTTTTTTTTTTTGTGTTTTTTTATGTTAAGAAATTGGCACCCCGTCTTCCTGTAAATAGTGTGAAATTCAGAACCCTTTAGGGCCTCGCTGAGTGTCTGCTATTGAACAAGAAGAATTCTGCGCTGTTAACGCAATTCATTGTGAAGCTCCAAGTCGGAGATGTAGCTGCCTAATGACTGGGGCTGACTGGTTACTATGCACAGCTTGAGCCCCCCCCCCCCCAATCGGCTTCCATTTTTTAGGCTCCGTTCCACTAGTGCAGGGGTCTCCAAACTTTCTAAACAATGAGCTGGATTACTGTCCTCCAGACTGTAAGGGGGCCGGACTGTGGCTATCAGGAGTACAAAATCCCCCATCATTGGTGTCATTGGGGAAAATTTTGCCCCATCATTGGTGACAGGAGTTTTGCCCCCGTCATTGGGAGGAGTTTTGCCCCCGTCATTGGGAGGAGTTTTGCCCCCGTCATTGGGAGGAGTTTTGCCCCCGTCATTGGGGCCAATGAATAAAAAAGCACCCCAAGGGCCAGATAAAATTAAGCAAAGAGCCACATCTGGCCTCCGGGCTGCAGTTTGGAGACCACTGCACTAGTGCAACTCCAGAGTCCATGCAATTTTGACTGACCCTGCACCAGCGATCTGATTGTAGGTGCAATGCTCTGAACTTTTTATTTTTTAAATATATACCCTTGCCTGAGGAAGGGGTCCTGCGTGACTCTGAAACATTGCACTCTTATTTGTTGTGTGATCATTCTTTAATAATAATAAAAAAAAAAAAACATTTGTACTCAACTTGACGATCCGTAGTGTGCTGACAAATCTCTTCATTGTGGCTTTCATGATCCGCTCTCCAGCTGGTGGTTGCTGCAGCACCCAGTACCCTAGAGCTCCCTCCAGGAACGTGTGCGATTGGGAATATGGATTATTATAAGGAAGTGAAGAAAATCTTTCCAAAGGAAACAGGTTTTTATTTTTTTGCTATCTGACAGGGGTTACAACCCTCACATACTTTATTTAAAATGGGGGTGGGGGAAGTTTTGCCTTTTTAGATACTTTAAGGTGCTTTAGCATTAAAAAAAAAAGGGCCTGAAAAAAACTGCACCTGCAATCCGAATGTGAAAGCCCGAGTGCTTTCACACCGAGGCGCTGCGCTGGCAGGGCATCAAAGTCCTGCAAGCAGCTTCTTTGCAGCGCTTTAGGAGCGTTGAATCCTAAAGCGCCCCTTCCCATTGAGGCATTTTTTTTTTTTTTTTTTTTTTTAAACACTGCTTCAAAAGGTGCCGATAATGACCAAAAATAAATTCATATTAATTTTAAAGCGGAGCTCCACCCTCGAAAAATGTTTTATTTTTATTTTTTTCCAAAATGCTGCAATAAAAAAAAAACCCGCCTTCTTTATACATACCAGAAGTGCCCATTGCTAGGCAGATCGTCCTAATCTGCCACTGCCTGATCCATGTTCCGTCTTCTTTCTTCTCCTCCATTTTTGCCTTTGGCCAAGCGCATTCTGAATTTTTGCCTTTTGGCCAAGCGCGTTCTGTTTTTTTGCCTTTGGCCAAGCGCGTGCTGAATTTTTGCCTTTGGCCAAGCGCGTGCTGAATTTTTGCCTTTGGCCAAGCGCGTGCTGAATTTTTGCCTTTGGCCAAGCGCGTGCTGAATTTTTGCCTTTTGGCCAAGCGCGTTCTGGATTGTTGCCTTTTGGCCAAGCGCGTTCTGGATTGTTGCCTTTTGGCCAAGCGCGTTCTGGATTGTTGCCTTTTGGCCAAGCGTGTTCTGGATTGTTGCCTTTTGGCCAAGCGTGTTCTGGATTGTTGCCTTTTGGCCAAGCGCGTTCTGGATTTTTGCCTTTTGGCCAAGCGCATCATTAAATGTTCAAAACTTTTTTGAGATTTAGGCGACTTGGAGTGGAGATGTGAACCAACTCTATAGAGAATAATTGATCTTTCTCTTCCAGTGTTTTTGAGCTTCAAGCTACAAATCATTGTCGCCCCCCTCCCTCATTTAGGGTTAGCAGTGATGCCGCGGTCGCTCCTCCTGTCAGCCTGGTAACAGAAGTGCACTCCCTGCACTCCTTGCCCTGGCTCTTCATTTAGGTGCGAATTGGGCCTCACATTGAGATATTAACCACTTTTTTTTTTTTTTTTTTCTGTTAAATCCTTGGTTTATTGCAGAGATGAATAGAATCTGGCCTTTGATTCATTGATCTTGGTCCAGGGAGATCATACTCATAAATAAATGTTTTTTGTATGGATTAATCCCAAGCATAAGCCCTCTCCATCTGTGCTGACCGCCCCCGAGATGATATAAATACTATTTAAATCTGAAGCGCCTCCATTCTTTCAGAACACCCATCGGTTGTGTTTACCTTTTACAGTCTACGCATGGCTTTGTTCTCTGTTTGTGCAGTTGGTCATCTGCATTGGTGTTGGGAGTTATTGGGACCAGTTTGGTATTTACTGAAGTTCTCCATGACTCTGTTGCCATCTCTGGCTTGGATCCGGCTTCCTTTTGGAGCTCTTGGAGTTGGGTTACCAAGAAGAAAACACCAGCTGCAATGTGCTTTGACTGAGAAGTGTTTGACCTCTCGTGACATTGAGTATGTTACTTTCTCCAAGTGTTCATGGCACCTCATTCCTAAATGTCACTGGACACAATCTCTGGTTTAAAGACGCAGTCCTTGCAATGCAGCTGACACCTCCTGTGTTCATGAAATGATGATTCCCAGACAAATGCAGTGGAGATTCTATAACCACCACCAAGAACAGTACACAGAACATGGAAATTACATAATTGTTTGTAAATGTAAACTGCTGAATAGCTTTTCTCATCAGCAGTCTTGTGACTTCTATCCGTGTCCAGGTAAAGCGTGTGTGATGAGTTTTGCACTCACCTCTGACTGTCCTATGAGGCTGCATAACCCTTGCCTTTCTGTCTGAACAGTGCTGATTGGCCCTGTGCTGATCACATGCACCCTTCTCACACCAAACAAAAGCTCTCTAGTAATGCACCCCAAACTGAGCATGTGCAGAGTGCTCCTAATGCCGCGTACACACGATCACTTTTTGTGATGTAAAAAACGTCGTTTTATCTCATGAAACAAAACGACGTTTTTCAAACTTCATTTTAAAAAACGATGTTGCATACACACCATAGTTTTCTGAAAATGCTCTTGCAAAGCGCGGTTACGTAAGACACATTCGACGGCACTCCATTGAAGCTCCCGTCTCGTAACTTGCTTCTGAGCATGCGCGGGTTTAAAAACTTTGGGGCAGATTCACGTAGATCGGCGCATTATCATTCCGGCGTAGCGCACCACTTTTCCGTTAGACTTGCGCAATCTAGCCGCGTAATCCGGCGATTCACGTAGCTTTTACGCAAGAGCTTGCGCAAACGTAAGGTTTTTTCCGGAGGCGTAAGGAGGAGTAATACAAATTGGGAGGGACGTGGGCGTGTTACATTGAAATGAGCTGTGACCCCATGCAAATGAAGGGCCGGCCGACTCGCGCATGCGCGCGTGAAGGAAACCATGTCAGCTCCGTTGTGCGCATGCTCACAACTCGGGAGCGGCGCAATCAGTGAAATAGGAAATGGACTAGGGCAATGTTGTGAACTACGCAGACAGCATAAATAGACACACACAAACGCCCTTCCATTGCAAAAGTACATCCCTTTGTGTCCCTTCCCATTGAATCAAGTGCTTTTGCTCTGTTGTTCGTTAGAGTGTGTTTTGTAGTTGTCAGATTAGTGTTCTGTGTGATCTTGTGCTTGTTGGTAGTTTTGTGAAAGTGTATTTTGATAAGTGTTTGAGACTGTTTGTTTGATTGATAGATTTCTGAGCGTTTGTTTTCTGGCTTTATTTTTTCATCTGATTTTTTTGTGTCTGTTTCTTGCTGAGTGCTAGTGTGATTTTTGGCTGTTCTTTTTCTCTTTGTGTGCTAGGGACCACAGTGGTGTACATGCATGCATTCTCATTGTGCCATGATTAATGTGTGTGTTTAACGTGCAAAGATGCATAATGTGAGCTGGCATGAGATGGGGTCATGAGATGGGGTACCAGTGCATATGCAGAGTCACCTTGAAGGGAAAAGACAGGAGGATGTTAGTCATGCATGTGCCACTTGTGAGGTGTGCATCACGGGAGGGGATAGTCATGCCTGACTCCCATGTCACTCACCAACCAGCCAGCTGTCCCCATACATGTTCTGTTTGAAATCTGTGGGGATGGGGCTCTGATTGTATATGTAGCTGTCATGGGTGTCATGGGTGGTGCCATGTGTTGGGCTGCTGATGTCCTCCTGCAGGGTTGTGGTAATTCCAGGATGGCATGAGGGGTGAATCTGAAGATGCGAGACACCTCAGAATCTCTCATGCCAAAGATGTCTATGCGTGTGTGATATATCAAGTGAAGAGTGAGGGGCTTGTATCAGATAAGAATATTGTATTAGATTAGATTAAATGGTAAATTTTATATAAGCAAAAAAAAAAAAAAACATCTCCCGTGCCCTCCTTAGTGCCATCCTCCGTGCCCTCCTCCTTCTTTGTTCATCTAAAGTCAGTAGTATAGCTATGCGCGACGATGCCCCTGGCATGTTGGCATACAGATTGTTGGGCAACACGTGTGACTGCTGAACTCCTCACTAACAGTGTTGCTTTATCTGACAATTAGACTTTTTTTCAAAATTTAGACCAGCTTTTAGGTCCTCTAACTTTAGACAGAACATTTTGCAGTTGCGCACATCGCGTAGCCTGCGCAGCAACTGCGTTTTTTTGTGAATCCCCGTAACTCCCTCATTAGCATATTTGACTAGCAAATCAATGGTGTGTCTAGCGCAGTTTTGCGCGAAGGGAAGCGAATGTCTAATTAAATTACGCCGGACCAAAAAACGTAGATTTCTGGCGTATATTGTTTTGTGAATCGCGTCCAACTATACGCACGCGCACATTTAGACTTACGCACGCGCAACAGCAGTTGCGCAGGCGTAATCGCTCTGTGAATCTGGCCCTTTGTTTTAAACGTCGTTTTGCCCACACACGATCATTTTTTGTGAAAAATGAAGACATAAAACAACGTTTTGCCCACACACGATCAATTTAAATGACGTTTTAAAAAACGTCGTTTTTTTTCCCATCGCAAAAAACGACCGTGTGTACGCGGCATTAGGCTCTGTTCTGTCAGCAGATGGATTGGGAACAGTAAAAGAAGGGGAGGACATGATGAAACGGCCTTTTTACACAATGCAGAGGATTAACCCCTTAGCATTCATGCTGAGTATAACAAGCATGCTTTACAGCATACACAGACTGACTTTACTGTTGTGGGTTTAATAACACTTTTTCAGGCTGGGTTCACACCTATGTGAATTAGGATGTGGATTTCACCTGCATCCAATTTGCATAGCAATAAATTGTGACCGGCTCTCTATGGAGCAGGTTTACACGTGTCTGCGGTGGCTCTAGTGCGAATTGCACAGGTTTGTTTTGGGTCCAAATTCAACCCCAAATTTGTGCTGAAATCGGACCTGAAATGGTGAATGAAGATGCACCAGACTCCTGCTATAAGTCGCATGCGGCTAAGATGTGAACCCAGCCTAAAGCAGACTTTCACTCTTTCTCCACCTTTCTGGCATTCTACTCACTCCCTCCTCTCATAATTGATGGGCTTTATTACCTTTTTTCTGTAGATCACATCCCTACACGTTTTTGGATTATTACCATGGCCAGAATTATGTATCCGCTGCCCGCATGTAGGATTTATGACATGAGCATACCAGGAGAGTCTCGGGGGGGGGGGGGGGGGGTTTGCCACAGCACATGCAATGCATTAGGGAACATGGCAGTGTCTCTTCCTGATTCTTGCAGCTGGGCCCCTGATGGCACGGCACCTGCACATCATTAGGGAGCCGGCTGTCTCTTCTGGGTTCTTTCAGCCGGCCCCTGATGGCACAGTGCTTGCACATCAGTAGATAGCCAGCTATTTCTTCTGGGTTCTTGCAGCTGGTCCCTAATGACGCCGCACCTGCACATCATTGAGTCGGCTGCATCTTCTTGCAGCTGGCCCCTGATGTGTATGTAAAGTTTTACATGTATGTGAGAGATATATACATATACATACGCACACACAGTGCATATTTCTAATATAGAACTTTTTTTAATGCATTTCAAGCAAACATGTTTTTTCCCAAATAATTATAATTTATTGCAGTTCTACCTAGCAGGTGACAAACTGTCTCATTTACAAGGCAATGTACATAGTTCCAAGGAGTATAAAGGATTTTAGTGATATATAGACTTGTTAAAAAAAGTCCAGCCACTTTTAATGACGTACAATACGGCATAAAATGCTGGAAACAGGTCTAAATTACATTTTTACTTTTTAAAGTGATTGTAAAGTCTTGTTTAAAACAATAAATAAAAAAAAAACATATTCCCTCCTCTGCACAGTTGCTTTTGCACAGAGCAGCCACCATTCTCCTTCTCGGGTCCCTCTTCGATGCTCCTGGCCCCTTCCTCTTATTGAGTGCTCTCACAGTCAGCAGCTTTCTATGGGGGCACCCGAGCCGAGTCAGAGCTCTGTGTATTCATTCAGACACAGAGCCCTGCCCCCTTTCTCCCCTGATTGGCTGGCTGACTCTGACAGCCACGGAAGCCAGTGGCGCCATTGCTGTTTCTCAGCCAATCAGGAGGAGTGTCCCCGGATGGCTTAGACACTTGTGGACATCGCTGGAGAGAGATGGGAGCTCAAGTAAGTAATCAGGTGGTGATGGGAGGCCGACACATACACACACACACACACACAACACTCCTTAATACCTGCAATAAATCCAAATAATCTATAAAGAGGTAAGGCTCCATTCACACCTGAGCATTTTGGAATCTCTGCCTGCATCTCCAATTGTAGCAAGGCGCGTTTACGATGTCATTATTTTTTAATGACGCCTCAAACGTGCAATTTTGCTTCAGTTGTAATGTACAGGCATACCCCGCTTTATGTACACTCACGTTACATACACTCACGAGTAAGGACATACTCGCAAGTGTATGTAAAGTGCCTTTTGGCCAAGCGCGTTCTGGATTTTTGCCTTTTGGCCAAGCGCGTTCTGGATTTTTGTCTTTTCTGATGAGTGGTTTACACGAAACGCGTCGGGAAATTTAAGATAGACATGTGACAATATCGACTCAAAATTATCGTACTTACCAATCATGATTTCACTGTTTCATAATTTTTTTCCCTCTGCAAGTGCTGTTTTATTTATTTTTTACAATTTATTTACATATAATAATATCTGGAAATGTATATATGTATTACTGTGACCACTACGTGGCGCTAGGTTACCATATACTTTATGTACCCTTGATGCTGATTTTTACTTATGCACAGAACCATGTGATTGTAAATCTTATGAAATTATATTTATTACAATGTTTTTTCTATCAGTAGTTCTTGTCATTGATATGTGCTGTATACACTACTATGATTAATAAATATGTAATTTTTACCCTATACCCCCGCCTTGTTCATGGTCTCATTTAAAGTCCCAAACTCCCCTTGATTTTTTACTTTTTAGTAAAGTGCCTTACAAGTACTGTACAGACATTTTGCAGCCGCAGTAGAAGGAGCAGGTTCTACATTTAACGACCGTTTTTCACGACCAATTAAAAAAATAGCATTTTTCTCGTCATGAAAAAACGGTCGTGTGTACTCGGCATTACAGAGGTGTATGCAAATTTTAAAGTATGACATGTTTGGTATCTACCGTATTTATCGGGGTATTGCACGCCCCGGCGTATAGTGCGCACCCCTAATGTGGACCTGTAAAAAAACATTTTAGTACTTACAGTTTTGGTGTCTTGCGCGGCGTCCATCGTCCGGTCCGGCGTCCGTCTTCGGCTCCAGTGGTGTCCTCCCGGCTTCTCCAGCGATGTCTTGAGTCGAATTCCCGCGCTCAGTTTGAACGCCTCCGCCGACATATACCGAGTGCAGTACACTCGGGTTCATTCGGCCAGGCTTGGCTTTGCACGTGCTCACGCTCCGTGACGTTTATGCGTGAGCACGAGTAGAGCCGAGCTTAGCCGAATGTACCCCAGTGTACTGCACTCGGTATATGTCGGCGGAGGCGTTCAAACTGAGCGCGGGAAGCGAGTGTCCGGCGTATATCGCGCACCCACGATTTTTCCCTTTTTATTTTAAGGGGAAAAAAGTGCACGGTATACGCCGATAAATATGGTATTTACTTGGTATGACTTATCTTTTATATTCATATAAACAATTGGGTATATATATATATATATATATATATATATATATATATATATATATATATATATATATATATATATATATATATATATATATATATATATATATATATAGTGTTTTTGTGTAATGAAATTCCCTAAAGTGTATTTTTTTTTCCGAATAATATTGTTTTAAATACTGTTGTGCAGATATGACATGGAAAAAAATGGAACACCCACCATCTTATTCTCTAAAAAAAGTGTGTATATGTGTGTGTGTGTGTGTGTGTGTATGTATATGTATATATATATAAATTATATGTGTATTGTATTTAAATTAATATATTATAAAATGTCATTTATAATGTGTTTTTTTTTATTTTTATAAATAATAATACATTTTATAACATTTTATTAAAATTATATATAAAAAATTATGTGTGTGTTTGAGGGTTCTAAGTAGTTTTTCTAGCAAAATAAAAAATGCTGATTTTTACTTAGGAGAGGAATGTCGGAATTGGCCCGGTAGGCAATTAATTAAGAAAAGTGTGTGCACCTTTTTTTGTGTTCCATGCCCATAGGGCAATTCATATAAATTAATGGGCTGCACTAAAACATGACACATGGAAGAAGTGCACATAAAAGCACGCTCAGGCGCACTGCATGCAAGGCTCTGATGTCGCCGTGTTCTGTAACTTTATGTACAGGTTGGTTGGTTACAGCTGAAAGAACAGGAATCTGATACAGTTGCAGTTTTTTGTAGCGATCAACTGCCGTACACCACAAAGTATATACGGCTTCCATGTTCTCTACAAGAATACAGACCTCTTATCACTCCTATCTTACAAGTCTTGTTCATCCTTCTTTCAGGTTTGTAGAACCAGCAACAGATTTGCATCTGTTTTCTCTCTTTTAGTGTTTTTTACAAAGAATTTTGACACATCAAAGGGAGAGCTCAAGGCCGACAACTTCCTACTTCCAAGCACTATCTTTGCTGATGCAGGTGAAATGAAAGCCGTCAGTCATTGCTATCTCAGCTGTTACTGGCCAACCATCAATATTCATTGCTTCAGCTGCTATTGCTTCTCAAATGGGAATGTGAGGGAGCCGAGCGTAAAGGGGACGGCCGTGTACAGTGTGGGAAATTCAGGATTTTCTCTCCTCCAAGGGTGACAAAACTTCCAACATTTGGACTTTAGTGGAGGCCGGAGACTTGTACACACAGATCCTCGCTCAGTGCCGGGGAAGAGCCTGCCGGGATACGGTGCAGGAAGCTGAGCTCTGATCCGTATGTATATGAATACAATACACTTCTTATATGTGATAGAAGAGCGCACAGTTCTGAGGAGGGGCTCATAGGAAAGCAATGGGCAGGATCAGACTTTTCATATTTTATTATATATGTGTGTATGTGTATGTATATGTGTGTGTGTGTGTGTGTGTGTATATATGTTTTATATATATATATATATACACATTTTTTTTATTATGTATATTACAAAATGTGTTTGGCATTTTGATCTGTGCGTTTTGTGTGTGTGTATACAGGATTTATATCGTGCCAACAGTTTGCACAGCACTTTACAACATGAGGGCAGACAGTACAGTTACAATACAATTCAATACAGAGGAATCGGAGGTGATTGTTAGAGCTTACAATATGTAATTTTTTTCATTTATAGTACAAAATTTGTTTTGCCATTTTGATCTGTATATGTAAAGGGTGTGTGTGTGTGTATGTGTGTATGTATGTATGTATGTATGTGTGTGTGTATATATATATATATATATATATTATACACACGCACCCCCTTTACATATAAAGGGTCAAAATGCCTAAACAAATTTTGTACTATAAATGAAAAAAAAGTGTGTGTATGTGTGTGTATGTATATATTTATATATATATATTTTTTTATTTAATTCCTTGTCATGCCAAGTTGGTGACCAGTTGCTAGTGCCAGGTTAACGTTTTAATTTGTTCTTTACAAAGATATGTCATTTCTGTGGTGTGTTGTATATTTGCGGTTAGCTTGTTGGATCTAAAGAAATTAAACTTGGAAAGTCCCAGAAAGCATTTATTGCATCTTCTGATACTGTCGCTGCAGAGGAATGTTATGGCTATTGGCAGTGGTCCGATATGTATTGTTGGTTTTACAGCATTTTTGTACTGGTCATATACTTATAAGTGAGGTGTGTTTTATTTTTATATATATATATATATATATATATATATATATATATATATATATATATATATATATATATATATATATATATATATATATATATATATATATATAAAAATTGGTGTTTAAGGGGTTGTAAAGGTTTGTTTTCTAAATGGGTTCCTTTAAGATAGATATATCTATCTATCTATCTATCTATCTTAAAGGAACCCATTTAGAAAACAAACCTTTACAACCCCTTAAACACCAATTTTTATTTTATATATATATATATATATATAATTAATGTGTTAAAGGTTTGTTTTCCAAATAGGTTCATTTTTAAGCTAGTGCATTTTTGGTTCCCTTCTAAATGTTTTTTTCTTTGTCTGAATTTCTCACTTCCTGTTTCTTCTCGGTAAGCTGTTCTGGCTGACTAACCCCCATTAAATGATGGGGGCAAGCTTACTGAGGAGAAACAGGAAGTGATAAATTCAGACAGAAAAAAACATTTAGAAGGGAAATTGAAGGAAAAGGTAAGTGAACCAACAATGCACTAGCTTAAAGGAACCTATTTAGAAAATGTTTTTCTATCAGAAAAGTTCCTTTGTTAGGGCCCTTTCACACGTCTGTCCGTGTTCACTCAATCCGATCCGCAGACGGATGGAAAAATAGGGTTTTCCTCCGTCTGCAGAATCGGAGGATTGTAGAGCCGGGCGAGATCGGGTGTCGGCGGATGTTCATCCTCTGACACCCGCGATCTCATAGGGACCAATGTATGTCCCTTTTTTCATCCGTACATGGATGGATGAAATACGGTCCACCCGTGTGAAAGAGCCCTGTAATTTACGTGCGTACACGAATACATGCGTTTTTTTATAGGTGTAAGCGCGTTAAGCCTGGGTTCAAAGTCATACATTTTGTATTACGGATCTGAACGCAGCTCATGTTTGTGCACCTGTGTGAAGGAATTGAAAACGACATATAGATATATATATTGTGTATGTATGTTATCTCTTAAAGTTGCAGCAACTCCAAGTCACTACTCTGGTCTGACTTTCATGCATCTTGAGGACTGAAGACTTCAAGATTAACCCTCAAAAGTTGCATGACAGCCGTACCTGAATGTTATACAATGCAATAGTTGTCCCATTATCACTGGTCAAAGCCAAGGTTGGATCTAAGTTGCACCCATCCAAACTTGCATCAAAGTTGTACTCCAATGTCGGGGCAACTTTGAAGTCATACAAGTGTGAATGGAGACTTAGAGGGTTGGCGCAAACCATTTACCACTGACGGGGGTGTTTACAATGATCAGTTTTTATTTGATGAGAAACCTTTAGCCCAAAAGGGGAAAAAAAAACTACTGTAACTGCTTAAAAAGTCTTTCTTTATCTGGAGTTTAGCTTTAACTAGATGCCGACTGCCCGCCGTCATATTTCTGCGGGACGGTGGCACTGCTGGGCGAGAGCCCGTAGCTATATGTCCGCTCTTTAGCGTCCCTGCTCGCCCCCGAGTCCCGCGCGCGTGCCCGGTGGGTACAATCGCACGCACGCACGCACGCACGCACGCACGCTCGCTCGCTTGCTCGTTCGTTAGAGTGGAGACCGGGAGCTTTGTGTGTAAACACACAGCTCTCGGTCCTGTCAGCGGGGGAACCGCTGATCTCCTGTTTATACAATGTATGAACGGAAGATCAGTGATTTCCTCTAGTGAGGCCACCCCCCCCCCCCCCCATACAGTTAGAACACACCCAGGAACACACTTAACCCCTTCCCTGCCCCCTAGTTTTAACCCCTTCACTGCCAATGGCATTTTTATAGTAATACAATGCATTTTTATAGCACTGATCGCTATAAAAATGCCAATGGTCCCAAAAATGTGTCAAAAGTGTCCGAAGTGTCCGCCATAATGTCGCAGTCACGAAAAAAATGCTGATTGCCGCCTTTACTAGTAAAAAAAAAAATATTAATAAAAATGCCATAAAACTACCCCCTATTTTGTAAACGCTATAACTTTTGCGCAAACCAATCAATAAACGCTTTATTGCGGGTTTTTTTTTACGAAAAATAACGAAAAATATGTAGAAGAATACGTATCGGCCTAAACTGAGGGAAAAAATGTTTTTTTATATATTTTTGGGGGATATTTATTATAGCAAAAAGTAAAATATATTGATTTTTTTTCAAAATTGACGCTCCTTTTCTTGTTTATAGCGCAAAAAATAAAAACCGCAGAGATAATCAAATACCACCAAAAGAAAGCTCTATTTGTGGGAAAAAAAGGACGCCAATTTTGTTTGGGAGCCACGTCGAACGACCGCGCAATTGTCAGTTAAAGCGACGCAGTGCCGTATCACAAAAAGTGCTCTGGTCATTGGACGGCAATATGGTCCGGGGCTAAAGTGGTTAAAGGGTAAGTTCATCTTGCAGAAAATCTGTAAGGTGAACTTATACTTGACCCACTCATCCCGCCGTACCGGTTTTTAAATCCCTGCAGCTTAATCTCATATCCCTACCTCTCAGCGTGTACGGTTAGGAGACATTTTAATTGTTCAGCACCATCACATGGACAGCATTGACCAATCAGGCTCCGTCTGGCCCATCCTCACAGCGCCAAAATTGCGCATAAGTTGCTGGCAGTGTGAACACGAGGCTAAGACAGGAAGTATGTTACTTGTTGGATCAGCAGGCGAAAATAAAAAGGGGGGGGGGGGGAGAGTAAAAACTAATTTAGCCACCACATCTAAGGATTGATAAACTACAATACTGTATATATTTGTTTCTGGGTCTGGATACCGTTTAGGGCAGGGATCCTCAAACTACGGCCCTCCAGCTGTTGCGGAACTACAAGTCCCATGAGGCATTGTAAAACTCTGACATTCACAGACATGACTAGGGCATGATGGGAATTGTAGTTCCTGAACAACTGGAGGCCGTAGTTTGAGGACCCATGGTTTAGGGCACATTTACACAACTTTCCCCATATTCATTGTGCGTTTTTCAGGGATCATTTTTTTTTCTCTGTTACGGGGTTTGTAGTATATTTAGTGCAGAAAATATATAGTAGTAGTATATTCAGTTTACATCATTCTGTAAAAAAAAAAAAAAAAAATGCATAAAAGCACTTGAGTAGTTTAAACTAGGCTCATTGAAAGGCGTTTGTTTTTGTCTTGCATTTGTAATGCGTTTATACTGCTTTTAAACACGCACAGGCCTGCATCTGGCGTAAATGAGCCCTTAACCACTTAAGACCCGGACCTTTAAGCAGCTGAAGGATCCCGGCCAGGTTTTGCGATTCTGCACTGCGTCGCTTTAACTGACAATTGCGCGGTCGTGCGACGTGGCTCCCAAACAAAATTGGCGTCCTTTTTTTTTTTTTTTTCCCACAAATAGAGATTCTTTTGGTGGTATCTGATCACCTCTGCGGTTTTATTTTTTGCACTATAAACAAAAATAGAGAGACAATTTTGAAATAATTAATATCCCTAAAAATATATAAAAACTATTTTTTTTTCCTCCGTTTAGGCCATTTAAATTGCATTGTTTACTGTGGAAATGACAGTTGCAGTTTGGGAGTTAACCACAAGGGGGCGCTGAAGGGGTTATGTGTGACCTAATGTGTTGCTAACTGTAGGGGGTGTGACGTCTTCGATTGTGTATCCCTATAAAAGGGATCACACGATCGATGACGCCGCCACCGTGAAGAACAGGGAAGCTGTGTTTACACACAGCTCTCCTTGTTCTTCAGCTCCGGGGAACGATTGCGGGACTCCAGCGGCAATCGGGTCCCGCGGTCATGGAGCTTCGGTCCGGGTCGCGTGCACGCGCCCGCGACCCCACGGCTGGGCTTAAAGGGCAACATAAAGGTACGTTGATGTGCCCAACCGTGTCATTCTGCCGACGTATTACGGCGTGAAGGGGTCCTTAAGTGGTTAAAATACCTCCTCAACCCAAAAGCAAACATTTTTATTAAATTGCGGCTTGCCAATTCTTCAATGCGATGGCTGCATTTGTTTTAATTTTAGGCCTCCTTTTTTTTTTTTTTTCACCAGATGATCTGGCCAGTAAGTCTGTTTTTCAACAAAACAAGCTGTCCCGCGGATGTAGAAGTTAGAGCGTTGAGATAAACCAATTAATATGAACAGGAGTTCTTGATCAGTGATCAGCTTTTATTCATTTTTGTAAAACATTTATCCCAAGGGCCAGTTCACAGCAGACGCAGTTCCGTACAGTTTCATGTGGATTTTTTTTTTTTGCACTAAAAAATGCAATGCGCAGTGTTTTCCATGTATTCCAATGGTTCTAGTTGGCTCTAGTTCACACCATGCAGTCAGTTTTTGGTGCAGAAACTGACAGGAAACTGACTGCTGATCAATTTGGGGTTGATTTTACTAAAGGCAAATGGGCTCTTCACTTTGCATTGGAATTTCCCTTTGCTTAATGAGAAGAAGCTCTGACTTCCATCATCCAAACATATGCGAGCAAAAGAAGTGTTTTTATTTTATTTTTTTTTATTACTATTATTTTCTTTCTTTTTCTTCCTTGTGGTTGGATATTCTTTGCAGCATACATTTTTACTGTATTCACTAAACAAGGGGAAAAATCCCTTACAGCCTGCGGCCTTCGTTCTTTCTGTTATAAGTTGCATTAACCTGCGGCATACGACTTTTCTCAATCTTTTTACCATTTAAAATAAACTTTTAGTTCTCCGGGAACCCACACTTCTATTTGTACAGACTTTTTATGACAGCAGTTGAGGATATAAGAATAATAAAAAAATATAGATATATAGATATTGCTACCATGATTTGTACCACACCCTAAACGTGTTCATAAAAAAAGGTCCAAACGACAAACCTAAAAAAAAAAAAAAGAGAGTTAATTTATGTAGGATAATTGATACCCAGGGGTGCTGTGTACAAAAAAAAAAATTAAATTCATACTAACCAATTAAAAAAATAAATAAAAAATTGTAGTGCTAACTCGCATGGTGGAAAAGCAGACCCTTGTAATGAAAACTTTACTGACCACCCATGCAACAGTGGGCAGTGTAGCACCTCTTGCATTGGTGATCCGTAAAGTGCTCTGTTACATTGCTGTTGGTCAAGAGTCCCATCACATTGGCGGTCAGTGGGAAGAATGCCCCTTCCATTGGGAAGAATGCCCCCTTCTATTGGGGCGGTCAGTGGGAAAAATTCCCCGGCCAATGGAAGGGGGCATTCTTCCCACTGACCGCCCCAATGGAAGGGGGCATTCTTCCCACTGACCGCCCCAATGGAAGGGGGCATTCTTCCCACTGACCGCCCCAATGGAAGGGGGCATTCTTCCCACTGACCGCCCCAATGGAAGGGGGCATTCTTCCCACTGACCGCCCCAATGGAAGGGGGCATTCTTCCCACTGACCGCCCCAATGGAAGGGGGCTTTCTTCCCACTGACCGCCCCAATGGAAGGGGGCTTTCTTCCCACTGACCTCCCCAATGGAAGGGGGCTTTCTTCCCACTGACCTCCCCAATGGAAGGGGGCTTTCTTCCCACTGACCTCCCCAATGGAAGGGGGCATTCTTCCCACTGACCTCCCCAATGGAAGGGGGCATTCTTCCCACTGACCTCCCCAATGGAAGGGGGCATTCTTCCCACTGACCTCCCCAATGGAAGGGGGCATTCTTCCCACTGACCTCCCCAATGGAAGGGGGCATTCTTCCCACTGACCTCCCCAATGGAAGGGGGCATTCTTCCCACTGACCTCCCCAATGGAAGGGGGCATTCTTCCCACTGACCTCCCCAATGGAAGGGGGTCCTGACTCTCCCGTAGTCCAAGGGAGGGGGATGAGCACGACACTCCACACCAGGGAGAAAGCCTTGCATTACTGTGTGGAGTTAGAAGAACAGGAAGTGAGAATTTCTCAGAAGAAATAAGGACATTTAAAAGCAAAATAGAAGGACTCTATGCAAATCTATGAGTTTTGCCTTTTGGTTGTACGTTTTTTTTTTTTTTATATTCTCCTGTTGAGGTTTTATGGCAGATTTTTCTTACAATTTTTTTTGTTTTTTTTAAACCTGCAAGGCAAAAGGCATAATCGGCTAGTATGCACCGCATACTAGCCGATTTATGAAATACTTACCTCGGAACGAGGTGAAGAACACTTACCTGGTCCACGCCGAGCGAGATGTCATCTTGCTCCGGTGTTTTTTTCCGGGTATCGCTGCTCCAGTGCTGTGATTTCAAATCTGCAAGGTCCGGCGGCTGCCGGTCCTTTCGCCGTGGATTCCCCCCTGCGCATGCGCCGATGCAATCAGCGGCGTATTGCGAGGGGAATATCTCCTAAACCGTACAGGTTTAGGAGATATTTTTTATACCTACAGGTAAGCCTTATTATAGGCTTACCTGTAGGTAAAAGTCAAAAAGTGGGGTTTACAACCACTTTAATGTTTTCTAAACGGCAGAATAAATATTTCTGTGAGCGTCCGAACACATTTGCAGCCGACTCCATCCCTCCTACGATCAGTTCAGGCAGAGCTCCACACCTGCACTGCAGCCAGGCAGAGCTCCACACCTGCACTGCAGCCAGGCAGAGCTCCACACCTGCACTGCAGCCAGGCAGAGCTCCACACCTGCACTGCAGCCAGGCAGAGCTCCACACCTGCACTGCAGCCAGGCAGAGCTCCACACCTGCACTGCAGCCAGGCAGAGCTCCACACCTGCACTGCAGCCAGGCAGAGCTCCACACCTGCACTGCAGCCAGGCAGAGCTCCACACCTGCACTGCAGCCAGGCAGAGCTCCACACCTGCACTGCAGCCAGGCAGAGCTCCACACCTGCACTGCAGCCAGGCAGAGCTCCACACCTGCACTGCAGCCAGGCAGAGCTCCACACCTGCACTGCAGCCAGGCAGAGCTCCACACCTACACTTATTGTTACCATGAAGCTTTTGACGTCACTTCCGCCCAGCAGAGCTGTGGGGGACGGGTGGGGGCGATTTTTCCCTCACTCGTATCCCAACACAGCCAGCAAGAGGACCCGATCGCCTCCGCCGTTACCGACGGCTCCAGTAAGCGGCGGAGAGCGTGGGAGAGCGGCGGGAGGGGGGGGGGGGCTCTCCCGCCACCGATAACGGCGATCTTGCGGCGAATCCGCCGCTGGGACCGCCATTATCGTGTACAGCACTGCCCACGGAAAAGATGGATATCTTGGTTGTGGCAGCAGCTGCTGCCGTTACCGAGATATCCATCTTTAAAGTCATGACGTCTTTTTACTATGACACCGTGGGCAAGTGGTTAAAGCGCAGTTCTACCGAATTTTCTTTTCTTTTCAAATATTGCAGCTGCCGACTTTTAAAAAAAGGACACTTACCTGTCCAGGGTGCTCGCGATGTCGGCACCCCAAAGCTAATCTATCCCTCAGCTCTCAGGTGCCACTGCCATTTTCGGTGAAGGGAATCGCTTCCTGGTTCCCTAACTCGCATGCGCGTTTTGCGCTGCATGTTCCCACTGGTCCCTGCTGTCTTCTGGGACCTGTGTGTCTCCCAAAAGACAGCAGGTGGAACGGAGAAGGCTCTGGAAGTGGCGTAGATACCCGTGGGTGACTCAAGTATCTATGCCCGGAAGTGGGAGCAAAATACCTGTATTAGACAGGAATCTGCTCCCCACTCCCCCCTGAAAGATGCCAAATGTGACACCGGAGGGGGGGGGGAGGGAGATGTCGGTCCGAAAAGCGGATGTTCTATTTTCGCATGTGTCATACCAGAACATTACCTATGGATGCCAGAAATAGCTGTGTAGGTACCGCCTAGCTTTTGAGTTCCATGCTGAGCGGATGCCCTGCTGCATTGTGAACACAGAAGGCTGCTTGCATGGCATGGGCAGCATTCAGAAAACACTTGGCATTTTTCTGAATGAATGCAAAGCATATTCTGATTGAATGAGGTTGACATCATGATCTCCACATTTTGTTTTTTGCTACTTGCGAGTTCCCATTGTTCTTTAATACCAATAAATTGGTTATGTTGCACTTAGTTCATGCCCTCCCTTTTTATTTATTTTTTGCTACTCTGATCTTTTCCATCTCTTGAAGAGCTGCACTACATTACGGCAAGCCAGCTGAATTAACACTTGATGTAACAATATGGACATTTTGAGCTTTTAGCTGTTACTTTTGGCAGCATCTGAAAAAATACTGAAGTGAAATGTAATAGTAAAGGAGGGACTAAATACCTTCCCAGCAGCCAGCATTGGGTGAAGACTGATTACTGCAGAAAATTTTGGGTGTTGGAGGAATCTGTTTTACATCTTGCACCATAATATGATTATCCTTTTCTCGTATCTACATTTCAGCTTTAAAATTCAAAGATCCATAGCCTGACCACAGTTCTACTTTTTATTAAACAAGGCCCTCAATGGAAAAAGTAATATAAGTGATATATTTTGGTACTTGGTATAACCTTTATTGGCAGAATCCACTCCTATAGAAGCAGCGGCCCAGATTCACAGAGCGATTACGCACGGCATCCCCAAAACGAGATGCGCAAGAAATCTACTTTTTTTTTTTGTCCAGCGTAATTTCGTTAGACAGGCGCATCCGTCCCCGCAAAACTGTGCTAGACAGACCATTGATTTGCTAGTCAAATATGCTAATGAGGGACTTACGGGGATCCACAAAAGAACGTTGGGGCAGCGCAGGCTACGCAGTGTGCGCAACAGCTAAATGTTCTGTCTAAAATTAGACCATATAAAAGCTGGTCTAAAAAGAGAAAAACCGTCTACATGTCAGATAAAGCAACACTGTTGGTGAGGAGCTCAGCAGTCACACGTGTTGCCCAACAAACTGTATGCCAACATGCCAGGGGCATCCATGCTCATAGCTATACTACTGACTTTAGATGAGCAAAGAAGGAGGAGGGCACTGAGGAGGGCACGGGAGACGTCGTTTTTTTTTTTGTTTTGTTTTTTACTTTTTTTTTAACAATTTAATCTAATACAATATTCTTATCTGATACAAGCCCCTCACTCTTCACGGGAGAGTATATATCGCACCCGCATAGACATCTATGGCATGAGTGATTCTGAGGTGTCTCGCATCTTCAGATTCACCCCTCATGCTATCATGGAATTAACCACAACCTTGCAGGAGGACATCAGCAGCCCAACACATGACACTACCCATGACAGCTACATATACAATCGGAGCCCCATCCCCCACAGATTTCGAACAGAACATGTATGGGGACAGCTGGCTGGTTGGTGAGTGACATGGGTGGCAGGCATGACTGTTCCCCCCCCCCCCATGATGCACACATCACAAGGGGCACATGCACTACTAACATCCTCCTGTCTTTTCCTTTCAAGGTGACTCTGCATATGCACTGGGACCCCATCTCATGACCCCATCTCATGCCAGCTCACATATGCATCTTTGCACGTTAAACACACACATTAATCAAGGCACAATGAGAATGCATGCATGCACACCACTGTGGTCCCTAACACACACACCCCACATCCTCATCAAATTGGATTGGCAGAAGCCCACCATGCAGGACTTGTGAGCAGCAACGCCACGCCAAGGCTCCAATTATGTCACTGTACATTCATACACCATTCCATTCACACGGACCTGGGGATCACTTCTCCCTGGTCCTGGGGAACCCTTCTCCACCAAAATTGAGGGTGACACCCCTTTTCCGGCAGGAATGTCACCCCCACATTCCCAAATCATACACAAACAACCGAAAAAAAAAAAAAAAAAGTTTAGCAAAAATATAATTAAAAACAAAACGCATAAAAGACAAAAATCACTCTGCAAAACAGTCCCCAAATATCTCAACGACACGTCACAAACAAACAAATAAATGCTAACAAACAGAACAATAGCACCTTGCTGTATAGGGAGGGATACAAAGGGATGTACTTTTGCAATGGAAGTGCGTTTGCGTCTGGCTATTTATGCTGTCTGCGTAGTTCAGCAAAGTTGCCCGGGTCTACTTCCAATTTCACTGATTGCGCTGTTCCCGAGTTTTGAGCATGCGCACAGAGGTGCTGACCATGGTCTCCTTCAAGCACGCATGCGCGAGCCGGCCGGCCCTTCATTTACATGGAGTCACGGCTCATTTCAATGTAACACGCCCACTTCCTTCCCAATTTGGATTACTCCGCCTTACGCCTCTGAAATAACGTTACGCATGCGCAATTTTATGCGTAAAAGCGACGAGAATAGGGTGATTGCGCGGCTACATTGCGCAAGTCTAACGTAAAGGCGGTGCGCTACGCCGGTCCAATAATGCGCAGATGTACCTGAATCTGGCCCAGCGTTTTTAAGGCCCAGTGTGCATGGACCATAAATGTGTAATAAATAAATAAATTATAATGTTCTATGTAGAAATTTTTAAAGTCCTCTTTTTGAGATCTTCCTAGTGGAATACATGTAAAGATACAATAGGTTCTTTGTGGTTCATGTGTAAGGAATTTTTCAATGTTCTGTACATTTATTTTTTATTATGATCATATTTAATGGGTTCTATAGATGTGCACATCAAAGTAAGCGGATCTAATTGAAGATATAGGAATTTCTTTGACGTGAACTTTTTTTCATGTGTTTGTAATGGTATGTACTGAACTTCTATTCATTGAACACATTAAAGACCTTTCTCTGCCTTTTTAACATTGGGGAACCCTTGAATAATCCCCTGCCAGTAATTGATGTCTATAGCCTTCAATACATTAGGCTGGTGGTTAATGTGAAGAATGCCCCTTACATTGGCGATCAGTGGGAAGAATGCCCCTTACATTGGCGATCAGTGGGAAGAATGCCCCTTACATTGGCGATCAGTGGGAAGAATGCCCCTTACATTGGCGATCAGTGGGAAGAATGCCCCTTACATTGGCGATCAGTGGGAAGAATGCCTCTTGCTATAGCGATCAGTGGGAAGAATGCCTCTTGCTATAGCGATCAGTGGGAAGAATGCCTCTTGCTATAGCGATCAGTGGGAAGAATTTTCCTTGCATTGCAGCTCAGTGGGAAGAATTTTCCTTGCATTGCAGCTCAGTGGGAAGAATTTTCCTTGCATTGCAGCTCAGTGGGAAGAATTTTCCTTGCATTGCAGCTCAGTGGGAAGAATTTTCCTTACATTGGTGATCAGTGAGAAGAATGCCCCTTACATTGGGGATCAGTGGGAAGAATGTTCCTTACATTGGCGATCAGTGGGAAGAATGTTCCTTACATTGGCGATCAGTGGGAAGAATGTTCCTTACATTGGTGATCAGTGAGAAGAATGTTCCTTACATTGGTGATCAGTGAGAAAAATGTTCCTTACATTGGGGATCAGTGGGAAGAATGCCCCTTGCATTGGTGACCAGGTGAAAGAATGCTTTCATTACAGAATGCTACACAGCTTATTGTTTTAAGTGGTTACATTTTTGAAAGGGAGAAGCTGCCCATTGCTTAAAGTTAAAGTTTTCCCCATTTTAAAATAAAACTTTTATACTTACCTGCTCTGTATAAGGCCCCTTTCACACAGGCCAACCGTTCAGGTCCGCCTGTAAGTTTATTCGGCGGACGTGAACGGGCGCTCAATGCTTGTCTATGGAGCATCGGATGTCAGCGGTGACCATGTCCGCTGACATCCGATCCGCTAAAATCAGACGGATGACGATACATTGCTGATAAATCATATGCAATAATAAATGATATATATATATATATATGCACACACTCACTATTGTAACCTAAAATATATAACTATTGAATCTATGTATGTTTGCATGTCCCTGTAATTGGCTAATATATATATGACCAGAGTGTAATAGGCTTAAGGCTATAATGCTAGTTATAAAGACTGACACAGTTGCTAGGTACACACGTTATATTTATTTCCTTCAAAGTAGGAATATCACATTCTACAGCCTATAACAATAGTGTTAATAATAATGGAAGATACTTTACACAGATGTAAGAGGGAAGCTAGGCTTTTTACAAAACCAGACACTATTCAGACTTCCCCCCCCATTTGCCTTTGGACCAATTGTACTTGGCCTGTGGGGGCGGTATTGCAGTCCATGTACAGTCAAACTCTTTGAAGCTTCTAGCACAGCTGGAGACAAGCCCTTTCGCTATGCAAACTGCCTGGGGCCAAAGTCCTCTGTGCCTTTCTAGAAAACCATGGGATTGCAAATGTTTTTTAGTTGTAAAACCAGATGTGTGGAATTTTTCGGAATATACTAGATTGTTCTCCAACAGTTGCCTGGCGGATTGGATCGGGTGAGATCTGATGAAAACGGACATGCTGCCCCTTTTCGTCCGATCCCTCTATAGACAAGCGGCGGTGCTCGACAAGCCCCTCCCCTCTCAGTGATCAGAGAGGGACCTGTCATCTGCCGGCTCAGCGGAGATCAACGAAGAGATCTCCCGCTGAGCTGGTGGACGTCGCTGACTGATCCATCACCCTAATGGTTTTGTACAGAGCAGCCCAGATCCTCCTCTTCTCGGGTCCATCACCGGCGCTCCTGGCTCCTCCCTCCTGCTAAGTGCCCCCACAGCATTTTTGGGAAGGAGACTGGATCACCTCTTTAGGAACATTTTTATAACTTCCTAATTTTGTGTAATAATATACAACGTAGTAGCAATGCATTGTTTGTGTTATTTCTGTTCTTCAGGAAGGAGAAATGGTTACATTTGTGAGTCGATGTTGCTGTGCTGTAGATGAGGTGTTTATAATTTCATGCTTTGTAAAGTTATTTGCAGCAGAAGTGTTAAACATAAATATTTGTAACAGATACTCTTTTGATTGGAGTGCCAAGCAAGTTCGGACAAGTTGGTAAAGGCGGCTGGCATACGTGGATTCTTGTTTTTATATCTACAGCATTAAAATTGTTTTATATTCTGGTACAGCATTCTAGTTTCTGAGTCCTATTGTATTTTTCCTGTTTTCTTCTGGGTAATTGTGGAACTACACATCCCAGCATAACTTTTGACTTCTTGAACGCGCTTGACAAAATGTTGACTTTTTACTAATGGTTTATACATGGCATGTGCCCAAGCTTTCCTGATGCCGGGTTGAGTCCACACCATTGCATTCTGTCGCCATCAAATACGTTATCAAAGTGGTTGTAAACCTCTGAAATTAAAAATTAACAAATCATATCCTCCCTGTAAGTGTGCACCTGCCTCAAATCAACGCACCTAGTGTGGTTTATGTCTTTTTAACTTTCCCCTGTTTTCTGCATTCAGTCTCTTCTGACAGGTTATCCTCACATGACGGAATCATGGGAGGTGGAACCGTCCCTGTTCCCTAGCACACAGCAGATGATTGACAGCTTCAGCTGTGCATCTTTCTTTTTGAGACTATGTAGAGGGGCGTGTGTTCTTTCCCTTCCCTCAGGTGTCTGATTACACTTAGCTCTCCTGATACTAATCAAAGTAGGAGGGCCTAATTTCACTAAGGCTGGGGTCTCTAAACCTTTTAACCACTTCAATACTGGCCCATTGTCATTTGACATCCAGAGATGGGATCTCCCATCCTAAGTGGACGTCAAATGACGGCCTGGGCTTTGCTGGTGAATATCTGAATGATGCCTGCAGCCAGAGGCATCATCCAGATATCCTCTTGTTAAGCCGGCGATTCTGCACGACATAAGAATGATCATAGCGGTTGTTCCGCTGCTTGATCGTTCTTACAGGCCGCGGGACACCCCCCCCCCCCTCCCACCGCCATCCGGTGCTTCTCTGGGCTCTCCCGTGCATTCGGGGGCCCGGAGAACGAATCGTCCAGCGTTGGCAGGAAGTATATAGATGACTGGTGACCAGATGGTCACCAGTCATCTCTATGATCGTCTGAGGACCCGGGCGCGATGTGATGTCACGCCCGGGTCCCCGTAAGTAAACAAAGCCGCGATTGCGGCTGTAAGCAACAATTCATGAGATAAGTGAATTTTTTTTTTCACCGATCTCATGGTTTCCAGCCTGGAGGAGAGATGTGAGGTCTTATTGACCCCGCATCTCTCCTTAAAGAGGACCTGTCGCACACATTTCCTATTACAAGGGATGGTTACATTCCTTGTAATAGGAATAAAAGTGAAAAAAAATTGAAAAAAGTGTTAAAAAATAAATAAAAAAATAAGTCAAAAAATAAATGAGAAAAAAATTAAATTTAAAACGCCCCTGTCCCCGGTAGCTCACGTGCAGAAGCGAACGCACACGTAAGTCCCGCCGACATATGTAAACGCCGTTTAAACCACATAAGTGAGGTATCGCCGCGTGCACTAGAGTGCCAGCAACAAATCTAGCACTAGATCTCCTCTGTAAATTAAAACTGGTAACCTGTAAAAAAAAAATGAAAGCGTTGCCTATGGAGATTTTTAAGTACCGAAGTTTGCCGCTATTCCATGAGTGTGCGCATAATTAAAGCGTGACATGTTGGGTATCTATTTACTCGGTGTAACATAATCTTTCACATAATACAAAAAAATTGGGATAACTTTACTGTTTTGTTATTTTTTTAATTCATGAAACAATTTTTTTTCCAAAAAAAGGGTGTTTGAAAAATTATTGCGCAAATACCGTGCAAGATAAAACGTTGCAATGACCGTTGTTTTATTCCCTAGGGTGTCTGCTAAAAAAACATATATAATGTTTGGGGGTACTGCGTAATTTTCTAGCAAAAAAATTATGATTTGTACATGTAGGAGAGAAGTGCTAAAATAGGCCCGGTATGGAGGTGGTATAAAAGCCCGGTATTGAAGGGGTTAAACAATTGGCCAGTTTACTGTCCTTCAAACTGTAGTGGGGCCACACTGTGGTCTGTGGCAGTAGTAAATGTCCCAGTGTCAAAGGGAGTAAACCATGCCCCATGATTGGTATTGGGGGAGTAATAGTTCCCAATTGCTGGTATCAATGGGAGAAATGGTGCCCAATCATTGGTATCAATAGGAGGCATGGTGCCCCATCACTGGTGCCAGTGGCAGGCATGGTGCCAGTGGGAGGCATGGTGCCCCATCACTGGTGCCAGTGGGAGAATCTATGCCCCACTGTTGGAATAATGCCCCCAGAGCCAGATAAAAGCAAACAAAGGGCTATATGCAACAAAGAGAAAAAGCATCGCATCCAGAGATTAAGAAAAAGTCAAAGGTTTAAAAAAACATGACACACGAGGGATCCAAACTGTTGGGCAGACGCGTTTTACACAAAGTGCTTAATGATTGATGACGAACGAAGGGCTGCATCTGGCCTCCAGACCGCAGTTTGGAGACTACTGCACTAAGGTAAAGCTTTACACAGTGATAACCATGAATTACATTGGCCAATTTTATTTATTTTGGTTACCTGTTTGTATTTAAATATTTGTTACACAAAGTGCTGATCACAATGGTCCAAAAAAGTTCCCCTTTGTAAAGTAGAATAAAACACTTAAAAAATGCTTTTAACAGTAGACTGCTCCTGCCACCGCCCCAAGTATTTGTAAACCAAACCCTGTGTCGGATGATTCTGCTCTTCCAGTTTTGTGGTAATAGTTCGGGGGAAGGCCCTTTTTTAGTTTCAGCATGACTGTGTTCCTGTGCACAAAAAACTCCAGAGTGATATTGTTTGATATAGAGGAATTCTAGTGACCTGCGCAGGAGCCCCGACCTCAACTGTTCTGTTTACCTTTGGGAATGAATTGGAAAGCAAATTTGTGTGCCGGGTCGTCTCATTCAACATCACTACCTGACCTTCCTAATGCTCTTTGCTCTGAATAGGCACAAATTCAGAATTGTGGAGGCTGTTCTAGTCAAATCGGGGCTCTAACTCAATAACCATGACTGTGGTTTTGGAATGGGGTGCCTAAAAAGTTCATATAGGTCAGGTGTCCAAAAACTGGTCATTTAGTGCAGTGGTCTCCAAACTGTGGCCTGGCCTGGGGCCAGATGTGGCCCTTTCTTGCTTTCATCTGGCCCGCTGACCACTGTTTCATCCACTGATGCCAACAGTGGAGCATAATTTCCCCCCGCTGACGCCAGTGGTGGGCCACAGTTGCTGACGCCAATGATGGGGCACAGTTGCTCCCACTGAAACAAACGATGGAGCATTTTTTTATTTTTCCCCACTAATGTTGAGACCATTCGGCCCTCGTAAAGTCTAATTGACCGTAAACTGGCCCTTTTGTGTAGAGGGTTTGGAGACCTCTGATTTAAAGTATTCTAAAGCTCACCAGTAAGTAATGATGCAATCTGTTACTGAGCTGCACCTGACCATTTAATGAACAGGAAGCCAAGGTGCATGTTGGGAAATCCTGGCACCCTAATCTAGCATAAAGAATCGTAGCATGTATGTAATTTTCCTAGAAACGGGCTCTTCACAAACATGACTATACATATATACATAAATAATACCAGCTTCATGGCAATAATGTCAGAGGATAAGAGTGTCGAGTTATAAAGCTATGCAAGGCATCATAATGCATAATATATTAGGTGCAAATTGTTGCCATGTGTAGATGTAAGCATTGTGTTAATTCAGATGGGTAAAATCCTAAATAAATGTTTTCAATTACTGAAAAAGCAAGGATGAAGCATGAAGAGCTGTTAAAAGCTCATCCCCAGGGAAAGTAAGATTTTTCAGTGGGTGTTGCCTCCATACGGCAAAGGTTAAATGCTCGTTTTGGTCTAGGGTACCGGTAAAGCAGGTTTACTTACCCGATCCTCTGCCCGCCCCAGCCGGAGCCCTTGTCTGCTGCTCAGGCAGTGCACGGTTTCTTAGCGTTCTCACATCCAATGCAGAGCTGTGACCTGCATCGGTCTTGATGACATCATAGGCGCCCTTGTCTGCTTTCCCCCCTCAGCCGGCGCCCTTGTCTGTTCCCCCCCCTCCCCTCAGCCGGTGGCCTTGCCCGCTCCCCTCCCCTCAGCCGGTGGACTTGCCTGCTTCCCCCCCCCCCCCCCTCAGCTGGCAGCCGGTGGCCTTGGCTTCCTCCCCCCCCTCAGCCGATGGCCTTGCCTTCCCCCCCCCCTCAGCCGGTGGCCTTGCCTTCCCCCCCCCCCCCCCCCTCAGCCGGTGGCCTTGCCTCCCCCCCCCTCAGCCGGTGGCCTTGCCTCCCCCCCCCCCCTCAGCCGGTGGCCTTGCCTCCCCCCCCCTCAGCCGGTGGCCTTGCCTCCCCCCCCCTTAGCCGGTGGCCTTGCCTTCCCCCCCCCTTAGCCGGTGGCCTTGCCTCCCCCCCCCCCCCCTCAGCCGGTGGCCTTGCCTTCCCCCCCCCCCCCTCAGCCCCCCACCCCTCAGCCGGTGGCCTTGCCTTTCCCCCCCTCAGCCGGTGGCCTTGCCTTCCCCCCCCCCTCAGCCGGTGGCCTTGCCTTCCCCCCCCCCCCTCAGCCGGTGGCCTTGCCTTCCCCCCCCCCTCAGCCGGTGGCCTTGCCTCCCCCCCCCCCTCAGCCGGTGGCCTTGCCTTCCCCCCCCCCTCAGCCGGTGGCCTTGCCTTCCCCCCCCCCCTCAGCCGGTGGCCTTGCCTTCCCCCCCCCTCAGCCGGTGGCCTTGCCTTCCCCCCCCCCCCCTCAGCCGGTGGCCTTGCCTTCCCCCCCCTCAGCCGGTGGCCTTGCCTTCCCCCCCCCCCTCAGCCGGTGGCCTTGCCTTCCCCCCCCCTCAGCCGGTGGCCTTGCCTTCCCCCCCCCTTAGCCGGTGGCCTTGCCTTCCCCCCCCCCCCTCAGCCAGGTGGCCTTGCCTTCCCCCCCCCTCAGCCGGTGGCCTTGCCTTCCCCCCCCCCCTCAGCCGGTGGCCTTGCCTTCCCCCCCCCCCCTCAGCCGGTGGCCTTGCCTTCTCCCCCTCAGCCGGTGGCCTTGCCTTCTCCCCCTCAGCCGGTGGCCTTGCCTTCTCCCCCTCAGCCGGTGGCCTTGCCTTCCCCCCCTCAGCCGGTGGCCTTGCCTTCCCCCCCCCCCCTCAGCCGGTGGCCTTGCCTCCCCCCCCCCCTCAGCCGGTGGCCTTGCCTCCCCCCCCCCCCCTCAGCCGGTGGCCTTGCCTCCCCCCCCCCCCTCCCCCCCCCTCAGCCGGTGGCCTTGCCTGCCGCTTCCCCCCCCCCTCCTCAGCCGGTGGCCTTGTCTGCTCCTCCCCCTCAGCCGGTGGCCTTGCCTGCTTCCCCCCCCCCCAGCTGGTGGCCTTGCCTGCTTCCCCCCCCCACCAGCCGGTGGCCTTGCCTGCTTCCCCCCCTCCTCAGCCGGTGGCCTTGCCTGCTTCCCCCCCCTCCTCAGCCGGTGGCCTTGCATGCTTCCCCCCCCCCCTCCTCAGCCGGTGGCCTTGTCTGCTCTCCCCCCCCCCCCCCCCCCCCCATCAGCCGGTGGCCTTGTCTGCTCTCCCCCCCTCCCCCTCAGCTGGTGGCCTTGTCTGCTCTCCCCCCCTCCCCCTCAGCCGGTGGCCTTGTCTGCTCTCCCCCCCTCAGCCGGTGGCCTTGTCTGCTCTCTCCCCCTCAACCGGTGGCCTTGTCTGCTCTCCCCCTCAGCCGTTGGCCTTGTCTGCTCTCCCCCCCTCCCCCTCAGCCGGTGGCCTTGTCTGCTCTCCCCCCCCTCCCCCTCAGCCGGTGGCCTTGTCTGCTCTCCCCCCCCTCCCCCTCAGCCGGTGGCCTTGTCTGCTCTCCCCCCCCTCCCCCTCAGCCGGTGGCCTTGTCTTCTTCCCAGTGCTCAGGCAGTGCACAGTTTCTTAGCGTCCTCACATCCAATAAAGGGCTGTGGACCTTCGTTGGTCTTGGTGACATCAGAGGGCTTACCTAATGTCTTCTTAGTCTATGTTTGGGCCCACTGACCAATAGACCAAGGAAACCTCTTTGGCACAAGAAAGCAACATTTTTTTTCTTTTATTTCTTGCTCCTGTCCCGTTTGGGTATGAACTGCTTGGCACACATGTGAATTCAGATTTTACCCAGTGTGACCTCGGATGGGACACCGTAGCAATATAGTTGTCAGAAAGCAATTGTGCTAAAGTTATAGCCGGGTTATGTCAGGGGGGGCCATTTTAAGATCCCAGTAGTGCTTTGTGAAGATCTGTAAGCTGCAAAACCCATATTTGCTTAGTATTTTATTTTTAATGACCACTTTAGTTGTCAATAATAAAAAAAAAATATCTGAAAAGTTTTGTTCAGATCTTTGTCAAGTTTGCCCCAGCATTGGTGATACAGAAACCTATTGATGTACGAAGCGCGGCGTTCTTAAATCGTTTCAGCGAGCGAGTCCCGGAATGTCTGCTTATGTTTGATCTCTGACAGCCTTAAGTGGAATGTGTAGCTACTTTCTTTTTTTTTTTTTCTGTCTGAATTTAATAAGCTAACAAACCATTCTGTGGCTTTGAAGCGAGTCGGGTTTTTGGCAAGAGGTTTTCATAAACCCCGTACTTTACTGCAAATGTAGTGGAAGTGTGACTGGATCTGTTTTGAAACCTGACACGGCGATTGCTCATACAGAGATGGCTTTGAAATAACTGTTTTTGCTGCTCGCAGGATGGGAGAGGTTTTGGATGGAGCCGCATTTTGACCATACAGAGTACACAGAAGTTGTCTTTGGAAGGGATCGGAGAGGTGCAATATTTGTATTATTCCAGCCTCTTCAAGCAGCTTGGTACAGTTCATGGCAAAAGAGCTTTGGGCAGGGTTACTTTGACGTTCAAACAAACTGCTCTTCTGATTTTTCTTTTTTTTTTATCGGGCGACCATAATACAGACAAAGCTTTGGTCACCGATGGTGAGAGAGGAAGATATGCTTGTCTTTTCCACCAGCTGGTGTCCTTCTCTTCTACCCAAGCCGGTGTCCTTTTTTCTTTTCTTCTACCCAAGCCGGTGTCCTCCTTCTTCTCTTCTACCCAAGCCGGTGTCCTCCTTCTTCTCTTCTACCCAAGCCGGTGTCCTCCTTCTCTTCTACCCAAGCCGGTGTCCTCCTTCTTCTCTTCTACCCAAGCCGGTGTCCTCCTTCTCTTCTACCCAAGCCGGTGTCATTCTTCTCTTCTACTCAAGCCGGTGTCCTTCTCTTCTACTCAAGCCGGTCTCCTTCTCTTTTATTCAAGCAGGTGTCCTTCTTCTCTTCTACTCAAGCTGGTGTCCTTCTTCTCTTCTACTCAAGTCGGTGTCCTTCTTCTTCTTCTCTTTTCTTCTACTCAAGCCGGTGTCCTTCTTCTTCTTCTTCTTCTTCTTCTTCTTCTTCTCTTTTCTTCTACTCAAGCCGGTGTCCTTCTTCTCTGCTCCCCCCACGGAAAGACAAAGGAATATTGGTGCATGGCACTGTTTAAACTGGGTCAGAGCCAGGTGGCTTCTTGAGAGTAGCTTCAAATGTCACATGCCAGCACACAAGAATCCATTTAGGACCAATATACATATTCGCCAGCACTACATGAATCTTTAATTGCAGTCCAAAACTTTAATTACAGAGAGATCACATTGCAATGGAATGAGTGTAATGTTTCGGAGCCGCGTAGGACCTCTTCGTCAGGCATGTGACAATTGGGTCCTGCGTAGCTCCAAAACGTTGCACTTATACTTTTGTGATGTAATCTCTGTGCAATAAAAGTTTTGGACTGCAATTGATGATCCGTGGTGTGCTGTGGAATATGTGTATTGATCTGTGATATATCTAGTGTCCAACTGGTAAATGCTACAGCGCCCATACAGCCTACCTGATAGGGCCCCCCGCTCGAAAGTGACTGACTGAGAACATAGATTTATCAGTCCCTTTTTTTTCTCCTTGCGACATCAGCTTCACAAATACATGACTAATAAGCGCTGAGAGGCTTCCTGCACATTCCCAATCTGAAACATAGTAAATACAGTTCAGTGATGAATGGACACAGGAGTGATTGCTCACTGTGTTCATTCAGTAAAGGAAGGGGCCAGAAAAAATATATTTACAGCCCCTTCCCCCGCTCTCCATCTTGAAACATCCCCTATGTGCCTGCAGCAGCCGCTAGTGGGAGATGAGTACAACCTGCAGTGCTGTGGGGGGAAAGGGGCACACGGGGCCCGGACAGCAGGTTGAAGTGTCAAATATGCTAGAACCAATCCCCCTGCAGTGCAGCCAGAGGGAGAAAGAGAAGGAGAAACTGGCAGCACTTCAAGAAGAAGCAGATGGGGATCGGTGTCTGTAATAAGACATTACAGCCAGTCCTCCTACTCAGTAGGTGCCGGGCCCCCCTTTTTGAACTGATGGGGCCCAGTACAGGAGGGCTGGGTGTACTGCCTTATCAGCAACTCTGACCAGTTGGGTCAACAACTGATTCCAAATAGGACACGGGGCTCCCCTAGTCTGCATTTAGAAAATCACACTTGTTCATACACGCTTAAAATTGAAGCTTCAGCTAGTATAGAAAATGTTATTAAGGTTATTAAAGTTTCGTCTCCCGCAGTAGTATTATCCTCGTGCCGGATCCAGCAGGGCCGTTTTTGAAAATCATCTCGTCCCATAAGACAGAAATGAAGCTTAGGTAGGGCTTTACTGGAGTAGCTGCAATGTAATCTGAAGACCATTGAGACCAGCATATTCCCATTGATCCATTTGTACAGTGATGCTTACACTTGATAAATTGGTAAAAGACATATAAGCACATAATAAACCACTCAGATCCTCCCTGCATGCCTTCCTTTTTTGCCTGGTGGTTTGTGCCTCCCATTAGCATCTTTTTTCTGCTGAGCCAGGTGCTGGACGAGTTAACTGGCAAACCAGTACAGCATTACTTGTGGGGGAAGGACGCTGTTTAGGAAATGAAAATAAATTGCTCACCTAGTCTAATGGACAGTGGCGGCTGGTGCTCAACATTTTTTGGGGGGGCGCAAATAAACTGAAAATTTCAAGAAAAAAAAACATCAATTGCAGCTGCCACTGTGCCCATCAATTGCAGCTGCCACTGTGCCCATCAATTGCAGCTGCCACTGTGCCCCCCATCTGCCCGGCACTTACCTTGTCTCGGGTGGGCAGCAGGTGACGTTGGCAAGCAGTATCCTCCATTTCTTCCCCCGACCCCAATGTCTGTCTGTCTTCTCCCGCCCACTCCTCCTCTCGTCCTTTGCTATGATTGGAAGCATGGTCCAATCACAGTGCCTGTCTTTTCAGCCAATCGGGTGACAGGTAACACAGACCCGGCGCACCTGATTGACTGAAAGGGGGTTCAATGTTAGCAAAGCGAATTCCTTCGGTTTGCTAACCTACAGCTAATTGATAAGCCAACGCACAACGTTGCGCCCGCTTCTCAGATTTTGTGGGCACCTGTTGGAGCCGACGGCTCTAATCGGGTGCTTCCAAAAACATCCCCACCGCTGTAACTAAGGTGCCCTTAAAGGGGCCGGACAGCTGAATAGGGGTGTCTGTAGCAACCATAGATTTACACAATGCATGGATCTATCTATGGGGATTAGAGCGGTGCAGGAGAGGGGGGGACGGAGCTCCTGCGCCCTTTATGGACGCCCCACCGCTGCTAATGGGTAATAGTTATCACTATAGCATTCTCGTAATATAAAGAGGACGTCCTTTATTGTATGTTAATGGAGTGTGATTTCACATGGAGGGAAAAACTGCAATCCCTTTTTCAAGACTGTCTTGCCTGGCATGGTTGTCATTTGAGTACATTGGCTTTGAAGGTACATTACAGCGCATTAGAGGGGAGTCATTCTGAAAAATGTAAATGAGCAGGTAATTTCACGATAAGAAGGAAATACTTCACTAAAGGGGATTTCCACATTACAATTTTTTTGGTTTTGAGAATAGTAAAATGTGGGGTACACACCTTGAGACGGCCCCTTTTTTATATTCTAATAATCTGACTCTAATCCTATTGATTAGTGATGGTGAACTGGTTTTGCCCTTTAGAAGCCATCGGCAGCTGTCCTAAAGCTAGTTACCGTGTTTCCCTGAAAATAAGCCTGGGGCTTAAATTCATTTTGGCAACAAAAGACACAGTAGGGCTTATATTCGGGGTAGGTCTTACCATGTAATGTGCTGTCTTCTCTCCCCCTCTCCCTCCCTGCCTGTCAGGAATCCCCAGTGTGAACCGAGTTAAAATGCTTGTAAAATCCTATAATCCACTCTATTACAGTATTATATAATGTACAGTGTGTGTGATTCTTTAATATAATTGTGCCAAATACCTTTTGTTATAGCGCCGCTCAGTATGACTGTCACCCGCCGGAGCTCTCTTCCCAACCATTATATTACAGAAACACACACATTGTACATTATATACTACAGTATTAGAGTGGATTATAGGATTTTACAAGCATTTTAAATTAGGGCTTATTTTTGGGGCTAGGGCTTGTATTGCGGCCCTCCTGGAAAATAACGCTAGGTGTTATTTTCCGGGAAACACGGTATACACTAGTTGTTTTTCATACAAACCTTTTTCGAAACTCTAAAATTTTTCAATTCATTGAATGTACTAAAGTACTTACATTTTTTTTTTAAAGCGGAACTCCACTTTTGTGCATATTCCTACCTTTTTGTTATTCTGAAGAAGTCACTGTGTTTGTCTGTGCCTTTGTACTAAGTCGGTCTAATGGGGACCGTCAGGTGTGCAGCTGCAGAGCACCAATGAGGAAATCTGCTGGGCCTGCATCCCTTTAGGTGTGCTCCTATTGAAAGTATCTCTCCAAAAATAACATTTAGGATGCCTAAAATCTGACTTGTATCTTAGGCAGAATTCTGGGAAAATTGGTGAGCCAATCACACAAGCAGGAAATGTTTCTGGGGAGTGGTCAGTACACACTCTGGCCCGGATTCACGTAGAGCGGTGTATCTTTATGTCGGCATAGCGCATCGTCTTTACGCTACGCCGGCACAACATTGAGAGGCAAGCATGCTATTCACAAAGAATATGCGGTCAACGTTGCGCGGGCGTAGCGTATAGTTGTCGGCGTAAGCCAGCGTAAGTCTTTGTGGGCTGGAAGTGGGCGTGATATATTATAATGAAGCGAGACCCCATGCAAATGATGGGCTGAGCTTCAAAAAACGAACGACGCATGTGTCGTCTCTTGGACGGATCCCAGTGCGCATGCTCAGTTATGTCGAAATAGCTGCCTAAGATATGTCAATACACTGCCTACGACGTGAACGTAACCTACGCAAAGCCCTATTCGCGTAGTACTACGTAAACAATGTAACATATGACGGCTGTTCCCTGGTCCATACCTTTTTGAATGGGTTGCGCCACCTATATGGTGGAATAACTTTACGCCGGACATAAGCCTTACGCAAACCGCGTATATGAAGCGGCCGGGCGCATCTACGTTCGTGAATCGGCGTATCTTACGCATTTGCATATTTAAAATGGGAACGCCAAATGCATCCAGCGTAACTATGCGCCCACGATATGCCGGCATAGGCAACTTACGCCGGACGGCTGAAGCCTATTTTTCCGACGTATCTAGCTTGGGGAATCGGCGCAGAGATATGACAGTGCACATTTGTACTTATGACGGCGTATCTTTAGATACGTCGGCGTAAGTCCGTTGTAAATCCGGGTCCAGTGTGTACAGAAATAACTCCAGATAGCCATATTGCAATGTATTCTCAGAAAATTACATTGGCTGCAGATTGAAAAGGAAAGGTAATTTTTTTTTTTATGACATTCAATTACAATAACCCCTTTCACACTGAGGTGCTTTTGCAGGCGCTATAACGCTAAAAATGGCGCCTGCAAAGTGCCCTGAAAGAGCCGCTGCTGTCTCTCCAGTGTGAAAGACCCAAGGGCTTTCACACTGGAGCGGTGCGCTAGCAGGACGGTAAAAAAAAGTGCTAGCCACATCTTTGAAGCGGTCTGTATACTGCTCCTGCCCATTAAAATGAATGGGCACCACGGCTATACCACTGGAAAAAAGTGCTGCTGCAGCAATGCTTTGTGGGTGGTTTTAACCCTTTTTTTGTGTCCGCAAACAGGGGTTAAAAGCTCCCCGTTAGCGGTCAAATAGCGCCACAAAATTGACGGTAAAGCGCTGCTTTACCGCTGATGCCCCCACCGCCCCAATGTGAAAGGGACCTTAGTGTCGCAATTCTATGTGCTATATTATTTTTTCGTTATTTTATCATTTTGATTTTTTCCCCCCAAAAAAATGGAGTTACCGTTTAATAATCAGTGAGTTGACTGCACATGGTAATGTCTCCAACCCAAAACCAGTCTTTCTTGACGCGTTTCACCACTCGTAGCTTGCTCACAAGGCTAGGGAAAGGACTTCCACCAATTCTTGTGAGTAAGCCAGGAGTGGTGAAACGAACAGTGATTATTAATACTGCAAGAAGGGCTAATTGGAGTGCAGATGATTATTTTTTTTTTCCCATTTTCAGTGAGGAGTGGAGGTGGGTTGTGATGTCCAGCATCCTGGTTGTCCAAGTTCAGGGGAAGCAAGTCATAAGCGGAATGGATCATGGAATTCTTCTCTGTAGCCTTTGTATTTCTGCTGCCCCTTGTTAAAGGAGAAGTACAGGGAAAGCTTGTTTGGCTGTACTTCTATGGATCACAGGAGCGCAGTTAGTTTTGCACTCCTGTGACCCTGTTTTCAATAGAAAGCAGGCTCTGCTGATGTCACAGAAGTCGGTCCAGGAATCAGGTCATCAGGACCATAAAGTCTGAATCCACCAGGTGCCTGGACTGACACCCGGCTCAGCCTCTCAGCGAGCCACTGAGAGCCTGAGCCGGCTGCTCCTGCCCCCTCCACAGCTCGGTGCACCAATGAGCGAGGAGCAGCAGAGAGCTGCGACTCAGTCTACAGTTCTCTGCTCGGGGAGCTACAAGAACCGAGCGATCGGCGGACAGGGGGCAAGATGCACCATCCACGAGGCCAGTATGAATCTTAAAGAAAAAAAAAAACGTAATTCTTTTAGGTCATTCCTGAAGTGACCTTCAAAGGGATATGCACTCTCCCCTCACACATGAGAATTTAAACAGTTTGCATGTCACATGAAATAGACATTTTTGCCATTTCATATAAGAGGAGACTTGGATGGAAACTTTACTGACTTCAGCAGCTCTTCCTGTTCTATGTGTTTTACAGTAACTTTGAAGTCACATTCCTCTTCTGACTGATCGAGAACCACTGTGTTTAGGTAAAGCATGAAAGACTAGACTGTCCACAACCTACAAGTCTACATTTATCCCACCTGGTCTGAAACCCATTTCCTAAATTACATAGGCTGTGTGTGTGTGTGTGTGTGTGTGTGTGTGTGTGTGTGTGTGTGTGTGTGTGTATAATATGGGCTGTATATATGTATAATATGGGCTGTGGAAATTAAAGATGAATTCCTTGATTAATTGTTAATTTTTTTGATCGGTACTAGTGGTGCAACGGATTGTAAATGATCCGTGATCCGAACAGGTCACCATATGCGGATCGGCACACCACGTGATCCACAGAGCTCCACTGCTGCCTCGGTCGGCCATAGGAAAGGGTGCGGCTTCGGCCTAGCTCCCAGAGAAGCGGCTATCTTGGTTCACCCCGCGTCGGCCTAGGTGAGCCTAGAGCGGCGCGCTGACGTCATCACCCCGCCTCAACTGCTCGTGTACGGCCGGCTTCTCTGGTAAAACTAAACAAGCACTAATCTTCCTATACAGTGGGGAGATGTCTGTGGATATTACAGTGGGGACTATATATGGTGGTGATCCGAAAAATGTATGTGGGAAATTAGTCGCTTTATCAGTCTGTCAGTCTGCAATTGTGACGGGAAGACTACCCTGCAGTAGAGTGATCTGAAAGTGAGGCTTGAAGTGCTCGTGGAAGGGACAACGTCTATGGCAAAAAAATTAAAACCGCAGAGGTGATCAAATATCACCAAAACAAAGCTCTATTTGTAGGGGAAAAAGGATGTCAATTATGTTTGGGAGCAACGTCACACGGCCGCGCAATTGTCAGTTTAAAAGTGTCGAATTGCAAAAAAAATGCTCTGGTCTTTGGGCAGCCAAATGGTCTGGGGCTGAAGTGGTTAAACCTTGATTATAGATGTGCTTTTAACCACTTCCTGACGGCCGTACGACTTTGTAAGGCCGCAGGGTGGCTCCAATTCTCTGGAAGGATGCTCCTCCAGGCCACTAGAGGGTGCACGAGCGTCGCCGCATTCCTGAGATACCGATGCGCGTGCCTGGTGGCCGCGATGTCCGCCAGGCACTCACGATCGGCGGTTACAGAGACAAGGACATGGATCTCTGTGTGTAAACAGAGATCCATGTCCTGTCAGGGGAGAGAGGAGACCAATCTGTGTCCCTTGTACAAAGGGACACAGATCGGTCACCTCCCCCAGTCACCCCCCTCCCCCCACAGTTAGAACACACCCAGGGAATACATTTAACCCCTTCCACACCCCTAGTGTTAACCCCTTCAATGCCAGTCACATTTATACAGTAATTAGTGCATATTTATAGCACTGATCGCGGTATAAATGTGAATGGTGCCAAAAATGTGTCAAAAGTGTCCGATGTGTCCGCCATAACGTCGCAGTTCCAATAAAAATCTCAGATCGCCGCCATTACTAGTAAAAAAAAAATTAATAATAAAAATTCATAATAATTATGTCCCCTATTTTGTAAGCGCTATAACTTTTGCGCAAACCAGTCGCTTATTGCGATTTTTTTTTTTTTTTTTTTTTTTTACCAAAAATATGTAGAAGAATACGTATCGGCCTAAACTGAGGAAAAAAATGTTTTTTTTTTTTTAAATGGGCTATTTATTACAGCATTAAGTAAAAGATATTGACTTTTTTTTCAAAATTGTCGCTCTATTTTTTGTTTATAGCGCAAAAAATAACCGCAGAGGTGATCAAATACCACCAAAAGAAAGCTCTATTTGTGAGAAAAAAAAGGACGCCAATTTTGTTTGGGAGCCACGTCGCACGACCGCGCAATTGTCAGTTAAAGCGACGCAGTGCCGGAAAGCTGAAATTTCACCTGGTCAGGAAGGGGGTATACGTGCCCAGTAAGCAAGTGGTCAATTTTATTTTGTATCACAGTAGGAAGGGGTAAACGTTTTGTATGAGGGTGTTAAATCTGCGGCGTTATTGCAGAGTGCTTCGTTCACGTGTCGGCTCAGCGGGAGGTGGAAAGGTTGATGAGTTGCTCCTTCGCTAATCTCTACTGCGATTATTACAGGTTACCTGGTCAGGCTGCGGTCATCCCGTACAGCCGTCCATCTGGAACTTTGCCACGGTTGCACATTTACCAGGAACTCCCATGCATGTCTTTTTCTGGGAAAGCCGCAACCTGATTGCTGTAATGAGGAGTCCGAGGAGTTAATGAAGTTCATCAGTGCAGGAAGCCCTATTCTGTAAATGACTTGTTGCCAGTCACCTCTATAGTTTACATTTTGTTGATGTGACAGAAAATTGAATCGTGTTGCTCTTCTGGAATGGCGTGTGGAGAACCTAGCTAGTCAGTTTTATGATTTTTTTTTTTTTTTTTTTACCTATATGACTTTAGGCTCATTTCACACCTATGCATTTTTTTGGTGCTTTTTGCTTAAATTCATCAGTCCATTTAACATTGAATGTGGAACTTTTGCGCTACTCAAGAGTAGATAATGAATGTAAATGGGAGTATAAAGTGCTCAAAAGCTGCAAAATCTATCAGTGTCCTCCTTACACAAATGCGATAAATATATATAAAAGATTATCTCGCGCTAAACAATATTCCAACTAATCGATTATGAAAATTGTAAATCGATTAATTTCATAATCGATTTATCGGCCAGTAACATAATGGGGTTAAAAAAAACTAAAATTGTCCCTTTTATAGTACAAAAAAGCAAATTGCTACTGTAAATATTACTTTCACTGTCCCACAGTAAAAAAAAAAAAAAAAACCCTTACAGTAGCGATTATTTGCTCTTTTTGTACTTTATTTTTGATTTTGTAACCCCCATTGTGTTACTAAACATCTCAGGCAGAAACACACTACAGTTCATTTACATGTTTTCCTATGGGACACGTTTACATCCATGATTTTTTTTCAGCTGCTGCGTATTTGGAAAGGGCAAAGACTTGACGCAAAATGTTGCTATTTTGTTTTGTTTTTTTTGGGTTCAATATACTTCAATGGAGAAGCTGCAGAAAATCATGTAATGTGTTTTTGCAGCAATTTGTGTTTTGTAATCTGCCCAACAACAAATTGGCCCCAAAAAATTTAAAATTCTATTTTTTGTTTTGTTTTTTAAGCTATTATCCGATTAATCGAAACAATATTCGGCCATCTAATCGATTATGAAAATAATCGTTAGTTGCAGCCCTACTTTCATTGCAAAATTCACACATGTATTAGTTGTTGATTTGTTGTATCATTGTTTAGCATGAGTCCATTTTAAATGAATAATAAAAAAAAAAAGAAACAGTAAATAAAGTTGGCCTAATTATTTTTTGTTTTTGTTTTAATGTGAAAAATGATGTTACGCTGTGACAATCGTGAGAATCCGTGATCTGTCTTCTAAGCAAAAAAATTGTGATTCTCATTTTAGCCAGAATTGTGCAGCTCTAGCAGCTGCTGCAAACACTGTAGCTGCTGACTTTTAATATAAGGACTCTTACCAGTCCAGGGAGCCCACTTTGTCGGTACCCCAAGCCTTTCCATCTGATCGGCTTCGGGTTCAGGCGTCGGCACCCTTACTAAGGAAGACAGGTCGATTTCCTAACTGCAAGTCGTGCTGCTTTCTGAATGGTTCTGCTGTCTTCTGGGACCTCCCAGAAGGCAGTGGGGCCGGAAATGCCGTAGATCACCGCAATCGTTGTGCGGCGATCTTACCCTGAACTGGGAGCGAGAACCTGGTTTTGAGGGTGTGAACAAGCGGAGTGTCCACTTTTAAAGTGGAGCTCTGCTTTAAAAGTGAACGGCTAGTGTAGCTGCTGACTTACATTTATTTTTTTCCCCCCAGACTGGAACTCTGCTTTAATTGAACAATCTGAACTTAAAGGGGTTGTAAACCCTCGTGTTTTTTCACCTTAATGCATCCTATGGAAAAAAACAGGCCCCTTTCACACTGGGGCGAGAGGCGCGGTGGCGGTATAGCTAAAAATAGCAGCACTATACTGTCGGAATTGCCGCGGGATTCGACTGCTAGCAGTGTGGTATTAACCCCTGCTAACGGCCAATAAATGGTTAATATTATTATTATTACCGCGGTTTCCCACTGTTTGAAATGGGAAGGAGCAGTGTACATACCGCTCCTCTCACCACTCCAAAGATGCTGCTTGCAGGAGATTTTTTTCTCTCCTGCCAGAGCATCGCCTCAGTGTGAAAGCCCTCCGGCTTTCACATTGAGAAGGCTCGGCAGGAGTTTTTCAGACGATATTTAGGTGCTATTTTTAGAGCTGTACCACCTGGAAAACTCCTCAGTGTGAAAGGGACCTTAATATCACTTTAAAAGCTGATGATTGGTTACTGTGCACCAGATTGTGTGCTCCAGTTTTACTTTCGCACTGAGGTGCTTTACAGGCGCTATAGCGATAAAAATAGCGCCTGTAAAGCGCCTCTCCTGTCACTCCAATGTGAAAGCCCGATTTGCTTTCACACTAAAGCAGTGCGCTTGCGGAATGTTTAAATAAATAAATCCTGCAAACGGCATTTTCGAGGCGCTTTAGGAGCGGGCTATATCCCGTTCACAAAGCACCCCTGCCCATTGAAGTCAATGGGCAGAGGCGCTATTAACCCTTTTTTTGGCTACTAGCTGCTGTTAAAAGCGCCCTGCTAGTGACTGAAAAGCGCAGCTAAAATGACGGTGAGGCACGCCAAAACTAGCGGCGCTTTACCACCGACGTCTCAGTGTGAAAGTGCCCTAAAACTCTCCCATTATGTAGTAGATGCTACAATCCAGGTTTATTCAGCACTGACGACGTCCACAGCAATAGAAATTGGTAACCTGTCCAGTGACGGGCCAAGCTGGCCCAAACTAATTTGTATAAATCGGATTGGTCTGTCGCATTTTTTGAAGGAACTTTTCTCTTTTGTGTTTTGTGTGCATAATATTTTGGAGAAGAAAGACCAACAACCCAAATCTCCTCTGTAGAGACACGGCTGAGCAATGATAGATTTGCGGTTGAAGAGCGGCGAGAATGAGCGTTTTGCTTTGGCTGTCAGCTGTCTAGCACTCTCCCCCGTTGTGAAGGTCAGATGTCTGCGGAGGTAATTGGTGAATTGGGTAACAGCTGCTCTCCTTCACTAGTGTCGGGGATTATCTGCTTTGATCAGCTACAGGTGCAGAATTATTCAACTAATTCCAGAGGCATCTGATGCACAGGTGTACAAGCGCCTGTCACAAGGTTCTCCTCCAGTGTGATGTCCCTGTATTCAGCATCCAGGGACCTTCATGGTGGAATTGGAGCTCATTTATTAGTGTGTCTAAAACCAAAACTGTTAATAGTCATTATAGTGGTTGTAAACCTCAGACATGAAATATGAACAAAGCATATCCCTCTATAATGTGTACTCGTTTCAATCCAGAACTCTAATGGCGCGTACACACGATCAAATCTGTCTGCTGGAAACGGTCTGCCAGACCGTTTCAGCAGACAGATTTGATCATGTGTACGGGCAAACAGACGGATTTGGCCACCCGACAGATTTGAAAGCATGCTTTCAAATCTGTCGGCTGGGAACCCGTCTGCCCAACATGTCTGCTGGTTAGTATGCTAACCAGCAGACATATCTTCTCGCACACGCGTCGAATGGTTTCGACCAGTGGCGGCTGGTGCTCCATTTTTTTGGGGGGGCGCAAACAAAACCCCAGCCAACCCCCCCCCCACAGATACAGAGAGAGAGAGACACAGAGAGAGAGAGAGAGAGAGACGCAGAGAGAGAGAGACGCAGAGAGAGAGAGACGCAGAGAGAGAGAGACGCAGAGAGAGAGAGACGCAGAGAGAGAGAGAGAGAGAGAGAGAGAGACGCAGAGAGAGAGAGAGAGACGCAGAGAGAGAGAGAGACGCAGAGAGAGAGAGACGCAGAGAGAGAGAGAGACGCAGAGAGAGAGACGCAGAGAGAGAGAGAGAGACGCAGAGAGAGAGAGAGAGAGACGCAGAGAGAGAGAGACGCAGAGAGAGAGACGCAGACAGAGAGAGAGAGACGCAGACAGAGAGAGAGAGACGCAGAGAGAGAGAGACGCAGAGAGAGAGAGAGACGCAGAGAGAGAGAGAGACGCAGAGAGAGAGAGAGACGCAGAGAGAGAGAGAGACGCAGAGAGAGAGAGAGACGCAGAGAGAGAGAGAGACGCAGAGAGAGACGCAGAGAGAGACGCAGAGAGAGACGCAGAGAGAGAGACGCAGAGAGAGAGACGCAGAGAGAGAGAGAGAGACGCAGAGAGAGACGGAGAGAGAGAGACGCAGAGAGAGACGGAGAGAGAGAGACGCAGAGAGAGAGAGAGAGAGACGCAGAGAGAGAGAGAGAGAGAGAGAGACGCAGAGAGAGAGAGAGAGAGAGAGAGAGACGCAGAGAGAGAGAGAGAGAGAGAGAGAGAGAGAGAGAGAGAGAGAGACGCAGAGAGAGAGAGAGAGAGACGCAGAGAGAGAGAGAGACGCAGAGAGAGACGCAGAGAGAGAGAGAGAGAGAGAGACGCAGAGAGAGAGAGAGAGAGAGAGAGACGCAGAGAGAGAGAGAGAGAGAGAGAGACGCAGAGAGAGAGAGAGAGAGAGAGAGACGCAGAGAGAGAGAGAGAGAGACGAGAGAGAGAGAGAGAGAGAGAGAGAGCAGAGAGAGAGAGAGAGAGAGAGAGACGCAGAGAGAGAGAGAGAGAGAGAGAGAGAGAGAGAGAGAGAGAGACGCAGAGAGAGAGAGAGAGAGAGAGAGACGCAGAGAGAGAGAGAGAGAGAGAGAGAGAGAGAGAGAGAGAGAGACGCAGAGAGAGAGAGAGAGAGAGAGAGACGCAGAGAGAGAGAGAGAGAGAGACGCAGAGAGAGAGAGAGAGAGAGACGCAGAGAGAGAGAGAGAGAGAGACGCAGAGAGAGAGAGAGACGCAGAGAGAGAGAGAGAGAGAGACGCAGAGAGAGAGAGAGAGAGAGAGAGAGCAGAGAGAGAGAGAGACGCAGAGAGAGAGAGAGAGAGAGAGAGAGAGAGAGAGACGCAGAGAGAGAGACGCAGAGAGAGAGAGAGAGAGACGCAGAGAGAGAGAGAGAGAGACGCAGAGAGAGAGAGAGAGAGACGCAGAGAGAGAGAGAGAGAGACGCAGAGAGAGAGAGAGAGAGACGCAGAGAGAGAGAGAGAGACGCAGAGAGAGAGAGAGAGACGCAGAGACGCAGAGAGAGAGGGACGGACACATACACAGAGAGAGATGAGAGATCTGTGAAGCACAGCTGCAGCAGGACGCAGTACTCTAAGCCCTCACACACATACAGGAGATGTGAAGCACGGCTCTCTGTTCCCCTTCCTCCAGCCCGATCACAGTACAGGCTGAGCATACAGCACAAGGTGCTGCTGGATGGGGTGGACAGTGACACTGGAAAGGACAGACAATGAGACTCAGACAAATAAAGTGTTTTAAATAAGTTACTTACCTTAGATTCCTTTTGGAGCCAAAAACGAAAGTAACACTGCCCTGGGGAAAGCACTGCCCATTTCCTTCTGCAGAGAGGAAGCAGCAAGACCCAATTGGAGTGGAGAGAGTGGAGACACTGTATTGTGATTGGCTCGTGGCGCAAAGCACATAGCCACAGAGCTTAAAAAAAAAACTGCAAATGAAGCGTCTTGCCTGCTTGCATTGGCATGACACTTCAATGACGCTATAGCAGTGAACTGTGACCTGCGCCCACCCTGCACATAGTAGTGCTGTTAAAGGACCTTTTTTTTTTTTTTTTTTTTTTTAAAGGCTCTGGGGGGAGGGGGGCGGCGCCCCTGCGCCCCCTATGGACGGGCCGCCACTGGTTTCGACGCATGCGCGGAAGTGTTTAACTTCCTGGTGCGGTGACGCGCTGTCTGCCAGCGGGGATTTTGGTTTGATCGTGTGTACACAATCAAACCAATACATCCCAGCAGACAGATTTGTTCAAATTGGTCTGTCCGACCGATTTGAACAAATCTATTTGCTCGTGTGTACAAGACCTAAGGGGTTGATTTACTAAAGGCAAATCCACTCTGCACTTCAAGTGTACTTGGAAGTGCAGTCGCTGTAAATCTGAGGGGAAGATCTGAAATGAGGGGAAGCTCTGCTGATTTTATCATCCAATCATGTGCTAACAAAAATGCATTTTTTTTTCCGCCTTGCATGTCCCCCTCGTATCTACAGATCTATCACCTCCAAGTGCAAAGTGTATTTGTCTTTAGTAAATGAACCCCTTGGCATAATTTCTGTCCATTGCTTCATTCCTCTGCTATCGGCATGAATCACTTGTGACAAGTCTTCCTGACACGAGAAAATATGGTGACAGGGGAGGGATCTCCAGCAGGTTAACAGCCTTAGGCTGGGTTCACACTACGATTTTCCCGTCCGTCAGCCGCATACGATTTCAGTTTTGAAAACGTATGGGCCCGTACGGGAAAACGCATACATAGACAATGCATTGCAAATCGTATGCACTCAGATGCATCCGGGTGCGTACGATTTGCTGGCAAAACGTTTTTTAACGGTTTTGAGTCCGTTTTTTAAACTGTATGGCAAACGCATACGTTTTTTTTTAACATTAAAGTCAATGGAAAACGCACATGTGCGGTTCCATACGTATAAACCGTATGCGTTTTTCGTCTGGGCATGCGCATTTTCAAAACAAGAAAATCTTTATTTATTAAATGACACTAATTCCAAAAACGTATGCGTTTTTTTTTTATCAAAACCGGATGGAACCGTACGCACTTTTTGAAACCGTATACGTTTTATAAACGCATACGTTTACGTACGGTTCAATCCGTTTCAGCCGCATACGTTTTTTCATATAAATCGTATGCGGCTGACGGACGGGAAAATCGTAGTGTGAACTCAGCCTTAGCTCTGTTCCTGTGTCCTTCCATCCCACTTCCTTCCATTGCCTTCCCATCCACTCCCACTGCCTTTCCTTCCACTCCCACTCCCTTTACTTCCCATCCACTCCCTATCCTTCCACTTCCTACCACTCCCTTGCCTTCCCATCCACTCCCACTCCCTTCCCATCCACTCCCACTCCCTTCCCATCCACTCCTACTCCCTTCCCATCCACTCCCCTTCCCATCCATCCCTTCCTTCCCTTCCTTCCCATCCATCCCTTTCCTTCCCTTCCCACTCCCTTTCCTTCCCTTCCCATCCACTCCCTTTCCTTCCCTTCCCATCCACTTCCTTTCCCTTCCTTCCCTTCCCATCCACTTCCTTTCCTTCTCTTCCCATCCACTTCCTTTCCTTCTCTTCCCTTCTCTTCCCATCCACTTCCTTTCCTTCTCTTCCCATCCACTTCCTTTCCTTCTCTTCCCATCCACTTCCTTTCCTTCTCTTCCCATCCACTTCCTTTCCTTCTCTTCCCATCCACTTCCTTTCCTTCTCTTCCCATCCACTTCCTTTCCTTCTCTTCCCATCCACTTCCTTTCCTTCCCCTCCCATCCAGTTTCCATTCCTTTCCTTTCCTTCCCATCCACTTCCTTTCCTTCCCATCCACTTCCTTTCCTTCCCATCCACTTCCTTTCCTTCCCATCCACTTCCTTTCCTTCCCATCCACTTCCTTTCCTTCCCATCCACTTCCTTTCCTTCCCATCCACTTCCTTTCCTTCCCATCCACTTCCTTTCCTTCCCATCCACTTCCTTTCCTTCCCATCCACTTCCTTTCCTTCCCATCCACTTCCTTTCCTTCCCATCCACTTCCTTTCCTTCCCATCCACTTCCTTTCCTTCCCATTCACTTCCTTTCCCTTTCCCTTTCCCTTCCCTTCCACTTCCTTTCCTTCCCATCCACTTCCTTTCCTTCCCTTCCCATCCACTTCCTTTCCTTTCCTAACCTTCCCATCCACTTCCTTTCCTAACCTTCCCATCCACTTCCTTTCCTAACCTTCCCATCCACTTCCTTTCCTAACCTTCCCATCCACTTCCTTTCCATCCACTTCCTTTCCTAACCTTCCCATCCACTTCCTTTCCTAACCTTCCCATCCACTAACTTTCCTAACCTTCCCATCCACTTCCTTTCCTAACCTTCCCATCCACTTCCTTTCCTAACCTTCCCATCCACTTCCTTTCCTTTTTCCTTTCCTTTTTCCTTTCCTTTTTCCTTTCCTTTTTCCTTCCCATCCACTTCCTTTCCTTTCATTTCCTTCCCATCCACTTCCTTTCCTTTCCTTCCCTTCCCATCCTATTAGCTCTCAGATCTCTCCTCACTGATATCACTTCAGCTCTCTGCCTCCTGCTTTTCAGAACTGGGAGATCCATTGTAAATTCTGCACTTTGAATAGATGTAGGGGAATAACTGCTGTAGATAAACGGGTACAACTTATGTAGGAAGATTTGTTTTAGTCTCTTTGAGGTCAGTCATTTTACTCGGTATATGTGAGGGTTTAAAACCACTTTAATTTTAATTATAAAAGAGGGCTTTTTGTTTCAGCAGTAATGTGTGGGAATGCATTTCCAACACTGACTTTATGCAATAGCAACGGGTGCTGTGGTCTATTGTTGCTGGATGCTGGGGATTCTATTGATGCTGGGGATTCTATTGTACCAGGTGGGGAGGGGGATCTGTTGCTGAAGGATCTACTGTTAAGGGAGGGGTCTGGAGGGTCTGTTAATGTGGTGGATCTATGGATCTATTGTTGCTGGGGGGGAGTATTTTGTTGATGTGGCTCTATTGTTGTTAGCAGGGGTATATTGTTGCTGGGAAATATATTGCTGGGTGTAAGGGATCTATTTAATTTGCGTACAGTGTTGCATGACCATGCAGTTGCCTGATAAAACGGCGCAGTACCCAATAGCAAAATATTCCCTGGTCATAAAGGCGGCTAAAACATTTCCGAAGGTCAAGTGGTTCAACAAAGAAAAATAATGCAGCCACCACCATTTTAACCACTTCAATACCAGGCTTTTATACCACCTCCACACCAGGCCTATTCTGGCACTTCTCTTCTACATGTAAAAATCATAATTTTTTTGCTAGAAAATTAGGCAGAACCCCCAAACATTATATATATATATATATATATATATATATATATATATATATATATATATGTGTGTGTATATATATATATATATGTATATATGTTTTTTTTTTTTTTTAGCAGACACCCTAGGGAATAAAACGACGGTCATTGCAACGTTTTATCTTGCACGGTATTTGCGCAATAATTTTTCAAACACAACATGAATTAAAAAATAACAAACCAGTAAAGTTATCCCAATTTTTTGTATTATGTGAAAGATTATGTATATGTATGTATATACACAGAGTAAATAGATACCCAACATGTCACGCTTTAATTATGCGCGCACTCATGGAATGGAGGCAAACTTCGGTACTTAAAAATCTCCATAGGCAACACTTTAATTTTTTTTTACAGGTTACCAGTTTTAATTTAGAGGAGATCTAGTGCTAGATTTGTTGCTGACACTCTAGCGCACGCAGCGATACCTCGCATATGTGGTTTAAACGGCGTTTACATATGTTGACGGGACTTGCGTGTGCGTTCACTTCTGCACGTGAGCTATCGGGGACAGGGGCGTTTTTAATTTTTTTTTTTTCACTTTTATTTATTTTTTCACTTTTTAAAAAGTGTAAAAAAAAAAGTTTTTTTTTTTTTTCACTTTTATTCCTATTACAAGGAATGTAAACATCCCTTGTAATAGGAAATGTGTGTGACAGGTCCTCTTTAAGGAGAGATGCGGGGTCAATAAGACCTCCAGGCTGGAAGCCATGAGATCGGTGAAAAAAAATTCTCTGATCTCATGAATTGTTGCTTACAGTCGCAATCGCGGCTTTATTTACATATGGGGACCTGGGCGTGACGTCATCACATCGCGCCCGGGTCCTCCGATGGTCATAGAGATGACCATAGTCATCTCTATGCTTCCTGCTGACGCCGGACGATTCGTTCTCCGGGCCCCCAAAGGCACGGGAGAGCCCGGAGAAGCACAGAATGGCGGCGGGAGGGGGGGATGTCCCTTCCCGCGGCCTGTAAGAACGATCAAGCGGTGGAACCGCCGCTATGATCATTCTTATGTCGTGCAGAATCGCCGGCTTAACAGGAGGATATCTGGATGATGCCTCTGGCTGCAGGCATCATTCAGATATTCACCCGCAAAGCCCAGGCCGTCATTTGACATCCACTTAGGATGGGAGGTCCCATCTCTGGACGTCAAATGACAATGGGCGGGTATTGAAGTGGTTAAAGGCCTGTACACACAATCCGAAAATCGTACAAAAAAAAAAATCCAGCTTTCGAAGTGATCCGAAATGATCCGAAATGATCCGCAAGCGCAATTTTTTTTTTTCTTGTACGATACAAGATCATACGATTTATTATTTTTTAATTTTTTGGGGGGGTTTATCAGCACAGTTTTAATCCGAAAATACAAGACAAAAAGTGGTGGTTGGTGTTTGTTTTTGTTTGTTTCTTTCTTTTTAGGAGGGGAGACAGCGGCAGCACCCACCCCCGCTGTTTGCCGTTTGACCCGCCACTTACCCCATCAGCGGCGAGGATGGCAGGCAGCGTGGTGCAGCGGCTTCCAGCTCCTCCCCTCCTCCTCCTCCTAGGCATCCAATAGATTTGCCTGTTTTTTCAGCCAATCGGGTGATCTGTGTCAAAACTGGCTTCCTGATTGGCTGGGAGGAGGATCGGTGTTACAATAGCGAATAGTCATTCACTGTTGTAACACACCTGGTTGGTATCGGAGCGCACTCTCTGCATCCCGAGCCTTCCCTATATTGAAGACTATTAGAGCCTTTGTGCTTCAAAAAAAAGTGCGCCCTTAATGGACGGGCCACCCCTGAGTGCAAATATGTTGCATCACGTCTGAATTTTTATTCTGTTGTACGAGAATTTTTGTACTTTGGTACCCTCTTCATTTTTCGATATGAAGACTATCCTGAAAAAAGGAAAAAACAATGGATCGTTTGTCCAATAACGTCATTGTATGTACCAGGCATTAACCACAGCAACCTGCCACCCGCGGTTTCATTTGTTTTTTTTATTTTTGAGTAACCAAAAACTTGAAATTGTTGAAGAAAACATTTGATTTTGATTTCAACCCCATTCTTGGTCATTTGTTGATTTGAAAGTCGGAAAATATGAAAATGATTGTTGGGGGTGAAAGCTGCCAGCAGCTTTCACCCGCAACAATCATTTTTATATAAGTGGCGGGTCAAATACCTTTTAACTGGAGCTGCTGTGGTTTTCATTTATTATTTTTATTTTTTTCAACAATTTCAAGTTTTTGGTTACTCAAAAATTTAATTAACCACTTAAGGACCGCCTCCTGCACATATACGTCGGCAGAATGGCACGGCTGGGCACATGTACGTACAGGTATGTCCTCTTTAAGTGCCCAGCCATGGGTCGCGGGCGCGCGACCACGGCCCGGTCCAAAGCTGCGGAACCCGATGGCCGCTGGAGTCCCGCGATCGGTCCCCGGAGCTGAAGAACGGGGAGAGCTGTGTAAACACTGCTTCCCCGTTCTTCACTGTGGCGATGTCATCGATCGTGTGATCCCTAATATAGGGAAACGCAATCAATGATGTCACACGTCCAGCCCCGCCCCCTTAAGTTTTGAAACGCACATAAGGTCACATCTAATCCCTACATCGTCCCCTAGTGGTTAACCCCTTCACTGCCATTGTCATTTTTACAGTAATCAGTGCATTTTTATAGCACTTTTTGCTGTGAAAATGACGATGGTCCCAAAAATGTGTCAAAATTGTCCGAAGTGTCCGCCATAATGTCGCAGTCATGAAAAGCGCTGATCGCCGCCATTAGTAGTGAAAAAAATGTTATTAATAAAAATGCTTTAAATTTTGCGCAAACCGATCGATAAATGGTTATTGCGTTGTTTTGTTTTTTTTTTACCAAAAATTTGTAAACAGGAATTTTTTTTTTATATTTTTTGGGGATATTTATTATAGCAAAAAGTAAAAAAATATTGTCGCTCTATTTTTGTTTTATAGCGAAAAAATAACCGCAGAGGTGATCAAATACTACCAAAAAAAAGCTCTATTTGTGGGGAAAAAAGGACGCCAATTTTGTTTGGGGGCCATGTCGCACGACCGCGCAATTGTCAGTTAAAGTGATGCAGTGCCGAATCGCAAAAAGGGGCAAGGTCCTTTACCGGCATAATGGTCCGGGTCTTAACCGGTTAAACATTATTACGTAGTGTATTTTTTTATTTTTTGCCACCCATACTGACTGTTGGGTCAAAGGAACTGAATGGGGGGGAAGACATAACAACTTTTCCTATCCAGAGGTTTTCTGTTTGCTAGAAGGTGTGTTGAGTTTGTATCGCCCACTTACCAGTGTTGGAATTGAATGAGTAAGCGTGTGCGGTAGGTGGAAACTGGTTGCATGTTAGGTGGGTGCTGGAAGACAATGTGGTGGGTTGTGAAAACAGAAATGAAAGAGCCGTGTCATGGATGTGGATGTGTGGGCAGAACAAAGAGGTTCAACTCTAAGAATAGACTTTGTCGTCTTCCACTTTCACTGGCGGCTCCAACAGCTCGGACCCGCTGTATAAAGTGATGGAACTTTTTTATCTTGTCTGGAGATATTTACTTTTTTACTTTCAGCTCAGTGCAATAGAAAGAAAGAAACTTTACTACAAAATTAGCCAACTGTTGTCTGATGCTACTGTAGGTTGATGTGGGTGTAGTGTCTGATCTTAGAACCGACAGACGGTTTAACACTTGCTTGTTCTATGCTGCCCTAGCTACAGGAAGGAGGGTCGGAGACGGGTTGCTATCTTATAATCAGTTTCCATGCACAGAATGTACCTGATGACAGGTATTGTAATTTGTATGCTTTCTATCTACACGTGTGTCAGGCTTTTAGCTTTTTTTTTTTTTTTTTAAATTACGGTCTTTTACTTGCACTGGAGACATGTGAATGGAAGGAAGAACTTCAGCGGGGAATGGGAATATTAAAGCGGAGTTCCACCCAAAATTGGAACTTCTGCTTTAAACCATGCCTCTCCCCCTTAAATGCCACATTTGGCATGTAATTTTTTTTTTTTTTTGGGGGGGGGGGGGGGTGGGGGCTTCAGGAGGAGTGGGTCTTCCTGTTCCACTTCCTCCTTCCACCCAGGGACCACTTAGGCGATACGTCATATCGCCTACGGCAGCCCCTCCCTGTAGGCGATCGCCTGGGACACGTGACAGGTCCTAGGCGACCACTTACAGAGCGCATGCGGAATGAGTGCCTGACCGTGAAGCCGAAAGCTGTCACGGCTGTGTTCCCACAGTTAGAATAAAGGTGCCGGCGGAGAGGTGGGGGGAGGAGCGGAGCTCCGGACGGGGCCTCGCTTGACAGTGGAGCAGGTAAGTGTGTGTTTATTAAAAGCCAGCAGCTATGCTTTTTGTAGCTGCTGACTTTAATAAACCTAAAAAAAAAGGCTGGAACTCCGAATTTAAAGCCGAGCTTCACAAACGAGGGGAAGCTCAGCTTATCTGCCTCCTCCCACCCTCCGCTGCCACATTTGCCATCTTTTGTTGAGGAGCGGGTACCCACTTCCGTGTCAGTTTGCTGTACCCCATCCCCATAGCCAGCCCATTGAGAAAGCGCAGCGTGATTCCTACATACACAGTAGGAAACCGGCTGTAAAGCTGTAAGGCCTTTACTGCCAGCTTTTCTTAGCCAAAATCAGGGGTGCCCAACCAGTGGCCGTGGAGCCCTCTGATGTGGCCCTCAACCTGCTGCTCTGGGATGGCAGGTTGGAAACCCCAGATCACGGGTTGCTGACCCGCCATTCCAGAGCAGCAGTTTTGTGAATGAAGCCGCTGGTAGAGGAAGCAAGTGGCTGCGAAGCAGAGCCACATACGCCGATGCTTCCTGTATTGCGCCAGCTCCTGTCACAGGCAGAGTGATACCAAATGCACGCCACCCAGGACAGCAATAGCTGGCGATACCGGAATGGAAGACAATTATTAGGATACGTTTACTACTAAATTCACAGTATATATGGGTATATCTGTTCTGCAGTGGTTACTGTGGGTTACCTGCACTGAGCCATAGACTACTGTTATTACCTGCGGGTTTGTTGCGCTTTCAGGAAGTGCGCCACACCTGCCAGATATAATAGAATTTTACGGCAAAGTGCTGCTAACCCGCAGAAAATCCACAGGAGCACTGCGCTGCACCCGCGGTTTGGGCAAATTGCAACGCATCAGTGTGAAAGCAGCCTTAGGCCCCTTTCACATGATCGGTCCGACCCAATCTGACTTAATATTCACCTCTATGCAGCAGCAGATGTAAACAGACTTGTGTCTGTTTACACCCACCTACCTAAAAAAAAAAAAAGAATAGAAAGGGATCTGCCCCCCTCCGTCTGGGTGGATTGGATCAGAGGGCCCATAGAGTAGAGTGGGCTGTGTCTGTGGACACACGGACCTATCATCCTCCCGCTTCTCTCATTGTGGCCCGCAAACAGTTACCAATTCGCTTAAGTAGCCCTCGCGCTTCAAAAGGTTGGGCACCCCTGGCCAAGATGGTGGTGGTAGCACCTGAGAGCCAATTCAAGAATCGGCCCAGGTGAGGACACTGCTGGATGCCTAAAACAGTACCCCAATAGTAAAAGTCAGCTTCTACAGTATTTTAGTTTTTTATTTTTTTTTGGAGAGGGGCGAACTCCGCTTTAAGTTCCTGTCGCATGTTGGCAGGCAGTACTGGTCAACACAGATGGCGAAGAGGCAAAATATCGCCTCCCAGCCGCATTTCAGCCGCTTTCTGAAAGCCACCCATTGCAGATAGCGTTTCAGAGGGGCAGCAAGAGCTGTCGCCATCTGAACAAGGCTTTAGAAAGTGTGAAATCCATACTGATATGTCAGTAAAGTGATGCACAGGGAAACTGAAGGGGCAAAGTGAGAAGTAGACGGTTTTATGCAGCGTATATATGTTTAGGGGTTCTACGTAATTTTCGAACTACAAAATCCATATTTTTACATGTAGGAAAGATATCAGAATTGGCCTGGGTGGAACTGGTTAATTGAGACAAGGTCACACTATAGAGGGATATGCCTTGCCCAGATTTCATGTCTGAGGTTTATAACCACTTTAAGGAACGAAGAAGTCAGTCACGTGTGCTGCTCTGTCGTCACTGGCCCTCCTACTGTAATTATTCCTCCAAAATATCCATATATAGGTCCGGGGACCTGCTTGGCCAGTCCACCACCTTTACCCTCAGCTTCTTTAGCAAGGCAGTGGTCGTCTTGGATACTGCCCTGTGGCCCAGTCTCTGAAGGGAGGGGATGTCACAGTACATGTTGGCATTCATGGTTCCCTCAATAATCTGTAGCTCCCCAGTGCCGGCATCGCTCATGCAGCCCCAGACCATGACACTCCCACCACCATGCCTGACTGTAGGCAAGACACAGTTGTCTTTTGTCCTCCTTCACCTGGTTGCCGCGACACACGCTTGTCACCATCTGAACCAAATGAGTTTATCTTGGTCTGATCAGACCACAGGACATGGTTCCAGTAATCTATGTCCTTAGTCTGCTTATCTTCAGCAAACTGCAGGTTTTTTTGTGCATCATCTTTAAAAGAGGCTTCCTTTAGGGATGACAGCCCTGCAGACCAATTTGATGCAGTGTGCAGCGTATGGTCTGATCAATGACAGGCTGACCCCCCCACCCCTTCAATGCTGGCAGCACTCTTGCGTCTATTTCTCAAAGACCACCTCTAGATATGACGCTAAGGACGTGCACTCAACTTCTTTGGTCGACCAAGGCGAGGCCTGTTCTGAGTGGAACCTGTCGTGTTAAACCGCTGTATGGTCTTGGCCACCTTGCTGCAGCTCAGTTTCAGGGTATTGGCAATATTCTTATAACCTAGGCTATCTTTATGTAGAGCAACAATTCTTTTTGTCAAATCATCGGAGAGTTCTTTGCCATGAGGTGCCATGTTGAACTTCCAGTGACCAGTATGAGAGAGTGATAACACCAAATTTAACACACCTGCTCCCCATTCACACCTGAGACCTTGTAACACTAACGAGTCACATGACGCTGGGGAAAATGGCTAATCAGGCCTAATTTGGACATTTTCACTTAGGGGTGTACTCACTTTTGTTGCCAGCGGTTTAGACATTAATGGCTGTGTGAGTTATTCTGAGGGGACAGCAAATGTACACTTTTATACAAGCTGTACACTCACTACACAACATTGTAGCAAAGTGTCATTTCTTCAGTGTTGTCACATGAAAAGATACAAGAAAATATTTCCAAAAATATGAGGGGTGTACTCACTTTTGTGAGATCCTGTATATCTGGTTATACAATGTATTCAGAAGGGTGACGGCTTTTCCTAGGGATTAGTGCCATATTGTTCTTCATAAGGTTAACTGAATTGGTGTGTTCCTATATTCTGCTTTATTTTTTATCGTGCCTCCTAATCCCTGTAGTCTTTCTGCTGCTGTCTCTTTAATGTGTCACAGTCTGCTGATGATGTCATATTAAGCGAAGTGTTACATTTTACCCCTTATCATGTACCCGCTAAAGTAATTTGGTGCTTGGAAGATTTTCTCCCTTTCAATGGGATTTTGTCAGCAACAAAGCTGTGGGGCTGTTAATTGGCTTGTTATTGTATGTGTGAAAACTGGCATGGCTGTGAGTAGAAAGCTTGACAATTTCTCAGCAATGCTTTGGAATCTGACAAGGAGCCGGGTTCTTGTGAAGCAAGTCAAGTATGAGCTTTAGAAAACGAGAGGTTTTGCCTGTTTCTGGTTGTTTGTCATCCTTTATTCTAAAGCACGTAATGAGCTGACTAAGCAGGGTTTAGCCTTGTGCTGTCCTAACCTTCTGTTTGATTTATTTATTTTATTTTTGTGTAACGCTGCTATTATTCTGCAGCTCTTTGCTTTAAGGTAGACGAACGCAGTATTGGACTATGCTATGATGCAACCGTTGAGATGGGGTGACCAGACATCCCCGCTTTCCAGGGACAGTCCCCTGATTGAAGACACTGTCTCCGGAGACAGTTTTTCCCTGGGGATAGTCCCCAGATTGAGACACTGTCCCTGGAGACAGTTTGTCCCCGGATTGCATGGAGATGTGAGCAAAATCAACCGATCTACACTGTTCATGTGGGGAGGGGGGGTATGAACAGTGCAGGAATCGGGTAGGTCAGTGTAGTGGTCAGTATAGGAATCCGGTAGGAATCGGGTAGGTCAGTGTAGGAATCGGGTAGATCAGTGGTGGTGGTCAGTGTAGGAATCGGGTAGGTCGGTGTAGTGGTCAGTGTATGGGATTGGGTAGATCAGTGTAGGAATCGGGAACATCGGTGTAGGAATTGGGTAGGTTAGTGCAGTGGTCAGGTAGGTCAGTGTAGGAATCAACTTGGTCAGTACTACTGTACTAGTGGAAGGGACTCGGGGAGTGCTAAAAGTCTGGCAGGGGGTGCAAATTTCTTGCCTTGTCCCAGGCACTGACAACCCACCCTACACCACTGACTGCATATAACATTTGAGAAAATTGTGCGTATAAAATAGTTTACAATTTGCCAGAAAAAAAAAAAAAAAAGTCCCCGGATTTAATTTTAAAAATCTGATCACCTTACATTGAGAGGGTACAGAAGGCATGGGCTGGAACCATTTCTGCAGCTTTTGGGGGAGCTACCTTAATGGTTGGTATGGCATGCTGGGTCTTGTTTCGTAGAATCTACAGACTGGTAGACTGCCCACCACTAGCCCTGAAGCTTGGAGGTTAAAGTTGGGTGAATAAGCAACACACAATACTGTGCTCTGGTTTCCTAGAATCCGCAGGATCATAGTCTGTCCACCCTTGGTTCTGAGTCTTGGAGGTTATAGTTGGATGTTTAGGCAACATTGGTAGAAACGCACAATACAAAGTGGCTTTGTTTCCAAGAATCTACAGGCTCGCCCACCCTCTGAATCTTGTAGGTTATAGTTGGGTGTTTAAGCAACAATGGTAGCAACGTACAGTGCAAAGTGGCCTTTCCTAGAATCTGCAGATTCGTAGACTGTGCCCACCCGTGATCCCGAGTCTCTTGTAGGTTATTGTCAGATGTTTTAGGAAAGATTGCAGGAACCATTTTGGACTGTGCGTTGCAACATTTTGAAAATCTACAGAGCGCTTTCCATTACTCACTAGTAGCCTTACTGTAGCACTTGGGGAGCTGGTTTGTAGGTCATGCTGAATCTTTTTTCTTAGAATCTGCAAGCTCATAGACTGTGACTACCCGTGATTCTGAGTCTCTTGCTGTTAAGGCTGCATTCACACCTAGGCGTTTTAACGCCTGAAGTGCGACGCTACAATACACCGGAGGGATAAAATAACATTATTGTCTATGGTGACTGTTCACATCTTAACGTCGAAACCTTTTTTTGTCGCGTATCGGGCGGTTTGGGCGTATTTGAGCGTTTCCATTTCCCATAGAAAGTAATGGAAACGCTCGATTCAAGTGACTTGGGCGACAATAAGCGTTTGCTACTGGTGTTTTGTCGCTCTAATCAATAGAACTTTTCACCCAGGCAGAAGAATAAAAAAATCTACCAACATAGCAACAAGTGATGAAAAGATGATGATTTTTCCTATTGGCTAAAATAAAAAAAGTCGAAGTACAAAAACGTCGGACGACGCTGTATGCAAACGCGCGAATAAGCTTGAATACGCGCGACAAAACGCCGGCAAAAAACGCCCGAATAAACGACTGACGCTCAGGTGTGAATGCAGCCTTATAGTTGGGTGTTTAAACATGCAGTGCAGTATTTTGAAATTTCATCTACAGAGCTGATTTCGTATTACTGGCTAGAAAGGTTCTTTCAGCACTTGGGGAGCCACCCTGAAGGTTGGTATGTCGAGCTGGATCTTGTTTCCTAGAATCTGTAGGCTCTCATAGATTGTGCCCACCCTTGATTCTAAGTCTCTTGTGAGTTGTAGTTTGTTGCTACCACTGTTGCTTTAAAACGCCCAAACAGTCCAATGTGGTTCCTGCATTATGACATTTTTTCTGCAGAGCTCTTATTACTGACTAGAAGCATTTCTGCAGCACTTGGGGAGCTACCATAATGTTTGATATGGCATGCTTGATCTTGTTAACTGGAATCTACAGGGAAAAGGGAATAGCCGCTCCAGATGGTAACCCAGATGAATATCCTCCGAGTTTAACGATAACTCAGGTGCAGGCAATGCACTTAGTGAGTGAGTGAGAAACTTGTATAGCGCAACACATGCGAACAACACTGAACAAATTGTAGCCTTTATTAAAAGGACAGCACTACAAGTCACAGCAAAATGAATTAAAAACCTCACTACTGTCGCGTTTCGCACTGAAACAAGTGCTTAGTCATAGGTGAACTAAGCTCTAGTTTCAGTGCGAAACGCGTCGGGATTTTATTTTGCCGTGACTTGTAGTGCTGTTCTTCTTTTAATTAAGGGTACAATTTGTTCAGAGTGCGGCTGTCCAGAGACAATTTTTGTTCCTGCTTGGAATCTACAGGCTCGGTGACTCCCTATCCTTGATTCTGAGTCTCTTGCAGGTTATAGCTGGTTGTTTAGCCAACCATGATGGTTTTGAAATTTTGTTGACGGATCTCTTTCCATTACTAGCTAGAACACGTGTCAAACACAAGTCCCACGAGCTGAATCTGGTCCTCCAGGCAATTTCATGTGGCCCTCACACCCCCTCATCTCCGCCCCCACCTGGTCTCTGTAATCAGCAGCAGAGAAGGGAATCCACCAGATCTTGCACTTCTCTGTCCAGCCCTCCTGGCAGCAACACAAGGCAAGGGGGTGCACTGATGTAAGGGATAGTGTGGGGGGGTGCTCGACTTCTGATGGTGGGGGGGCTCTTGACATCTGATGTAAGGGGGGTGGGGTGCTGATACAACCGGCCCTTTTGAGGGCAACCATAATACTGATGTGGCCCACAAGGAAATAGAGTTTGACGCCCCTGTGCTAGAAGCATTTCTGCGGCACTTGTAGACTACTCATCTTTGATCTTAATCTCTATTGTAGGGTATAGTTTGCCAAGAATAGTAGCAACGTACAGTCCAAAGTGGTTCCTGAATTTTGACGTTTCTTCTGCAGAGCTCTTTCTCTTACTGGCTAGAGGTTTTCATGCAGCACTTGGGGAGCCACCCTTTATGGTTGGAATGGCACACTCCATCTTGTTTCTTAGAAGCTGCAGGCTCATAGACTGTACCCACCCTTGATTCAAAGTCTCCTGTAGGTCATGGTTGGCCAAGAATGGTAGTAATGCCCAGTCCAAAGTGGTTCCTGCATTTTGAAATTTCTTCTACAGAGCTCTTTCCACGACTAGATTTTAAGTATTGCTCACTGTTTAGTTACACTTTCTAAATACTTTATTGAAGCCATAGTTTCCATATCATAAGTTGATGAGATTACTTTATAATATTAGGCTTTCTGTGCTATAAACTAGTGGTTCTGGCTGCACAATAGCCCACGGGACGTAAATAAATGGTTTTATGTTGCACTGTTCATTATTCCTAAATGAGGAATTTGTGATGGAAGTAATCAAAATGTAGTTGTCTGGTTTATACTTCCCCATTCACTTGGACTGTAATAAAAGCATAGTGGTTATATCCCATTATTTCTAAACCTCTGGTTATGCTTGCAATAAAATCAGTTTTGCTTTAAATTTCAGTATGCCCAAGTATGGGCCTCATTCACATGGACAGATGGCCACATGTGGCATTGGTCGGTGAAACTTGATTGTTAAAATGAGAGAACTTGCATAATGTACCATTTTCTTTGAATTACCAGTGTACAGGGTCCGTTATTTCTCCTTTTTACGGGAAGACTCTTCTGCAGCAAAATGTGCTTCTAGTCCTAAACGCTTCCATTTGGGTTCGCTCTCAGTTGGCCATATGACGGTTTTCCTTTTACAAAAATATTTATTGGAGTTTTCAGTTGTTGTTTTTTTTGTTTTTTTTAATACAACAAGAGACAATCTTACACAAACTAAGTGCAAATGGGGAAGTGGAGAAAAGAAAAGATGGGTCAATAGGCCAAGTATATCAGACAATCCAAAACAAAAATGGTCGATACCATGGCAGCAACTTAGAGTAGATGCAACCAGATCATGAGTGCGAATGCTAAAGAAGCAAACCAGCCTCATGGGTTATGAACCTTATGTGTTACTAGCACCACTCACATTCTAGGGGAGGAGATGGCCCAAGCACCACATGTAGACCAGCAGGCAAAACGCTTAATGGGGCCCCAAAAAGAAAAGAGAAACAGTGGTGAAAGAAGGAAGGATGGTGGTAAAGGGGGTCCCCCAGAATACAACTACATGTCCACAGCTAAAGGCTCCATGAGAGTTCTCAAGTCGAGAGCTGAGAGCGGTCCAGGCTCAGATTGCCGTCATATTTGATCCACGGTTCTCATTCCTTCAAAAATGTGGTACACATGTCATTCAAAATAGAGATAAGCTTCTCCTGCACCATAGTCACCATAAGACGACATTTCACCTCGGCTAGATTAAGAAACTGCTGTCGCCAGGCCTTGCCGGTGTTTGACAGGCCGCCAGGAATACAAAGCCCACAAATCTCTGCTGGTTTTTAGAAGGAGCTATGATAGGCTTATGTAGAAGAGCCTACCATGCATTACATGCCAAGGATATGTTGAGTTCTGTTCCGATTATACACTTGGGTTCAAAATGCGGATCGCCTTGAGGCAAGTGGCCATACGACAAAGGTGCACCATTGATCTAATGCCAGGCCTTGGCCGGTGTTTGACAGGCCACCAGGAAAAACCAAGCCCACCAATCTCTGCTGGTTCTTAGACAGAGCCATGATAGGCGTATGTAGCAGAGCCCTCCCGCTGATTACAAGCCAAGGATCTGTTGAGTACAGCTCTGATCATAGCATACACATGGCTCCAAAAGCGGATCACCTTTGAGCAAATTGACGTTCAACAATGTTTAAGGTGCACCACAGATATAATGCCAGGCCTTGGCCAGTGTTTCATGGGCCACCAGGAAAACCAAGCCCACCAATCTCCGCTGGTTCTTAGACAGAGCCATGATAGACTTATGCAGGGGTGGACTGACAACTCATGGGGTCCCCGGGCAATAGGAGATTATGGGGCCCCAAAGCAATAGATTATGGGGACTCACAGTAAATACACACAAGGTACTGGAGAGGCGGGGCAGCTATAATCTTGGGATTTTTAGACCAAAGGGATGTCGGTAAGGGACATTTCATACATTTTTTTTTTTACATACTGTCCCTGTTTTTACCGAGGGTGGCAACCTTGATGGGGGGCCTCCTTGTGGCATGGGGCCCTCGGGCAATGCCTGAATGGTCAGTCTGGCCCTGGGCTTATGTAGCAGAGCCTTCCACTTTTTACAAGCAAGGATATGTTGAATACAGCTCTGATCATGCCATACACCTGGCTCCAAAAGCAGATCGCCTTTGGACAAGTGGCCATACGACAATGTTCAAGGTGCCCACACCGTGTGCCACTAAAGACGGGTTCAACGTAGAACATCAAGTCGTCTTTGAGAAAAGTAACTGAAACAAGTTTTTTCCATAGGTAATTATCACGCTCTTGCTGATCTTCAGGCATGAGGTGACACCAGGCCCTCGAAATGGGGAAGTGAGCTTGTCTGATGCCCTCAAACAGTTAAGACAAGTGCTATATAGAATAAATTCTCCCCAGACACCGGCCACATGTCTCCCGCAGCTTTACATCTGCTTACAGTCTGCTAAACATCAGACAATTTGCATGATAAATCATTCTTAGCAGCAACATGCAAATGAGCTGATGAAGAATGTCACTTTTTTTGCTTCCTGCTTCTACTTTGGGGCTCCCTCAAAGCATCGTCCTCCTATGAAGGGAGGCAAAGTCACAGAGCTAGCTGCAGGTACCTCCAGCTGTGATCAGGCCCAGATTTCTCCATAGTCGGCGGCACTACTCGCAGTAAAATCCAGATTGATGACTGTTACCCAGATGCATGCTTTTGAAAGGGAATGTAGGTCACAGCTTTGTTTCCTCTGGTCAACAAGTGCCATACAGTTTTATCCAAGATTCATCTCACATGCATGTTATGAATAAGTAATCATGTCTCATTGTTTTTGTTGCCAAAAGATTCTTTTTTTTTTTTTCGTTATTTTCAGTATGACTTTAGTTGAAAGTAGATGGAATAGCACAGCAGGTCCTGTGGCAGCTTTTAATTTGTTCTTTGTAGGGATATATGCAAGTGTGTGTTGCTGCCTATTGTTTTTATGCCTGCATTCAGTTTCTTTTCAATATGCCGGTAATTGCTTTTAACTTGTTCCTATTCTTGTTTTTTTAACCCACTGTCTCGCTCATTTTATTCTGGAATTTCATGCGCTGTAGCTATATTGATGAACAGGGAGGACACAAAGTAGAATTCGGGAGCAAGACGCAGGAGGGGTTGAGGTATATGTACCTGCATTGGCACAATTAAAAACCCAACTTTGGGCACAAAAAAAAACAACCTTGGCAGTGGGGGCTCCCACACTGCACCGTTTAAGTGTAGGGGGTTGCAGAAGAGGCTGTATAACTTGTCTTCTCTTTGCTCCAGCAGGCTCTCTCAGGCCGTCTGACCTGTCCCACGGTCTCACTCCTCTCTCAACATACAGTACAGAGTAAATAACCATGTGCTGTATGTGATCCCAAGGCTCTCTACTCACTGCCCAGACCTTCGTAAAGAGGAGAAGGGTACTGGAGCTGGAAGTTCTGTATGTAATGCAACCTCTGCTGCAACATCCTAGACCACATGTGTCAAACACGAGGTCCGTGGGCAGAATCAGGCCTGCCTGGCCATTTCATGTGGCCCTCGCACCTCTCCTGCAGCTACAAACCCCCCCCCCCCCTGCATCTTATCCCACTTTGTGTCAGAAGTCGGCAGTGCACCAATCATTTGTGGTAAAAAGTAGAAACATTTATACAGTCTTACAGATGCAACTGGCCGTTTTTGAGGGTAACTATAATGGTGATGCGGCCTGTGATTAAATTGATTTTAACACCCCTGCCCTATGTAGCTCTACCCCATTCAGGAGCCGCTGGTTGTTTTTGGGACCGGCGTATTAAGTTACCTTGTAGTGTGTCTAGGGGTAGTAGCAGTGAGTAGTAGCAGTGAGCGAATGTCCAGTCATCCAATGGGTTTTTCAAATGCTTTATTCCAAGGCCCAACACGGCCAACATCACATTAGGTAGGATAGGAAAGGTTGATGAAGCAGAAGAACAAGTGTGGTATCAGGCCCTGGATGATGACACAAGCAAGCCTGCTTTCAGTAGCAATGTAACAAACGTCGCCACTCTAGCCAGAGTGGGTGAAGTGCCTCCGGACAGACTTCTGCCACAAGCCTGGCAGCCGAAATGTCACTTTAGGTTGCTGGGAGGAACAGACCTCTGCCACAGGCCTAGTACTTCAGTACTCAAATGAACAAGATGGATTGAGCAAATCCTCCCAGTAAATGCAATGAAAGGGTCACTGGTTAACAGCTGCCATGTACCTGTCAAGGCCTTGGTGACCGGATCCCTGATGGTTCGTTCAAGTCTCCTGGACAACCTGCTTTTGGGTTCTCCCTGAGCCGATCCCCCACCGTTCAGCCCTCAGATTAGGATCCTCTAAATATAGTTGGGGACCCAGTAAGTCACTGGGGTCCCTCAACATCAGGATGGAACTCCACGCAGCATGCGATTCCAGCCGGATGGGCCATGCCGGTGGGGTCCGTGGATGTGCACACCCTGAAGGTGGATGCCGCACCCCGAGCCTGGACCCCGCAAAGAAGAGAGCCCACGCCACTCAGAATCAATGGCTTCAGTCACAAGTATACCCCTCCCCAGCATGCCCCACGAGGTCCAACTCCTCTGATTGGCTGCTGGGGAAAAGTGGCTTTGCCAGAACCCCTGTAGCGCCACCTGCCGTTCAGGGATGGGATCGCATCCCTGGAATGTAGTCTGACCCACAGGATAGTTCTGGAAGAAAACAGCCTGTAAATTTGGCAAATTATGAATGGGAGCCAAATAACTCTACCATTCAGCCACTAACTTTAGCGTAGTGCCTGTACTGAAAGTAAGGGGGCGCTACACCTAGAATTAACAAGCGTTTAACCCCTAGAGTGCCGGGGGCTTGCCTTTATAGACATTTGCCATCTATACAAAAAAAATGCAATATGAAGCGTTCTTCCCTAGAAAACCTTAAAGTCAAGGCTAATGCATTAAAGATTGTGCAGAGTAACTCCTAATTCCGTGTGTTGCGTCATCTGATCTTGAATGGGATGATGTCTTTTCGTAGAAATACACCTCTATCTGATGGGTCAGCAGTACCTGATAACTTGGTTTGGATGTTTTTATGCTGAATGTTTTTTAGCTGTTGGTTCTGTAGACTTGGGGCAATTGTATTTTTGTACTCATGTCTGACAGCAGTCAGGTCCAGGATCTGGTTTTAGTTTATGGAAGTGGATCTTTCTGCTGGCTTGGATATGAGGTCCGTTTGCAAGGCCTGTGTGGAGAAAATGCATCTTCTTGTTTAGAAATGTAAAACTGTTAGAACCATGTTTTTGACTAATATATAGCTCCTAGATGGGCAACTTAAAGTATGCACGGCAGGGAAGGACACATACATTTTTTTGTGGAACTTTTGCCGAGCCCCGGCTACTTACAAACATTGCGCTACTCATTAACACTTTAATTGACTGCTTACTAGGCTTTGTAGATTTACAAAGCCTGGTTTGCCTCTTTGCACCCATGGCTCACCCACCTCCCATGATGTTTCAGATTGGCATGCCTGATGTCACTGACATTTAGGTATTGGCCTTCCTCCCAGTACCAGCTAATATGACATCTGAAGAAACTGGGACTCCAAGTCCAAGGTCTAAAAGTGCATTATTGGGGTTGTTCTCGGGTTGTAACATGTGGGAATTGTGGCTGATCTGAGTTCTGAAGATGCTAGATTTGTTTGGGGCTGACCGAGGGCTGAAGGTGCAGGATGTGGGGCTGACCCGAGGGCTGCAGGACGTGGGGCTGACCCGAGGGCTGCAGGACGTGGGGCTGACCCGAGGGCTGCAGGACGTGGGGCTGACCCGAGGGCTGCAGGACGTGGGGCTGACCCGGGATCAGTGGCGGCTGGTGCTCAAAATTTTTGGGGGGGCGCAAACGAAAAAAAAAATTGCAGCCTCACCGTGCCATCAATTGTCACCACTGTGCCATGCCATCAAATGCAGCCACTGTGCCATGCCATCAAATGCAGCCACTGTGCCCTTTGTCCCCACTGTGCCTATTGTCGCCACTGTTTATGTCACTGTGCCCTTTAATTGTCGCCACTGTGCCCATTCATGCCGCTGTGCCAATTTTCCTCATTGTCCCCACTGTGCCTATTGTCGCCACTATGCCCATTCATGTCACGGACTGTGCCCTTCGTCGCCGCTGTGCCCTGTAAAATGGCCCTTTCCCACCCTGCCCGGCACTTACCTTTACTGGAGTCATCCATCCACGTCCCTCGATGTCTTCTGCCGCCCTCGATGACTGACAGGCGTCCCAGCCAATTAGGTTACCGGTAGCCAGAACCGGCCAACCTGATTGGCTGGCTGAGACGCCTGTCAGTCTTATTCAAGGAACGCACCCCCTGTGTGTTCCGAGAATAAGCTTCCGGGACCCGAGGGTTGTACATTGCACGAATCTGTTATTATCCCCACTGCTGCTGTCATTCAGATGGCCGGACATGAGCGCCGACCATCTGAATAGAACAGCGGCAGTGGGGATAATAACATAGATTCGTGCAATGCATGAATCTATGTTATTAGACTCAGAGGTGGTGAGAGCCAGAGGGGCGGTGCTCCAGCGCCCTCTATGGACGAACCGCCACTGCCCGAGATCTACTGTGGGCTATTGATCAGTGGCGTGCTGGTTATCTAATGCTTATACACTTGCCACTTAGGCCTGGTTATGCATTTTCAGCTTTGCAGAAACACTACAGTCCATTTAACATGGCTTTCTATGGGTCAAGTTCACATCTATGCTTTTTATGGAAAGGGCCAGGGACTTGTTTTTGGTTCCATAGACTTCAATAGGTCAAAGTCATGTATTGAAAAACGCAAAATGCACCTGCAATATGCAAACTGCAATCTGCATAGGTGTGAATCAGGCCTTAGGCTGGATTCACACCTATGGATTTTTAGTGCGTTTTGCAGATTTGCCCATTTTAACATGGTTTTCTATGGAACGCGCTCTGTAGTGCAAATCTGCAAAAAGCACAAAAAATGCCATAGGTGTGAATTGGGCCTTATGGTGAAAAAGATTTGCAGACCCCTTATACAGAGGAGTCAAGTACCTCATAATTTTTTCAGTCAATTACAGATTGTGACTGGCATATATATATAATATTTTTAAGTGCATTTGTTGGAAATTGCCAGGGTAAATTTTCACAGCTGAAAGAAAGTACAGCAAGCTGTATTTTTCTACGCTTCAAATACGAAAAACACACTGCAATACATCGCAGTGCTAATAAATACCCAAAGAAAGAAGGAAGTCACCTGAACAGACACATGCTTAGGAGATAATGCAGCGTAAAAGCATGCAAACATGCATAAAAATGTGCAGGATCTGTGGATTCTTGTCCTCAGTTACTTTGTGTGTTTTCGGCAACAATTTGGTATTTATTGGCGAAACCCTTCTACAAAATGTATTCAAGACGCAAGCATGCGCGGCTTTTCAGCAAGATATGTAGCTGGCTGGCTGATTTCTCCTGAAAATTGAAGTGCCTTCTATGTTGTTGTGATCTGAATTCCTGAAAGTGGTAAAGCAATATATACATACAGGTGATACTCGAAAAATTAGAATATCGTGCAAAAGTTCATTTTTTTCACTAATGAAACTTAAATGGTGAAACTAATATATGAGAGAGACTCATTACATGCAAAGCAAGATCGTTCAAGCCGTGATTTGTCATAATTGTGATGATTATGGCTTACAGCTCATGAAAATCCCAAATCCACAATCTCAGAAAACTATCATTGACACCCTCCATAAGGAGTGAAGGCCTTAAAACAGGTAATTGCAAAATAAGTTGTATGTTCCCAAAGTTCTGTATCAAAGCACATTAATAGAAAGTTCTGCGGAAGGGAAAAGTGTGGAAGAAAAAGGTGCACAAGCAGCAGGGATGAGCACAGCCTGAAGAGGATTGTCAGGAAAAGGCCATTCAAGAGTGTTGGGGACTTTCACAAGGAGTGGACTGAGGCTGGAGTCGGTGCATCAAGAGCACCACACACAGACTGATCCTGGACATGGGCCTCAGATGTCGTATTCCTCTTGTCAGGCCTCCTGGACAACAAACAACGTCAGAAGTGTCTTACCTGGCCTAAAGAAACACACCTGGGCTGGTGCTCAGTGGTCCAAAGTCCTCTTTTCTGATGATCTCATTTGGAAACCAAGGAGCCGGAGTATGGAGGAAGAATGGAGAGGCACACAATGCAAGATGCTTGAAGTCCGGTGTGAAGTTTCCACAGTCTGTGATGATTTGGGGAGCCGTGTCTGCTGGTGTTGGTCCTCTGTGCTTCATTAAGTCCGGGGTCACCAGGAGATTTTGGAGCACTTCCTGCTTCCTTCCACAGACAAGCTCTATGGGGATGCTGACTTCATTTACCAGCAGGACTTGGCACCTCCCCCACACTGCCAAAAGCACCAAAACCTGGTCACATGACCGTGGGATTACTGTACTTGATTGGCCAGCAAACTCGCCTGACCTGAACCCCATAGAGAATCTATGGGGCATTGCCAAGAGAAAGATGAGACATGAGACCGAACAATGCAGAAGAGCTGAAGACCGCTATTGAAACATCCTGGTCTTCCATAACACCTCAGCAGTGCCACAGGCCGATCACTTCCACGCCACGCTGCATTGAGGGCCCAAACCAAGTACTGCGTACATATGCATGCTTCTACTTTTTAGAGGTCTGATATTGTTCTATGTACAATCTCTTTCTTTTATTGATTGCATGTAATATTCAAATTTTCTGAGATTGTGGATTTGGTGTTTTCATGAGCTGTAAGCGATAATCAGCACAATTATGACAAATCACGGCTTGAACGATCTTGCTTTGCATGTAATGAGTCTCTCTCATATATTAGTTTCACCCTTTTGAGTTTCGTGTGTGTGTATGTATATAAACTTGTTTCAGAGACATGCATTTATTACACATGTGGGCTTCGTCGGTACCACCAAAAGATCAATGTACACAAACCTTTGCTAGCCAATCAGATTTCATTTTAGACTCAGTGAAGCGCAAGGTGGTTTGCTGTTTTTTTTTTTTTTTCTTCCGAAATAAGCGCAATATATTGCTACAAAGTTCTCATTGTGACAGTTTCTGTTTATAATCCAAACAGATTCTTCATTATTATTTGTGTATCTGCACAACTTGTTTGCTTAACATGTCTATGTTGTTCTTTCAGGTTTTTGGCCAAGAAATTAAAGCCTGGGGCTGCACGGAAAAGCAATTACAGAAAGTTGCTGACCATGCGTTAGTATTCGGGAGACGGGACATTTTTGGATTGTAACTTTTTTTTATTCTGGATTGTAAAAGGGAAAGGAAGTGATAATGGGGCGGAAGAAGATACAGATTACCCGGATAATGGATGAACGGAATAGACAGGTACTGAATGCAAAACACATTTGCTGTGTGAATGTCTTTCGCTGTGGTCAGTCTTCTCTTTTTTTCTTCTCTTCTCTTTTTTTCTTCTCCTTTTTTTTTTTCTTCTCCTTCTTCTTTTTTTCTTCTTTTTTTCTTCTCCTTCTCCTTTTTTTCTTCTCCTTCTCCTTCTTTTTTTCTTCTTTTTTTCTTCTCCTTCTCCTTTTTTTCTTCTCCCTTCTCCTTTTTTTTCTTCTCCCTTCTCCTTCTTTTTTTTCTTCTCCCTTCTCCTTCTTTTTTTTTCTTCTCCCTTCTTCTTTTTTTTCTTCTCCCTTCTCCTTTTCGTTTTTTTTTCTTTCGTTTTTTCTTTTTTCTTCTTCAGAATAGCTGGTTGCATGGATGTTGGTGAGACAGTTACAAATGGAACACAGAAATCATAACGTGAGCCAAACAGACTTTCTAGCCAAAGGGCCAGCTGAAATTTGACATTTGCTTTGACTATACATGCTGCACACTCAGGGGCTGGGAGACTGTGTAAAGTCAGGCAGTGGGTAGGCCAGCAGCTGTAAGACTTCAGGTGACCTCTGATCCTCTAATTGCCTTAGCAACCCCAGCTCCTGTATTTTACATTTTTTGCACAAGTTTCTTTTTATTGAAGTAAAATAAAAAATAAAAGTTGACAAGCAGGGTTTTTATACTAGAAGAGACCTGGTCTCTTCTAACATAAATGCCTCCCTGAGGCTGCCAACAGTAATGTAATCTGAGCCACGCATGCACAGCTCAGACCACATTTATGTGACGCCTGTGGAAATGTTCAAGTTAAAAATTAACATCGTAAATGATACATGTCACAGGCCAGTTAAGTTCCTCAACCACAAACTCGCTTGTCCATCTCTTTATTGCTATAAAGACATGGATGCCCGAGTATGGGGTGCAGGAATTTTACTAGCCTGCACAGAGTCCTGACTTTAACCCTATTGAACACCTTTGGGATGAATTGGAGTGGAGACTGTGAGCCAGGCCTTCTCTCTCATATCCGTGCCTGACCTTACAAATACGCTTATGGAAGAATGGTAAAACATTCCCATAGACAAACTCCTAAACCTTGTGGATGGCCTTCCCAGAAGAGTTGAAGCTGTTATAGCTGCAAAGGGCGGGGCCAACTCAATATTGAACCCTACGGACTAAGACTGGGGTGCCAGTAACCACTTGCCGACCACCCGCCTCGAATGTACTGCGGCAAGGTGGCTCGGCTGCGCAAATTGCCGTACCGGTACGCGGATTTCTGTACTAGCTTTAGTGGGCACGCGCTCCAATTGGCCAGCGGGGGAGCAAATCAGCGGGGCTGACGGCTCTTTGCGATCATTCCACGCAGAGAGAGAACGCAAATCTGCCAAATCTGAGATCTGTCTTTCTGTTACACAGAAAGACAGATCTGTGTGTTTCACAAACGGGAAACACATTTACCCTGATGTTAACCCCTTCCCTGTCAGTGTCATTAGTACACTGTCAGTCAGTGCTGTCTCGCAAAACGAGCAGGATTCAAGTCTCTGCGGTGTGCAGTACCGCATTTTGCCAGAGGTCTGGCGGCGTAGATGCGTTTAACACAAACATTTTGTGCTTAACCACTTTCAAACCGCGGTTTCATGAATTAAAAAAAATAACAAAACCGTAAAGTTAGCCCATTTTTTTTGTATAATGTGAAAGATGATGTTACGCCGAGTAAAGAGATACCCAACATGTCATGCTTTAAAATTGCGCACACTCATGGAATGGCGCCGAACTTCAGTACTTAAAAATAGAGAAGGTCTAGTGCGAGAATTGTTGCTGGCGCTCTAACACACGTGGCGATACCCAACATGTGTGGTTTGAACAGAGTTTACATATGTGGGCGGGACTTATATAAATATATATTTATTTTATCTTACTTAATTTTATTTATTTATTTTGATCACTCTTATTCCTATTACAAGGAATGTAAACATCCCTTGTAATAGGAATGGTTTGTGACGGGTACTCTTTATGAAGAGATGCGGGGTCAATAAGACCCCACATCTTTCCTCCAGGCTGAAAAGCATGAGATTGTGAAAAAAAAATCATGGATCTCATCCTTTCAGCCGTGATTGCGGCTTTGTTAACATTCCGGTACCAAGGCGTGACGTCATAACATCGCGTTGGGGCCTCCGACGATCATAGAGATGACTGGTCACCAGTCATCTCTATGCCTCCCATCCGGTGCCGGCAGAACGTTTCTCCAGGTCTCCAATGGCCTGGAGAAGCACCGGATGGCGGCGGCGGGAGGAGGGGGGACGTCCCCTTCCGTCGCCTATAAGAACAATCAAGCGGTGGAACTGCCGCTATGATCGTTCGTTCTTATGGTGCACAGAATCACCGCCTGAAGAGATGGATATCTGAATGATGCCTGTAGCTGCACCCATCTTTCAGATATCCCCACTGAAAGTCCAGGACGTCATATGACATCCTTGGGCGGGAAGTGGTTAATCATTACAATGACTAAAATGACCGATTTAGATCTTAAATAGACTACCCCAATAAATGCAGGTGTTCTTGGGGTGGTGATAATCGGCAATAGTACACAGTCCGATCAATCACAAAACTTCAGCCCCAAAGAGCATCTGCGTAAAGATTTGAATACATAATTTAACTGAAGATCCAAGTTCCCGTGCACATCGAGAATATATTTACAATTGTATTGGGACACATGCGTCCTTGCAGGAGTCCAAATGGAGGTGGTAGTTCTATGATGTATACATGGGTGCGTTTGTTTATACATTCATAGTGTTGGAGTAGTCTTTTGCATGAAGGAATATACATGTTAGACAAATGTTTTTATATTCACTATGGTTTTTATCCTTCTTTCTTTTTACACTATATGTATTCATGTTTCCAAATTATTTACTGGTGTTGTTTGTGTATTTTATATACAGTGTTTGTTTGGTCCAGGTCTTTGTGTGCATGGGACATTTCTCGATGTGCACGGAAACTTGGACCTTCAGTTTGATTTTGTATTTGAATCTTTATTTAGATGCTCTTTGGGGCTGAAGTTTTGTGATTAATCGGACTGTGTACTATTGCTGATTATAACCGCCCCCAGAACACCTACCAGTCATTTTAGTCATTGTAATGATTAAGCACAAGGGGCCAGATCCACAAACAAAGGCGTAACTTTGTTCCGGCGTAGCGTATCTCGTTTACGCTACGCCACCATACGTTAGGAAGGCAAGTTCCGTATCCACAAATGACTTGCGTCCTAAGTTACGGCGGCGTAGCGTAAATGGGCCGGATGTAAGCCTGCGCAATTCAAATGGGGAAGAGGTGGGCGTGTTTTATTTAAATCAATTACTTTTTTTTAACTGTTCATGCGCCGGCTGTGGACGTATCCCAGTGCGCATGCTCCAAATCACGTTGCAAAACGTCAATGAAAACTACGTGAACGTAACTTACCCAAATCCCTATGGGCGAACGGTTTACGTGAACGACGGAAAATTCAACGCTGGCCCGACGTCCATACTTAACATTACGTTTGCCTCTATACAGCAGGGGTAACTTTACGCCGGACCTATGCTTACGCAAACGATGTAAAAACACTGCGCCGGGCGTACGTACGTTTGTACGTTCGTGCATTGGCGTAACTAGCTCATTTGCATATTTTACCTGGAACAACAACGGAAGCGCCCCCTAGCATCCAGCGTAAATATGCAACTAAGATACGACGGCGTAATAGACTTACGCCAGTCGTATTTTAGCGTAATTCCAGCGTATCTTGTTTTGTGGATACAAAACAAAGATACGCCGGCGCAAAATTTGAAATTATGGCGGCGTATCTGGAGATACGCTGTCGTAATGTTTCGTGGATCTGGCCCAAGATGTTTGTGTGAAACGCGTCTACGTGACCTTGTGTTGGTGTCTTTGGTGTTATCACCCAATGTGTGGGCCCATGATGCTGTTAAGGTGGCCCTGTGTGAGTGCTTTGGATTACAAGCATCCTCCTGGAACGGATTATGCTCGTAATCCAAGGTTCCACTGTACTTGCCCACGCAAACCACACCTGATACCTTTTAATGCCCTGTGCGCTATGATACAGTGGGGTTTATGTACTGGAGAGTGCAAAAGCGGGCTCACTTCTGCATAGAAACCAATCGGCTTCTAACCTCCGCTTCTTCTTAAATTAAACGTTGGCAGTGAAACCTGGAAGCTGATTGGTTTCTATGCAGAAGTGAGATAGATTTTGCACTCTAGCTTTAGTAAATAAACCCCAATGTGTACTTCTGTATGTTTTGAAGTTTCTCTGGGCCTCTGTGTATTGCCTATGAAAGCAAATGTGAAAAAAAAAAAAAATGAACTGAAACAGGAAAATGTCAATCAGTGTAATGTGTACTGTGGAAAAAGTAAGTATACCCTGGCCTCAGAAGCTGGCTTTGTGCCATTTGGCAGAAATTACTTCTTGTAGGCATATTGTATAACTTCCAACGTGTCTCTGATATCAATTTTGTTTTCCCCGCTCCTCCATGTGAAACTCCTTCAGTTGCAAGAGGTTTGGGGATTTCCTTGCATTAAAGTGTTACTAAACCCTCAACCATGAAATCAGTCTGTATATGCAGTAAACCATGCTTGTTATACTCGCTGTGGAACCCAAGGGGTTAATTCTCTGCATTGTGTAAAAAATAAATAAAAATGGCTTGATCCTGTATGCACAGATCCTCCCCTCCCTGCAGGGCCGGTGCTAGGCAATTTGGCGCCCTAGGCAAGACCAGTTATGTGCGCCCCCCAAAAAAAAAAAAACGTCCCTCCTTGGTGTCGCTGAAATAAAAAAAGTCCCTTCATTTGTAGTTTCACTGGAAGGACGAATGTCCTTCTGTCTGTGTTGTGAAGAGAAAAATTGTCCCTGGTGGGTGGTAGGAAACTGACAGGGATGGGTGGTAGTGAGGTGAAAGGGAGGATGGAGATGACAGGGGAGGGTGGTAGGAAGGTGACAGGGAGGATGGAGATGACAGGGGTGGGTGGTAGGGAGGTGACAGGGAGGATGGAAATGACAGGGGTGGGTGGTAGGAAGGTGACAGGGAGGATGGAGATGACAGGGGTGGGTGGTAGGAAGGTGACAAGGAGGATGGAGATGACAGGGGTGGCTGGTAGGGAGGATGGAGATGACAGGGGTGGCTGGTAGGGAGGATGGAGATGACAGGGGTGGCTGGTAGGGAGGATGGAGATGACAGGGGTGGGTGGTAGGGAGGATGGAGATGACAGGGGTGGGGGTAGGGAGGTGACAGGGAGGATGGCGATGACAGGGGTGGGGGGGTAGGAAGGTGACAGGGAGGATGGAGATGACAGGGGTGGGGGAGTAGGAAGGTGACAGGGAGGATGGAGATGACAGGGGAGGGTGCTAGGAGGGTGACGGGGAGGATGGAGATGACAGGGGTGGGTGGTAAGGAGGTGACAGGGAGGATGGAGATGACAGGGGCGGGTGGTAGGGAGGATGGAGATGATAGGGGTGGGTGGTAGGGAGGTAACAAGGAGTATGGAGATGACAGGGGAGGGTGGTAGGAGGGTGACAGGGAGGATGGAGATGACAGGGGTGGGTGGTAAAGAGGTGACAGGGAGGTGATAAAATGTATGACAGGCCTTGGAGGAGGGATGGTGGAATGCCAGGAACAGGGGGATGACGAGGAGCATGATGATGACAGGAGGTCTGTGTGTGTGGTCAGCAGGGATGTTCGGGGCACCCTCCATTAGGCAGTGACGTCACAGGATGCTGTCAGTGTCGGGCAGCGCCGCGGACTGTCATCACAGTACCTCACTGATGATCGCTGTTCTGGCAGGTGACAGGTCTTCCACACTACGGCCGTCCGGTCCATCCAGGAGGAGAGAAGGTCAAGGAGCTTCTCGGCGGCGGCGGCAGTGATTATCCGCGCTCTGCACAGCACATGGTAGGAGATCCGCAGAGCGGGAGAAGGGGAGCCTGGGAGGAGCCGGGGGAGGGGGAGCACATGGAACCACCCACTAACTGGATGCTCGAGGTTGTGACAAGCTCACAGCGCCTCCTCTCCGTCCTCAGGACTGCGCAGCGGTAACGACTACTACTGTGGGGGAACCAGTGACCGTGGCTGCGCTCTAGGCGGCAGTGCGCTCTAGGCGGCTGCCTAATTCGCCTAGTGGTAGCGCCGGCCCTGCCTCCCTGCACTGTCCCACTGGACAAGTCTGGATAGTACAGAGTCTTTGGAGTCGGGCTGTACATGCTCAGTTTGGTGTGTATTGCTAGAGGTTTTTTTTGGGGGATCGGCACAAGGCCAATCGGCACTGTCCAGAGAGAGGGCAAGGAGCCCTGCAGCCTCATAGGCTCAGTGCAGCATTTAGCAGTTTGTTTACTATAATAATTGCATTTCCATGTTCTCTGTACTGTGGGAGACTAGAGATATAGTGAATGCAGGTTCTGGGTTTAGCAACACTTTTTAAGCCCAGGTTGAGCTGAACTCGCACAATTTTACTTCCAGATTTCGGCTGCGATTACAGAGACATCTGTGCAAGTTGCTCCCCAGATGTCAATGTAAATCGTGAGCCAAAATGGCAAAAGTAGTACAGAAACTACCGTATTTATCGGCGTATAACACGCACCCTAACTTTAAGAGTGAAGTTTCAGGAAAAAACTTTCCACAGCCCCCTGCGTATAACACGCAGGCACAGTTTACCCTCTATTTTCGGTATTAAAGAAAAACTGCCCCAAAGTAGTAAAAAACAAAACAAAAAAAAAAACTTTTTTTTTTTATGTAGCTGTATAATTCCTGGTATTAACATAATTTTGCACCAAAGAACACATCAAAATAAATTCTCCTGCTTCTGTCGATCGCTACAATGCCACATATGTGGATGTTGGTTGTTGTTTGTACCCGTTGTACAGCCCAGAAATAATAGTGCGCATTTTGCTTTTTGTTTATCCTACCTAAAAACACACTGACACTAAAGCCGGGTACACACTATTGGTAAAAACAAACTGTCAGCTCCGTTCGGAAACCGCTGTTCTAACCATGCAAGGTTAGGTTGGCAATCACCCACCCCCTCCCCCAATATTAAAGCGAATGTCCGCTCAAAAAAAAATATTAAAAGCCATCAGCTACAAATACTGCAGCTGCTGACTTTTATTATTAGGACACTTACCTGTCGGGTATCTGCACTCAAATGTGACACCTGAGGGGGGAGGGTTCCGATCAGCGTGAGTTCCACTTAAGGGTGGAGCTCCGCTTTAATGCTTTTTTTCTTTAAAAAAAAAAATTGGACATAAATATACTGAATGTTACCTTTTTGACCCTAACCTTTGACCCCAACTTTGACCCTTACCTTGACCATAACACAAACCCTGGCACTTGGACCCGTTTCACACAAATAGCACCTGCAAACTGACACAGCTGCTGCTTTGGGCTTTCACACTGGATCGGTGCGCTAGCAGGACAGGAAAAAACCCTTTCTTGGCAGCTAGCGCAGGGTAAAACTGCCCGCTAGCTGCCAAATAGCGCTGCAAAATTAGCGGTAAAGCGCTGCTAAAAATAGTGGCGCTTTACCGCCACCGCACCTCCTGCCCCAGTGTGAAAGGGGCCTTACCTAGAACAAACCTTGATCTGGTTATCTTTTCTTTTTATTTACATTTTTTTTTCACATATTACAATGTATCTTTCTCTTCAGAAGAGGAAGTAAACACAAGGGGGGGCTCGTCGGTTCACACTGCAGCGGCACGACTTCGGGGGTGACTCTGCAAGTCGTCCTGAGGACGACTTCAGAGGCGATTTGCAAAACGACTTCTGTATAGAAGTCAATGCAGGTCACCACGAGCTGCCCCCAAAGTCGTGCAGGAACCTTTTTCTAAGTCAGAGCGACTTGCGTCGCTCCTATTAGAACGGTTCCATTGCATTGAATGGGATGCGACTCATCAGGCTGAGCCGCCTCACGAGTCGCCCCAGTGTGAAGCGGCTCTTACTGATCAGAGTTTATCACGGCGATCAGGTAATCCAGAACCGGGGGTCCCCAGGTTTTCGATGGTTAGTATGAGAGCCCAGTCTCTCTACTTGGAGTGTGATATGTGGCACCCTCACAACACAAAGAGAGATACGCATATAATGCCCACGGAAAAAGATCCACTTCTGTAATGCCGCCGGCACCGAGTCATACACTTGGCGGCTATGGACAGAAAAAATGGCTTGGGGGGGGCTTTAAACCTTAATGGAGCTGAAGTGGTTAAGGCACGTTGCAGTTTTCATTGTTTTAGCTAGGTAGTGATATTCCCTGTGTTGTTCGCCTTATCTTGTACTAATGTTACATGTTGCGGCTGCAATTTATAGTGTCATGCCTGATCGATTTCCCTATGTTCATGTATTCATTCACCTAGCTTGTTCCTAGGCTCAGACAACTTCTTGTTTTGGGTCCTTCAACCTCCAGTGCATGCCTTGCCTTTTTCTGTGTGTTGTATCACAAATGTGGGAAAGCTGATGTAATGGATGACAGCTCTTCCTTCCAGCATGATGATCTCTTTGTTAATTGCTCTGCCTGGTTGTCTGTGTCACATCTAATTACAATGCAGACCTCACCTGCAGAGCAGTAGAATGTGAGACCCAGGAATTGCAAGATATATGTTGTTTCTCAACAGGCAGAGTAATGCCTGGTACACACAATGAGATTATCGGATGAATGATCGTTTTTGTTTGCATGCTAATCTCAGATTGAATCTGATGCGTTTATTAACCGCCGCCGCACGACGATATACGTCGACAGACTGGCGCGGCTGGGCACATGGATGTGTGTGTGTATATGTATGTGTGTGTATATATATATATATATATATATTAATATATATATTAATATATATATTAATATATATATATTAATTTAATATATATATATATATATATATATATATATATATATATATATATATATATATATATATATATATATATATATATATATATATATATAATTAATATACATACACGTCCTCTTTAAGAGCTCAGCCGTCGGTCCCTGATATAGGTAACGACGATCACTGACGTCGCGCGTCCAGCCCCTCCATTTTTTTCAAAATAGTTTATAGCGCAAAAACCTGCATAATGGTCCAGGTCTTACTGGTTAAATGCATTTGTAATGCGTTTTCGAACGGCCGCTGTACTGATTAAAAGAAAATGGTACGATCTGGCATCGTATGAAAATCATTTTCGTGCATTTCTGATCAAATAATAACGGATGAACTGTTCTGATCGTCTTTTAAAAGCTCTGTACGAACAATCAGATTGACGTACGATTGGTCTGAAATCTGAATTTCTTGTGCAATATTCTGTTCTTGTGTACTGGGCATTAGGCTGGGTTCACATATGAGTTCGCTCATATGTGAACCCAGCCTAATTAAAAATTAAGTTAAATAAAAATCCGGCATGGGTCCCCCCCTCAGGAGCATACCGGGCCCTTAGGTCTGTTATGGATTGTAAGGAGACCCCCCCCTATGCTGAAAAAACGCCGTGGGGGTCCCCCCACAATCCATACCAGACCCGTGTCCAAAGCACGCCAGCCGGCCGGTCAGGAGGGGAGTGGGGGCGAGCGAGCGCCCCCCCCCCCTCCTGAGCCGTACCGGGCAGCATGCCCTCAACATGGGGGGGTCAGGTGCTCTGGGGCAAGGGGTGCACTGCGGCCCCCCACCCTAGAGCACCCTGTCCCCATGTTGATGAGGACAGGGCCCCTTCCCGACAACCCTGGCCTTTGGTTGTCAGGGTATGCGGGCGGGAGGCTTATATTTAATAAGGGGGCCCCCAGATCGCTCGCCCCCACTCCCCTCCTGACCGGCCAGCTGGCGTGCTTTGGATATGGGTCTGGTATGGATTGTGGGGGGACCTTACAACCCAAAACAGACCTAACGGCCCGGTATGCTCCTGAGGGGGGGACCCATGTCGGATTTTTATTTAAAATCCGGCGGGAACTTCCCCTTCAGGATTAATAACAAACGCTGCCCACGTGTAGAATTGGCGGGAATCCTCGTCGGATCCCCGTCGCTTCTATGACGCGCTCGCTGGAATGTGCTTTTACCATTCCAGCGAGTGCGGGATGTCGGCAGCCTGTCGCCGAGAATCAGCGCGATGCTGTCGTGCTAAAAACACATTCTCGGCAGCAGGCACTGTAGAGAAAGAAAAATAATCATGAAATTTAAAAAAAATTAAATACCTAGGTCAGTGCCAGGGTTAGTGTGTAGGACAATGTCGGGGTCAGTATTTTTTTTAAATTGGTATCGGCAGGGCCATCTTTAATATGGTTTGGGTCCTGGGCAAACATTTTTTTTGGGCCCCCCTCCAGGTTATTTTGGGCCTCACTGGTTCACATGTATGTGTTTTGGCGGCCCTCATTTGTGCAGGCACAGCAGCCCATTGATTTAAATGGGCCACCATGCCTTTGTTTCCTGCAGAAAAAAGGTGCATTCAGCATTTTAAAAATACAATTGCCTTAAAAGCCATTCTGCTTTTGCACCATGCTACTTACCTGCAGTTCTTGCACACACAAACGCACTGTGTTTTTAAAAGCGTGACCTAAACGTCTAAAAATGCAGCAAGTTTGACAGTGCAGGAACTGCAGATAAGCCACAGCAGAATGGACAGACAGTGCTGTATTTCATTGCTTGATGGGCATGCGCTTTTCTGATGAATGGATGGGCTGCTGTGCCTGCGCAAATGTGGCCCGCCAAAACACATACATGTGAACCAGCCAGGCCGAAAATAAGCCCATCAAGCAGTTAAATACTAATGCCATGTGCTCTGAGGCCTTACTCAGCCTGGACTGCAGGTCTGGTCTGTGATTTAAAGAGTTCCTGTATTTTACACATGGCATGGGGTCCCATGGTGCTAAAGCAGAATGGACAGACGGTGCTGTGACCCCATGCCATGTCATGTGTAAAATACAGGAACTTTTTAAAACACTGACCAGGCCTGCAGTGAATCATCAAATATTATAAAGACTTTGGGCACACTCTACAGAAAACTTATATTTACAATATAGTTTAGCAAACCGTGACATACCTTGGAGTGCAGGACATGAAGAAGTCAGCCTCAGGAAGAGCAAACTGGGGATGCTATAAAATCACATTCTAATTCACTTTTATATACAAGCAGCACCCAGTGGCAGGAAGGGAGAAGTGCATGTCTAAAGAAAAGCCAGGGGTGCTGTACATTTTTGAACAGTGGGAAGGGAATTAGTACTGCGTGCCGCTGATTTTCAGCGCTGATTTGTGGGCAGCACAGGAGCTTAACGGGCGGCTCTGCTTTGGGCCCCCAACAGTGACCGGGCCCTGGGCAGCTGCCCCTGTTTGCCCTATGGTAAAGACGGCCCTGGGTATCGGTATTGGTGGGTTTTAGGTAGGATTAAAAAGCAAAAAAAAAAAGCAAAATGTGCACTATTGTTTCTGGGCTGTATTACGGGTACAAACACCAACTAATATACACATATTGGGTATCACTGCGATCATCAGGAGCAGGAGAATGAATTTTCTGTTCTTTGGTGGTAGGTTATGGTAGAAGCAAGAAATATACAGCTAAATTAATAAAAGGTGCGCTGGTCAGATGAAACCAAAATTTAACTTTTTGGCAACAATGCAAAACGTTATGTTTGGCGTAAAAGCAACACATCTCATCACCCTGAACACACCATCCCCACTGTGAAACATGGTGGTGGCAGCATCATGGTTTGGGCCTGCTTTTCTTCAGCAGGGACAGGGAAGATGGTTAAAATTGATGGGAAGATGGATGGAGCCAAATACAGGACCATTCTGGAAGAAAACCTGATGGAGTCTGCAAAAGACCTGAGACTGGGACGGAGATTTGTCTTCCAACAAGACAATAAATCAAAACATAAAGCAAAATCTACAATGGAATGGTTCACAAATAAACATATCCAGGTGTTAGAATGGCCGAGTCAAAGACCAGACCTGAATCCAATGGAGAATCTGTGGAAAGAACTGAAAACTGCTGTTCACAAATGCTCTTCATCCAACCTCACTGAGCTCGAGCTGTTTTGCAAGGAGGAATGGGCAAAAATGTCAGTCTCTCGATGTACAAAACTGATAGAGACACCCCAAGAGACTTACAGCTGTAATCGCAGCAAAAGGTGGCGCTACAAAGTATTAACTTAAGGGGGCTAAATCATTTTGCACACCCAATTTTTCAGTTTTTTATTTGTTAAAGTTTGAAATATCCAATGAATTTCGTTCCACTTCATGATTGTGCCCCACTTGTTCCTTCACAAAAAATTAGTTTTATGTCTTTATATTTTATATATTTTTTTGATTTGTTTTTATTATCAAAGTTAAACTGGCCAAAAATAGTAAAAAAAAAATATATTATCATTTTTTTTTTTTTACTATTTTTGTAAATGAATACTATATTTTTTTTACTAGTTTTAATAGTGGAAACATATTAATATAATATATCATATTTTTTTATTTTTACTATTTTTGGCCAGTTTAACTTTGATAATAAAAACAAATCGGGAGATTTCCATTACTGTTTACGGACAGATGAAAGCCCGGTTTGTCCTGAAGAAAAAAATGCGGTATATTCCACCTGAATGTACAAAGTAGTTGTGGTGATATGTGCGGTTTTACTGACACATTTCAAAATGGCGAAATTGGGCATTTATTTGTTTTACCCTTGGACATGAAGGGGTTAAACTTCTGACACCGGAAAGCGAAGATTCCCTCTTTTTTATAGGCACTAAATAATGAAACCATGTGATCAATGCACATCTAATGCAGGTGAAAATTCCCGAGGTGAAGGTAGGAAGGTTTAGAATGCCTTTAAATGAAAACTAATTTCACAGATGGAAGCGGTGACCATGCAGGGCAATGTATTTATCATGAGGGACTTCAATTATCTGTATATTGGCTCGTCAGACGGAACCGATCAGTCAACTAATTGGTAGAAACGTAAAGACATAACACTCCTACACCCACACAGTATGAACTGGATACACTCATGTCTTTATTCAACCTTGCCAACTATGAAACTATGTCTGGTGAACTGATGTGCGATCTCAATCTGATCTGACTGGTTCTAGTCTTTGACAACTGAATACTAGAAATTAAATTAAATTAAACTGTATCTGATCACCAGAAACTGAAAACATGATTTGTTTAATTTTTAATAATGGTGAATAAAAATGAATGATTAAAAAAAAAAATCAGATTTTTATTTTTGATTCTTCTTTTTTTTTTTTTTTTTTTTAATAGCAGATTTTATTTTAATAAAATGCTTTTAGATTACTCTATTGTCCTATTTAAGATGCATTATTAATTTAGTTTATTCAGCATGAAATGGAGCTTAGTTATGTAGCATGAGGCTGTATATTCTGCAATATTTACATTTTCAATGAATCCAAGCTCTGCAGCCTGAGATAACATGCACTGCATTGATGCATTCACACAATTTCACAGTAACCATGGGATTAAACAAAGTTCAGGAATATTCCTTTATCCCCATTGTTTTGCAAATCTTTGTACACTACAAACTGTATGATTGAGTCGGTTCTGATATCGCCGTTTTACTAACCTGACCGCTTATTATTCTAAATGGGAAACCTTCATTTTATTTGCAAATATTAGTTGTACAACCACTTTTACCTATAAGTGAGCCTAGATTAAGGATTACCTGGTAGGTGCTCAAAATATCTCCTAAGCATCCATGGTTTAGGAGATATTTACAATGACGGGCACCAATGTCTATGGCGCATGCGCCCTAGGCGCACTTTAGAAACGGCGATCGTGCCGTGATTTGCAGTTCCCGTGCACATGCGAGGGAGTGACGTCATTGCAGCTCCGGCCAATCCAGGCGCCAGAGCCGTGATACCCGGGACAGTTTGACTGATGGGCACTGATGGGTGGCACTGACTGATGGAGACTGATAGATGGCACTGACTGATGGGCACTGATGGGTGGCACCTTTGGACACTGGCACTGACTGATGGGGACTGATAGATGGCACTGACTGATGGGAACTGATGGGTGGCACCTATGGGCACTGGCACTGACATGTGGCACTGATAAGTGGCAGTTATGGGCGCTGATGGCACTGACAGGTGGCTGGCACTGATAGGCAACAGTTATGGGCACTGAGAGGTGGCTGGCACTGTTAGATGGCACTGATAGGTGGCTGGCACTTATGGGCAGGCACTGAAATGCAGTAATAAATTACATCAGGAAAGTATTGTGAATGCTGCAGCGCCCATCTTGGTACACCCTGCACTCTGCATCAGTAAGTATCGGCAGACATCTTGTTACACCCAGCCCAAACTATATGGGCTGGGTGTAACCAGATGTCAGCTCCTGGCTCACTGTGGCCAAGTGCAGGGTGTGCCAAGATCGGCGTCGGGATGTCCAAGCTGACTGCGACCTAATGCGATGGTCCGGTCACCGATTCTGATGGCCCTGCACACTGCCAGCTTACCTAGCTAGTTCTACTGCAGATGAGGACCCGCTCTCCGGTCCGCTGACTTCGCCCACTGAGGCCGCCTAGTGACGCCTCCCGCCCTCTCCACCCACTTACTCCGCTTGCCCGCTCGGCCCACTGAGGCCGCCCGATCCACCTACTGATGCGGCTTGCAGCCGACCAAGTATCAAGTCAGGCATCTGTGAGAATACAAGTACTCGCACAAATGCTCGGTATCTGTCCCGATACCAATACCAACATCGGGACAACCCTAGCAAAGATGTTTTTATTACACATTATGTGAGTGGACTGCATTTCCTCTTTAAGGAATAAAAAAAAGTTGATGATTAAAGCAGAGCTCCACCCTAAAGTGGAACTCTCACTGATCGGATCCCCCCCCCCCTCCGGTGTCACATTTGAGACCTTTTCAGGGGGGAGGGGGGTGCAGATACCTGTCTAAAGACAGGTATTTGCACCCACTTCCGGCCCAGCATTCTCGGGCAGAAAGCGGGCATTTCATCACCTCCCGTTGTGTGCTGGGAACACTCGGCTTCCAGCACACAGCGCGACTCGCGCATGCACCGTAGGGAACCGGGCAGTGAAGCCTCTGTGGTTATCATTTAGAAATCACTTTACTAACCTGCAGATAGTGAAAAATCTGTTTGTTTTCTATGGAAAACTGCCGTCCTTGTTTGCCCCACATTAAACAGTGCACCCAATTAGAAGCATATAATTCTAGAGAATAATCAAACTTTCTTTTCCCCACACAGGTTACGTTCACCAAGCGGAAATTTGGGTTAATGAAAAAAGCCTACGAGTTGAGCGTACTCTGCGACTGTGAAATTGCACTGATTATTTTCAATGGCTCCAACAAACTGTTTCAGTATGCGAGCACCGACATGGACAAAGTCCTTCTAAAGTATACAGAGTACAACGAACCACACGAGAGCAGAACCAACTCCGACATTGTGGAGGTAACTGTCCTCTTCTTCTACTTGTGTTAATGAACAGACAGAAAAAAGGTGTCTGGGGGGTGATTGGGAACCATTGTGGTTGATTTGTGGACTAATAATGTAGGACTTTTCTAAAGTCCACTCCCCTTCTTTCATACAGCAGAGCAAACCGTTATAGCGGGATGTAGTTCTTCGGAAAATCAGTCCTCCAATTGTTTCAGAGAATTAAAAATTTAGTCTTAAAGGGGTTGTAAAGGAATTTTTTTTTTTTTCATAATAAACATCCTTTACCTGCAGAAATTCCTCTTTTCACTTCCTCATTGTTCGTTTTTGCTCAGAAGTTGCTCTATTTCTTCTCTGTTCTGTTCACTTCCTGCTTGTCTGATTGTTACTCACCACCGTGAAAGGAGGCTTTACTGCGGTGGTCAGTGACGTGCTCGCCCCCTCCTGGGAACTACATCTGTGCGGGAGGACGCTCTCTACGTGTTAGGCCTCGTACACACGAGGCAATCTATTTGTTCAAATCGGTCGTACCGACCGATTTGAACAAATCTGTCTGATAGGATTTTGGTTTGCTCGCGTGTACACACGAGCAAACCAAAATCCCCGCCAGCAGACGGCGCACTGACGTCACCGCACCAGGAAGTAAAACACTTCCGCGCATGCGCCGAATCCATTCGGCGGCGGTGCGGGACGACATGTCTGCTGGTAAGTGTACTAACCAGCAGACATGTCGGGCGGACGGATTCCCACCCGATAGATTTCAAAGCATGCTTTGAAATCTGTCGGGTGGCCAAATCCGTCGGCTCGGCCGTACACACGATCAAATCTGTCTGCTGGGACGGTCTAGCAGACCGTTTCCAGCAGACAGATTTGATCGTGTGTACGAGGCCTTAGAGACTTCAAGGAGGTGTGAATTACTGGGCGTGCCACAATATGTGCCGACTATGACGCATCACCGGAGGTGATATAGATGAAGGAATTTAGGGATTTACTAGTTTTTTGACAGAATCATTACATTATTCTGTCTGTCTACCTTGCAGACTTTAATTTTAGGCAACATTTTTTTTTCCTTTACAACTCCTTTAAGCCAATTGTGGCAAAAAAAACGGAAATACTCCATTCCCGAGCATTCCTGAGCCTTTCCGAGGCTCTCCGGCACCCGCCACCTCTGGCCTCATGGGGTTTTGCATGCCATAGAAGTCAATGCGGAACAAATTATTTTTGTTTCCATTGACTTATATGGGGAAACTCGCTTTGATATGCGAGTGCTTTGGATTACGGCATTCTCCTGGAACATATTATGCTCGTAATCTGAGGTTCCACTGTAATGTCCAAATTATTTGGTGGAGGGGGGATTATGATGTGGGGTTGTTTTTCAGGGGTTGGGCTTGGCCCCTTAGTTCCAGTGAAGGGAACGCATAAGGCGTCTGCATACCAAGACATTTTGAACAATTTCATGCTTCCAACTTTATGAGAACAGTTTAGGGACGGCCCCTTCCTGTTCCATCATGACTGCGCACCAGTGAAGAAAGCAAGGTTCATAAAGACATGAATGAGCGAGTTTGGGGTGGAGGAACTTGACTGGCCTGCACAGTCCTGATCTCAACCTGATGGAACACCTTTGGGATGAATTGGGGTGGAGACTGCGAGCCAGGCCTTCTCGTCCAATATCAGTGCCTGACCTCATAAATTTTAATTCTGGAAGAATGGTCAAACATTCCCATAGACACTCCTAAACCTTGTGGACGGCCTTCCCAGAAGCGTTGAAGCTGTTATAGCTAGAAAGGGCGGGGCCAACTCAATATTGAACCCTACGGACTAAGATGCCATTAGAGTTTGTGTGTATAGGCAGGTGTCCTAATAATTTTGACAATATAGTGTATGCGTGCGTGTGGTGGTTTGGGTACTTAAGAGAAGTTAAAAATAAATACAAAATTATACCCCCATAGATTGATGCAGCATCAGTTCCCGAGCTCTCTAAGAATGATAACTGATCAATCAGACAGCTGATTGCTTGGTTCTCAGCCTTCAGTGAGCCTATGACTGTCACAGGCTCTCTGCTCTGCCCCTCCAGTGCTCACTGGAGTGCTGAGCTGTGGATGTGTTGGGAGCGACTGCCTCAGGCTCTCGGCAGCTGCTGAGCCAGCTGCCAGTCCAGGTATCTTGGCGGATCCCAACCATACATAGCCAAAATGGCTTTGGCTTGATTTATCCTTTTTAATATAGTTTTGCCCAATGTATAAATCTGCACATGCTTCTGTTATCAAGTAATTATATATATATATATATATATATATATATATATAATATTTGGATAAGAGAAGTATTCTATTCATCGAGGTGGATCATGCATCGGTCCAATGCTACATCTCTCCCCCACTGCTTCTACTTAGATTGAGAACTAAGCGATCACAGTTTGCTGATTACTCAGTTTTTGGTCTTCACTGAGCAGAGTCGCCCCCAGCCTGCTCATGTGACCCGCCAGAGAATTTCTCCTTGGCCCGCTCTCTGAAGTTTTTGGAGCGGGGAAGATAATATATATATATATTTTTGCAACCACTTTAAGCACTTTAAGGTCGTCATTGTACATACCATAAATAAGACCTCCCCTGAAAATAAGCCCTAGTGTGTTTTTTTGTAGCCAAAATTAATATAAGACCCAGCCTTTTTATTTTTGGGGAAACGCAGTAATAATAAATGCCCTTCATTTCTAATCCACTACATTATGTATAACTATAAAAAAAAAAAAAAAAATAGCTTGGGGTGGTTTTATTATACACATGTGGTCTTTCCTGCAATAACCATTTCTATCTTCCAAACCCATCCAGTGCGTTGTGCCATACAATCCTTTCTTTAGAACTTGCCTTCTGTTGCTACCTTTTGATGCAGCACAGTATTGACATTTACGTTCTGCTCCACACATGTTCTGATACCATATAATCTCCAGTGCTGGTGTAAAATTACCAATAATAAGATGAAGTAGAAGAATGCCTGTATTTTATAGTAATGACTTGAAGGGTGCAGTGAGGCCACAATGGCTCGTTTTACACATGCGGCAAGGACTGCTGCTTATTTGAAATGCAATCCACACTGTAAGTGCTTTTCAGAGGGATTTGACAGGCAGTGAGGAAGCAGTATATCCACCCCCCCCCCCCAATGCCTGTTATAACCTCCTAAATGTTGTTTTTCAAATTCTTTTCAGCCAAGGCACCCTTTAGAATCGCAAACAATCCCAGGGCACACTGGTCTGATGGCTCATTTACACCAAGAGGTGGGAGGCAGTAAAATTATGGCTCACCCACTGGCATTTGACTCTCCCAGAAATGGTGTGTGCCGACAGATTTGCCAAACTCTACAGTGCTGGAACATAGAGAAGGAAGGAGATACGGGCCACTGTAGAGCTTTTCTATTTCAGGGACTGGTTTCCATTCTTTTTTTCTTCAGGCTTAAATCGATCACTTTGGGCCTCATCTACATTGGGTGTTTAGCCCCGATGCTTACTACCCTAAGCAGTCTGCGTTTCCAGGCATTTGTCCTTGGGTGCATACTGTCCCAGCCATAAGTACTTCTAGGTGTACTGCCCCGGACATGAGTACTTCTAGGTGTACTGCCCCGGACATGAGTACTTCTAGGTGTACTGCCCCGGACAGGAGTACTTCTAGGTGTACTGCCCCGGACAGGAGTACTTCTAGGTGTACTGCCCCGGACAGGAGTACTTCTAGGTGTACTGCCCCGGACAGGAGTACATCTAGGTGTACTGCCCCGGACAGGAGTACTTCTAGGTGTACTGCCCCGGACAGGAGTACTTCTAGGTGTACTGCCCCGGACAGGAGTACTTCTAGGTGTACTGCCCCGGACAGGAGTACTTCTAGGTGTACTGCCCCGGACAGGAGTACTTCTAGGTGTACTGCCCCGGACAGGAGTACTTCTAGGTGTACTGCCCCGGACAGGAGTACTTCTAGGTGTACTGCCCCGGACAGGAGTACTTCTAGGTGTACTGCCCCGGACAGGAGTACTTCTAGGTGTACTGCCCCGGACAGGAGTACTTCTAGGTGTACTGCCCCGGACAGGAGTACTTCTAGGTGTACTGCCCCGGACATGAGTACTTCTAGGTGTACTGCCCCGGACATGAGTACTTCTAGGTGTACTGCCCCGGACATGAGTACTTCTAGGTGTACTGTTCTGCCCCATCAGCTGCAGCAGCTGTTAACGCCTCTCAGAGTTTGACTGGCTGCCGGCAACAAGGCTAGATGGGCACCTGTTCCCTGCAGCTAAACGTCAGATCCCCATGTATTAGGGCTAAGCTCCCAGTGCGCACAAGGCCTTAAGGTAAGCTCCATATCCTGACATCTATTGTTATTGGTCTTGTGGTTATTAATGTGTAAAGTGTTTTTTTTTTTATTCATTTTTTAACCCTACAGATATGATTTATGGAGCACCTTTAAATGGTCTATTTCATCTTTTTACCGTTTTATTAGGCGACTAAAACAATGCAGATGTTCTACTAAACAATGCTATCCTTGATCTGATTGCTGGTACTTTTTAACGTGGCATTGCTTTTGAAACGTAAAAAGTTCAACAGCTTTGACCAATATAAAGTATAGGGGGTGAGGGGCCAAAATGCGATGCCTAAACATTTTTTATTTAATTTTTTTTGCAAGAAAATTAAGATAAAAATAGTTTAGGCTTTAGAACCACTTAAATACCGGGCATTTTCACCCCCTTCCTGCCCATTCCAATTTTCAGCTTTCAGCACTGTCCCGCTTTGCGAAGTGGTTCCCAAACCAAATTGACTTCCTTTTTTTTTCTCCCCACAAATAGAGCTTTATTTTGGTGGCATTTGATCACCTCTGCGGTTTTTATTTTTTGTGCTATAAACAAAAAGACTCACAATTTTGAAGGAAAAAAAATATATATATGTTTTACTTTTTGCTATAATAAATATCCCAATTTAAAAAAAAAAAAGTTTTTCTCAGTTTATGCCGATACATATTCTTCTTCATATTTTTGTAAATTTATTAATGGCAGCGATCTGTGATTTTTGTCAGGACTGCGATATTGCAGCGGACGCATTGGACACTTTTTTGAAACTATTTTGGGAACATTCACATTTTATACAGCAAGCAGTGCTGTAAAAATGCACGGATTACTGTATAAATGCGACTGGCAGAGGTTAACTCTAGGGGGCGATCAAGGGGTTAAATGTGTTCCCTAGGGAGTAATTCTTACTGTGGGGGGAGGGGACTTGACTGTACAAGGGACACACCATCGGTCTCCTCTCCCTGACAGAGCGTGGATCTCTGTGTGTAATTGCGGGTGCCCGGCTGAGATTGCGGCCGCCGGGCACGCACATTGAGACCCCAGTAATGCGGTGCGCGCGCTCCACACTGCGAGAATCCCAGGATGTCATATGATGGCTGTCCGGAGGGACAAAGGGTTCCTGCGGCCATCATGACTATAGGCCGGGCGGGAAGCGGTTAAATTAAAGCGGTAGTAAACCGATGTGTTTTTTTGTTCATCTTGCAAGGCAATTCTAGTATGCTTTGCATACTAGCACATTATGTGAAACTTGCATTAGCACAAAGCGCTCCTGCGGTGCGCTGTCACCACTGAAGCCGCTTCCATCTTCAATCGGTCTTCCTTCCAGGTTTGTTGACTCCAGCTGTATGAGTAGCTGGACCCGCGATGACGTCACTTCATGTGCATTGGTGCCACCGTTTACAGCACAGGACTATAAAGAAACGGCAAGGGTATGTCATTCCTTCAGAGCGCATGTGGTGGTGATGTCACCAGCTGCTTCTACAGTAAATCTCTCCTAAACGGAGAATGCGGATTTCTAGTAAGCCCGCAGGGAGGCTTTGCCAAATTGGCCCTACTGCTGTGCTTGACCTTAATCCTCCCTCTCTCTGTTCTCAACACCTCTCCACCTCTCCAAAATGCCCCTACTACATTATTGGTAACCTAATACATGGAGGGTAATTATCTATAGAAGTGAATCAACAACAGAATCTAAGCTTATGCAGTAGTCAGTTGAGGCAGACGGATTGGCTTCAGGAGCCCACAACGGCCCACGTCTCCTAGGAGTAGGGACGTGCGTGCTTTAGCTCCAGGCAGGCGTAGGAGGGAGGTAGGCAGGCAGGTTTTCCCAGCCCAGCTCAGCCGCTCTCTTGCCCCTGACTTAGCCCGTTTTTTCACCTGATTGCTCGCCTAGCACAGTGGATCAGCTCCCTGGCTCTTCGGCCACCCCTTGTTCCAGGTAAGAGCCACCCCCCCTTGATACTGCTGACGGCCGTCCTTCTCAGGACAGCCCCAGCAATCATCCAGGGTCACACAGCTCCCCCCCCGGCTCTACTCCCCTCTTTTCCTTCGTCCCTTGTGCCCCCACACCACCATCCCCATTAGAGGCACCCTCCTGCCACCTCCCCACAGCAATCCCGCCATCTCCGTGCTATTTTTGGACACCCGCACCAGCCTGCACTGAATCACGGGGCCGTGACTTAGGAAAGTCTGCGGCTTCACTTGCGGCCTAATGCCGTGCCGCTCCTCTAACCCGGGAATCCCCTCCAAACCTCCGGGAAACCCCCCCATTCCCCTGAAGGACAGTCATTCTTCCATGCCTCTTCCTTCTAGCCCCCCCCCCCCCCCGCCATCACTGACCCACTTACTGTAAGGTGACCAGATTTTTAAAATGAAAACCGGGGACATATTTTTTTTTACTAGTAATGGCGGCAATAAGCGACTCTTTCCACGTCGCCACTGCTGCACCACCTCACAGCCTGTCAAGTCTTACTCTCCAGGCCCCGGCTATTACTGGGTGGGGAGCTGAGAAAGATCACAAAGGAATGCCAAGGAGATAAGCAGGCAGGCGGTTGGCCGGAACTTGAGCCAAGGCAGAACAACATGCGAGCGGAGCTGGAATGGGCATGCACCCGAAACTGAAGAAAAATACCCTCCGCTTCGACCAGCACACGATTATCAGAAAGGGGCACAGATAATGGAAAAAATACAGCCTCCTAAGCTAGCGGCGGAGCGGGGGGGGGGGGGGGGTGTAATTCAGATGTATCAATTTTTTGTCTTTGAAATTGCCCTAGCCCCTGTTCAAATCCAATCTGGGGACAAAACTGGGGACAGACTTGGTCCGGGGACAGTGTCCTCAATCCGTGGACTGTCCCCTGAAACCAGGGATGTCTGGTCACCCTAACTTACTGTCAGTCCCTGGCTGCATCCTGCGATCTGATCAGGCAGCCATCCTTCTTCACCTAACATACATTCACCTCTCATCCCCTGCCCCCTCTCGTCTTAACATCAACAGAAGCTTGATCCAGGGGTCACCCGATCGCCTCTTGCGGGGTCAGGAAGGATTTTTTTTGCTCCTACCGGAGCTCATTGGCCCAGCATGGTCAGGGTTTTTTTTGCCTTCCTCTGGACCAAGCCTTAGCGAGGGGAATTAATCCTATTCCTCTCCCCACCGCCCCTGTAAATCGACCCCCCCTGGTGTCTGGCGATCATGACATATCGGCAATATTCTGCCCAAACCATTTGGAGTCTGAGGCAATTCGGCGCAATACTACCAGCCACCACCAAAAAAAAACTAAGAACTGAGCGATTACTGAGAATCGATCAGCGATCGACTGTCAGATATTTCAGCCATCTACCCCAGTCCAAGCACATATCATGTGCTTTGATCAACGCAAAATCGGCAGTAAAACACCGACTGGAAATCCGTGACTTCATTACACAAAGCGATTTAGACTGCCTTTTTTATTACGGAAAGCTGGCTGACAGCCGACTGTAACACCATTCTAGGAGAACTGGTGCCAGAAAACTACCGTATTATAACGGAAAACAGAATAGGTCAAAGAGGAGGAGGGCTGGCGGTGATCCACAAGATTCACCTTGCAATCACTAAACCAGTCCTTCAAAATCCTCTTCCATTCATGGAAACCCTCACTCTGCAACTTCAAGCAAATTCAAGGGAGACCGTTCACATACTGCTCTGCTATAGACCACACGGCCCAAAATCGCAGTTGCTACCATCCCTGACGGATTTTATCTCCACTTACACCCTCAACAGCAAACACCTTTTGCTGCTTGGGGATTTTAACCTCTGGGCCAATTCTTCCCAAGACCCCGTTGCCGACGCCTGTATTGACCACCTAGAAGGATTAGGACTGCAGCAACTAGTATGTGGGCCCACACATGCTTCAGGTCACACACTTGATCTTATTTTCAGACAAGATCTGGAAATAACAATTTTGGAAAATGAACCATTGCCGTGGACTGATCACCATGCAATTAAATTCAGTATTTCCAAAACCCCACCCTCAACAAATACATTCAGACCAGTGATAACTCACTGGACTAGATGTCAGAAGAAGCTCCATTCGGAACTCTTCAAAACCTCATTAAGGAAAAAAATAAAATCAATTCAGCCAAACCAAACGGCCGTAGAAACACTAAACGCCATAAACTCAGCCCTACTACAGTCAGCCGACTTAGTAGCACCAAAACGTAAAACCCGCATCCGGAAAAACAACTGCAGTTGGTTTAACAACCAGCTGTCGTTACTGAAGCAAGAACGCAGAAGGGCGGAAGCCGCTTGGAAAAGAAGCCCTTCAGAGGTAAACCTCTCCAGCTATAAAGCATCAACCAGGAAATACCACAAAGAAATCTTCCTAGCCAAGAAAAATTATTTTTCTGAGGCTATAAATAGTGCCCTTAATCGCCCCCGCGAACTCTTCAAGTTGGTCACTCAGACCATGAAACCTGAATGTCTTGAAGCTCTCAATTCAGACACCCAAGAATTTTGCAATGAATTATCGGATTACTTCATTAATAAAATCGAGGAAATCCGTGAAAGCATTCAGCAAAACAATTCCCCCCTCAGCCCCCCCCCCCCCCCGTAATTCTGAATTCAATACCCACAGTAATTTTCCACTACCAGGAAAGCTCACCCTGCAACCCATTTCCATCGATGTCACAAAGAATATCATTGGTACTTTGCGTAACAGCACAGCACCCAACGATATCATCCCCACAAAACTGCTGAAGGAGTGCGCCGACATCTTGGCGCCCCCCATCACGCAGCTTATAAACCAGTCTTTCAAGGAGGGCATAGTGCCATCCCAGTTGAAGGAGGGCATAATCCAGCCCATCCTCAAGAAACCCACCCTTGACCCCAAGGACCCAACTCACCGCCGTCCCATAACAGGCCTAAATGTCCTCTCAAAGGTAATGGAAAAAGTAGTGGTACAACAGCTGCAACAGCATCTAGATACCCACAACCTACTTGATCCATTTCAATCGGGTTTCCGTCCCGGACACGGGACAGAAACCGCATTGCTGAAAATATGGGACGATGCCCTCGAGGCCGCAGACGAAGGAGAATCTTGTCTTCTGGTTCTGTTGGACCTAAGTGCAGCATTCGACACTGTAGACCACAAACTTTTATTGACACGGCTAGCCGAAGTAGCCAGAGTCGCAGAAAGCGATTTATCTTGGTTCGCCTTTTTATTTGGAGAACCGATCGCAAAAAGTGAAGCTAGGACCGTTCACATCAGAGAAACGCACAGTGTCATGCGGAGTCCCTCAAGGATCGCCTCTGTCACCAGTGCTGTTTAACATCTATCTTCGTCCTCTTTTTGAGATTATCAGCAGCCAAAAACTGCTCTATCACTTATATGCAGACGACACGCAACTGTATTTCCGCATTTGCAACAAAAAGGATCACCACCTCAATCTAGAGACATGCCTCTCTTTGATGGAGAACTGGATGACAAAGAGTTATCTTGAACTCAACGGAGCGAAAACAGAACTTCTCCTGTTTCACGCCAAGCATATTAATCAACCTGCAACAACCTGGACCCCCCCCCGCCCATTCTGGGCAAAATCATCTCCCCTAGCGCCAAAGTCAAAAGTCTAGGGGTCATCTTCGACTCTTGCATGACAATGGACGCACAAATAGGGTCAGTAGTCGGCGGATCACACCATCTGCTGCGCCTACTACGTAGACTTGCGCCTTTTATCCCCAAAGAAGATATAGCGGTCGTGGTGGGAGCAATTGTTCACTCCAGACTGGACTATGCAAATGCCCTTTACCTCGGACTCCCCAAGTACCAAATCACTCGTCTGCAAGTCGTTCAAAATACGGCCGCCAGACTGGTGACTGGGAAAAAACCATGGGAATCAATATCGCCTTCACTGAGAGCCCTTCATTGGTTACCAGTAAAAGACAGAATTGCTTTCAAAGCACTCTGTCTTACGCATAGATGTATTCATGGGAATGTCCCCCAATATTTTTTGCGAAAAAATAAAACCCCACAATCCCAATCGCGTTTTACGATCCACCAATCAAAACCTGCTCCAGATTCCGAGAGCCAGATACAAATCCAAAGGAGAAAGAAGATTCGCTGTGCAAGGGCCCAGATTATGGAACGCTTTACCAATCAGCATTCGGTTGGAGGAGAATCATTTAGCGTTCAGGAGAAAGATCAAGACTTATCACTTTTGATATCAAGAGAGACAGGAACAACGAGCGCCCAGAGGCGATTTAGTTCGCATTTGCCGCGCTATATACGTTTTCATTCATTCAGAATGGCTTAAACAGAAGAAAATACGCCTTCTGGAGTGGCCCAATCAGAGTCCTGACCTCAACCCAATTGAGATGCTGTGGCACGACCTCAAGAAAGCGATTCAGTTCAGCAATATTCTTGGGTTGTCTGGTGTGAAACGGTTCTGTAAAGAGGAATGGTCAAGAAGTACTCCTGACCGTGGTGCACGTCTGATCTGCAACTACAGGAAACGTTTGGTTGAAGTTATTGCTGCCAAAGGAGGTTCAACCAGTTATTAAATCCAAGGGTTCACATACGTGAAAAAAAAGAAAATTACCTCAAAGAATTGGGATTTTACAGGCAATAAATGAAATAAAAAAATGTATATAAAAATATTTTAATACAAAATATAGAAAAATTACACAAAAAAATCAATCACAAAAGTACATACAAACATGAACCACAGAGTGGTAAGTTAAAACCAAATACATAGAATGACAGTGCACATGTAAAAATGTTAAAAAACAATATCTGCATGTGAGCCTCAAGGAACTAAAGTAGAGGTTCATGAAGATGTCCGGCAGCTGATCCAACGCGTTTCGAAATTTATGGATATACATTTATCTTCTTCTGAAATTGTAGAATAGAAAATCAACAAATATATACAGGCATACCCTTTTTTTATGTACACAATGGGACTGGAGCATGTATGTAAAACGAAAATGTACTTAAAGCGAAGCAATACATTTTTTTTCACTTCTAGGCTGTAGTGTGGGTGCCAGGGGCTGTGGTGGGGGTGCCAGGGGCTGTAGTGTGGGCGCCAGGGGCTGTAGCGGGGGTGTTAGGGGAACACTCGCATGTAAATAAGCTCATCGAATGCAAGGGGGGCCACTCCAATCAATCCCCCGGACATCGTGCTGTGCACAGAGGACAGTGCTGTGGAGAGGCTGGATGGCATTCTGTGCCCGACAGGGAAGTCGGAAGAACCACTGAGTGGATGTGATGTCACTGGAGGTGGGGACGCAGCCAGGATACAGGAATAGCACACTGGAACAGGGCAGGCTACGTGTTCAGAGCTTCAGTTCCGTCTAGTGCAGGTGCATGGAGCGGAAATATTTGTACTTGTGAGGCACTTTTCGTACATTCGCGGGTATGTCCGTACTCGCGAGTGTACGTAAAGTGAATGTCCGTAAAGCGGGGTATGCCTGTATGTACACTTTGTGTATAGATTTTAGACCATAATGAATATTCTTAACTTGGTCCTAAATATAAATTACATCCAAAAACATATACAAAAAACATACATGTATATACATCTGTCTAGATACGAGCCAATCCCCTCACACAGAACCTGCACGGGTCCCCCAAGAAAACGTTCACAGCAAAGAAATCCACCAAACACAAAGTTTAGTTTTCATTGCCAGAAAACTAAATATCCCAAAACTCCTCCGAGCAACAAACAAAAAAGGCTCCGAAGTTAAGAGACAAATAACCTAAAAATAAATAAATGGGAGAAAGATAACTAATCCAAAAAAAAAAAAACATTCTTAGGAAAAGCCCCCGGACCATAAACGGACTTGCTATGCTCATGAAGGAATCCCAAGAAAAGACTAGTTGGAAAGTCCCAGAATTAAAGTGCTAATAGCAGACAATCCATGGTGAGAACCTTCCATTGCGGTGTCCAGAGGTAACTGGCAACCATGGATTCCCGGCGTTGTCCTAAATACCCAAATAGCACGCCCACCGATGATGAACAATGGGTGGAGCCAGTGCGTCATCAAGGGCGGGTTAATAAACAGAGCGGACGGACGTACGAGCGGCTAGCAGGTGAGTAGTAGCCTGCTAGCTATATTACCATGCTTTGGAGATTTAAAAAAAATCAAAACCCGCGGAACCTCCGCTTTAAGTGCCTAGATTTCGCAAACGGAACGCCTGAGAAACTATTGGAAAGTTTTTAGTTCCTGAGCATTTTCCACATTTTTATTTTTTATTTTTTTTGGTCGCTTGTTGCGTAAGCCACAGTAGTCCTACGTGGTGGTGGACAAGGAATGTGCACACAAAAAGATGTCATTTTTCATTTTTCTTTTGTAGAATATTTTTTTCAAGGAGTAGGTGGTCAGCTGCAGCTTTAAATGAAACACATAATAATAATAATAATCATACAGCCTAGCTGGCGGTTTATATATTTTTGTGAGCGAGACGCCGATGACAAGTCGCAATGGCTGCTCCCTTTTACCTTCTCCACCTTTTCTCCAGTAGCAAAAACAAGAGCCCATAAAAACTCTGAATTGACACAATGAGCATTTGATGTCTGCGCTCAAATCCGACTTCCTGCGAATTCCTGCAGCAGTCAAGTGTTTTCACAGATGTTCTCAAGCTTCTGTGGAATTGCATTAGATTACATTGAGAGCAATAAAAGAAAAAAATTGTGGTAGCCAAATAAAACATAATACTAAAATTTGGTATCTGGCAGCTCTTATTTAATCGCACACCCCAGATCAATATTATTGAAGCTGTTAGGGCAAATTATAAAGCGCCCCTGTTTCAAGGAACTTAATTCTTTTTGCACATGGGCTTCATAAATGGGGACGGAATACATCTGGCAGGTTTATATGACAATCGAATCCGCGACTTAATGAGTTTTGGCAAGAGTTGCTCGGTGCCAGGAGAAATGAGATCAGTGGGCTTTAGCGCAGTGTCTTGAAGACAAATTGCAGTATGTTCCCTGGTTCTGGCTTTGGTTGAAGAGTTGCTTGTCTCTCTTAAACATTTTATTGGAGTCAAGTCAATGTACTTTGGATAAGTTGTGCTTTGTTGGATAGGAATATTAAATGCTAACATATAATTAAAGTGTATGACAAGCCAAATATGTTTTTTTTTTCTTTCTAGTTTGAGTGAGAAAGGATCAAAAGTTCTGGTGGGTTTTTACTGCAATTTCGGAGCTCCATTAGAGAGAGAGAGACCCATATTTTCTGCCCTACAAACAGGGAGGTACAGGCATTACACCTGTAAGGTGCCCGATGGTCCCCAGGGGCCTGGCTGGCCCCCTCCCGTTTTTTTTTTTTTTTTTTTGCATTACACCTGTCAGGGGCCTGATGGTCCCCAGGGCCCTCTCCCAATTATCTTGTGTCAGAGATTACACTTTTTTTTTTTTTCGTCACCCCCCCTCTTCTCTGCGCCAGGGGGGCCCTGCCTAAACCTTAGTAAGGGTAAAATTTGTGATGGCTGCCTGCCTACGGACAATAGTTTCAGGAAGTTGAGGGGAATCTGCAACAGAGGAACAGGAAAAGAATAAAAAAAATTTGACATGGGTTCTTACTTTTCTCATCCTACTAAATACATACACTGATCAGCCTTTACATTATGACCCAGTAGTGTATTTAGGTTTTGTGCTGCCCTAGGCCTGACTAAACTTGGGCACCCCCTAATTTAAATATGATCCACCCTTTCCTGTTAAGGCCACACCCCTTTCTGTTTACGACCCACCCTGAAATTTTTGAGTGTGGACACTAGTTCTGAGGGCGAGGCGGGGGGGGGGCAATTCATTTTAATTTGCATAGATTTCCTCTCCCTTCCTGTTTGGCTATGTGGCAGGAAGTGAGGGGAAATCTCTACAATGGGACAGGGATGGTAAAAAATAAACTGACAGGGGCTATAACCCTCTCTTACTCCATCCAAAATGTTGCCTATAGTTCTACTTTAAGCACAAATTTCTGATAATTTTATGGAGGACTAAGAAGATCTAACCATGCATATGGTGCAGCAGAAAACGTATAGCACAGTGAGGAAGGTTTGTGGTCCAGGATGATTGGACAGTCAAAATTAGACGCAGCTTGCGTTCCACTAGCAGTGTAGCGTAAGCCAGCAGGGACTCTTTCCTTGCTGCCCCCTGCAAAGCGCTGCCCTAGGCCTGGGCCTTGTTGGCCTAGGGCAGGATACAGCATTGTAATGACCACCCACCATAATCTGTCAGGTATGCTGTACTATCTGGCACCACACCATCAGTAATAGATCCTTAAAGAGGAAGTAAACCTTGATTGGTTTTACTTTTCTTATTTGCTCCCTGCAAATTGGAAGCAAAATGGGCTTAGTATGCATTGCATACTAGGCCATTATGTGACACTTGCCTGAAAATAAAACCCACGTCAATCTTCACCCCTCTTCCTTCTGGGGCCACAAACTCTGGCTCTGTGACTGGCCAGAGCTACGCAACATAACTCCCACGGGAGCCGTCAGTCATGGCACACGCTGGGGAAGAAACGCCACAGAAGTCCGTTTTCTTCACAGCGCATGCACTGATGACGACATTACATGAGATGTATACTTGCCCATTATTCTTTACCTTTGCAGGGAAACATAGAGGAAGTAAAACCCATTAGTATACTGTCTAGTTCCAGCACATCCTTCCTGACCAGAACTGGAGAGCGTCTAGAGCAGTGGTGTCCAAACTGCAGACCAGGGGCCAAATGTGGCCCTTTGCTTGCTTTTATCTGGCCCTTGAAGCATATGCCTCCCATTGATATGAGACACTATTCTGACAACTGACATTAACAGTGGGACATCATTTCTCCCAATGATACCAACAATGAGGTATCATTCCTCCACTAATACCAAATGTTTGTTTCCATTGATGCAGGAAAATTTATATTCTGCTGGCCACAAGTCTGGCCCCCCGAAAGTCTAAAGGACAATAAACTGGCCCTTTTTGTTTCAAAAGTTTGGAGACCCCTGGCCTAGAGAAAGGCAACAAAGCTAATAAGGTGGCTGGAGGACCTCAGTTATTGGGAAACTACCCCAACTTCTACTTCCGATTTTGCCTTAAAGTTGTTTATTTAAAAAAATACTACATTTTTTCCCCCTGAAACTTCCCTCTTAAAATGAAGGTGCGTGTTATACGCTGATAAATACGGTATATATTTGGTAAGGTTGAACCAATGTATGCCTGCATTGGGTATCCAGGTCTTGAACGCACCACCACAAAGCGGTACACTAGGCCCTTGATCTGTAACCGAAAGATATCAATGAAGATGAACTATAAACAGATCTTCACAGAGGAGTCCCACAGGGCAATCCCTGCAGACAGACTGAGCTCAGACTTTATCAGGTTTATGGCTAATGCCTTTAAAGTCTATGTAATCTTGAGGAGCATTTTGAGGGCAAGGACAAGGCGCATTTCAGAGCATTTTGTAAGGCTGTGCCTGGAAGTAATCTGCTGCTTGTTTAGACATGTGGCACTCGTGTCCATTGTATTATTTTATGTAGACCTAACTTGCTTAACCACTTCCATACCGGGCACTTACGCAGCTTCCTGCCCAGGCCAATTTTCAGCTTTCAGCGCTGACGCACTTTGAATGACAATTGCACGGTCATGCTACCCTGTACTCAAACAATTTTTTATCATTTTGTTCCCACAAATAGAGCTTTCTTTTGGTGGTATTTGATCGCCTCTGCAATTTTTTTTAGTTTTTACGCAAAACAACTAAAAAAGACCGAAAATTTTGAAAATATATTTTTTATTTTTTTTCTGTTAATTTTTTTGGTAAATAAGTAAATTTTCTACTTTGATTACGGGCACCGATGAGGTGGCACTGATGGGCACCAGTGAGGTGGCACTGATGGGCCCTCATAGGTGGTACTGATGGGCACTCATAGGTGGCACTGATGGGTACTTATGGGTGGCACTGATGGGAACTGATAGGTGGGTACTGGGCATGGATTGGCACTGTGGGGTGCCACTAATGCGCACTGGGGTGGCACTGATGCGCACTGAGGGGTCCATGTTGCCAGTCAGCACTGATTGGCATCTGTTCTTCTTCTTTTTTTCTTTTTATTTTTTCTGCCCTTTTTATTTATTTTTTTGCCCTTCCCTGGTTGTCCAGTGTGGGCTTCCCTGGTGGTCCAGTGTGGGCATCCGAGGGGGGGCTGCGCTGATAAACAATCCCCCCCCCCCCCCCGTCAGGAGAGCAGCCGATCGGCTCTCCTCACGTCTGTCAGAGCCATCAACGGCTCTTCCTGTTTACATTGTGATCAGCCGTGATTGGACATGGCTGATCCCTTGGTAAAGAGCCTCCACCGGAGTCTCTTTACTGAGATCGGAGATCCAGGGTGTCAGACTGACACCCTGCATCACCGATTGGCGCGCTGCACGCCCCCATGGGTGCGCGCCGGCATGAAATCCTGCAGGACATCAATAGACGTCCAGTCAGGATTTCACAACCACTTCCCGGACGTCAATTGTCTTATTGACCGGGCGGGAAGTGGTTAAAGGGGTTGTTAAAGGAATTTATTTTCCCTATAGAAAAAATGGAAGGTTTCCCCATAAGGTGGGACTTTTAGGCAGCAATGTCAAAGCAGTAAAATACTGGTAGCTGAGTAAAAAACGATACATTTATTAGCTCATAAGAGAGCTTGGATATAGCAATATATATGAATCACAATGTAAAAGCAAATAGATTGGCAAATTATCACATACCATGGTACATACGGTAAAATCATTACATATAATAGATAATAGATATACATCAAATATTCCATATTGTAGTACAATGTTGATCCCCGACGCGTTTCGACCATTGAGGGTCTCATCAGGGGGATAATTATCTGTGCAAAATATATCACAAAGGTATAAATCAATCAGAGAATATATCAATGTGTGTCGAGTAGGTATTGATAACAAATATATTTACCGTGAAACATGGGATGAAAGGTATAAAAAAGCCATTGGGCACCCAGAAAGGACTGGAGGGAACCCCCGCACATCAGAGGGTGAGCGGTCCACCCGAAGGGGTCTTCAAGAGGCCTCACACATGACGCCCCACCGGCGAGGGGGGGGGAGGAGAGCCGCCACCTGCAAAGGACACCCATAGAAGCCAGGTAAGTATTAACTGAGTAAATATAAGTATAGACAACCCTAACAGAAGGGTGACTGAATTATAGGTATATAGGGTGTGAAGGGCAATGTCTATAAAATGTTGGTCAAGGCATTCCTGAAAGGATAAAAGAATAGGGTATGCAGTGAGGAGTAAAGGAGAGTGAAGGAATATTAGGTAGGAAAATAATTCCATAGTGATGAACGTACTAAGGTGTAAGGGTAGGATGTTTGAAGGTAATAGTGTGTGTAGTGGTGTTGGAAGTGCAGCTCAAAAATTTGAATGACAGACTGCGAATAAACTAAGCAGATAGTGGATGGAATGTGAAATAAGAAATCAAAATAAATGTGAAGTGAGAAGAGTGAAGTGAATGAAAGAGAAATGACTGTGTAGGGGCAAGTGTATATTGCCAATTATAGAATGGGTAAAAGTGATTAAAGTGAAAATAAATATTAAGGGGCAAATAAATAGAGTTGGTGTGTGTGTGGAAAGATGTGTAAGTAAAGCAAAAAGTGACCTGATATGCTGATATGCTGTTCGTCTGTAGGAAGTATAACCGTTGTTTGGGAGCCTAAGGGCTGGGTCTGCAAAGCAGACAGGAACAGATGCCGAGACGGTGTGGATGCGATGACATCCAACCTGATCTGTGGGGAATAAGTGTATATCCCCAGAGGTCAATCATTAAATAGTGCCCTGGTGTGGCAATTAGGGTGAAGCAGGCGCAGGCTTGTAGCTCCCCCCCTCGTCAAGAAGGGCAGCGTGGTGGTCCCCGTGGGAACCGTGTGAGGCCCCCCCGGCGTCCAAGAAGGCTGCGAAGCCCCGACCAGTGCCGTCCTCTCTGCCGCAAACAACGTGGCGTCATGACGTGTGCGCGCGCCGAAGGGCTCGTTCGTGCGCACTAGTCCGACATCCAGAGGGGATCAAAGGACGCCGCCGGCAGTGGGGGCCCGCCGCGGCGTGTGAGGGCTAACCCCCAATGCATCACCGAGGCGAGGAAGAGGGGACACATGTCAACCCTTACCCCCCCCTGCCGGGAGACCCTAAGGAGAAGGACCCCAAACACCCCAGGATGCTGCGGGGAGAACCGGGTCCACCGGGATCCAAAAGTGATCACATCCATATGTTACAGTGTATGATAGATACTCAGAATGTTGGGCTAATGAAAGTAGTAGCGCAAAACAGAATTTTATATAGTTGTTTGCTGCTGGTTCAGTTTGACAAGTGTGTTTGCACAGGATTTGTGCTTGAATCCCACGGCTAAAAACTCTTTGCATGTATTAATAATATTAGAACAAATTCCCGTTTGGGTATTTGAGCATTTTACATTACAGGAATGTGTATAGCCTGATGCATGTGAAGAAGGAAGGGAAAGGGTAAATGATTCAAACTGTTCCGTTTATATGTAGTGAATGGGTTGGGTAGGGCCAAGTGTTCATGAAGAGCACTTGGACATGACGCAATATTGAATTGCTGTATATATGGGAGGTAGCTCCTGAAATGATAACAGGGGTAATGCAAACAGAAAAAAGGATGAATAAATACATCCAATCCCCACAACAACACAAAGGAAAGGGGGTGGGTGTACCCCCTAAGATATGGAGATGACCCATAACCCCCCCTAGGGGGTGGGCCGCCATTGTATAAAAAGTATTGCAGGAGTTAGGAAAGCCAGTGGAAAGACACAAGGACCTGTGTCTTGTCTCTATGTGTCAAAGGGGGGAAGGGGTGTTTAACCACCCAAATATAGTAGAGAAAAAGGGAATGACACATGTTGCAGAGATGGTAGAGCTGCTCGCCCCGAAAGAAAAGAAAAAATGGAAGGTTTCCCCATAAGGTGGGACTTTTAGGCAGCAATGTCAAAGCAGTAAAATACTGGTAGCTGAGTAAAAAACGATACATTTATTAGCTCATAAGAGAGCTTGGATATAGCAATATATATGAATCACAATGTAAAAGCAAATAGATTGGCAAATTATCACATACCATGGTACATACGGTAAAATCATTACATATAATAGATAATAGATATACATCAAATATTCCATATTGTAGTACAATGTTGATCCCCGACGCGTTTCGACCATTGAGGGTCTCATCAGGGGGATAATTATCTGTGCAAAATATATCACAAAGGTATAAATCAATCAGAGAATATATCAATGTGTGTCGAGTAGGTATTGATAACAAATATATTTACCGTGAAACATGGGATGAAAGGTATAAAAAAGCCATTGGGCACCCAGAAAGGACTGGAGGGAACCCCCGCACATCAGAGGGTGAGCGGTCCACCCGAAGGGGACGCCGGGGGGGCCTCACACGGTTCCCACGGGGACCACCACGCTGCCCTTCTTGACGAGGGGGGGAGCTACAAGCCTGCGCCTGCTTCACCCTAATTGCCACACCAGGGCACTATTTAATGATTGACCTCTGGGGATATACACTTATTCCCCACAGATCAGGTTGGATGTCATCGCATCCACACCGTCTCGGCATCTGTTCCTGTCTGCTTTGCAGACCCAGCCCTTAGGCTCCCAAACAACGGTTATACTTCCTACAGACGAACAGCATATCAGCATATCAGGTCACTTTTTGCTTTACTTACACATCTTTCCACACACACACCAACTCTATTTATTTGCCCCTTAATATTTATTTTCACTTTAATCACTTTTACCCATTCTATAATTGGCAATATACACTTGCCCCTACACAGTCATTTCTCTTTCATTCACTTCACTCTTCTCACTTCACATTTATTTTGATTTCTTATTTCACATTCCATCCACTATCTGCTTAGTTTATTCGCAGTCTGTCATTCAAATTTTTGAGCTGCACTTCCAACACCACTACACACACTATTACCTTCAAACATCCTACCCTTACACCTTAGTACGTTCATCACTATGGAATTATTTTCCTACCTAATATTCCTTCACTCTCCTTTACTCCTCACTGCATACCCTATTCTTTTATCCTTTCAGGAATGCCTTGACCAACATTTTATAGACATTGCCCTTCACACCCTATATACCTATAATTCAGTCACCCTTCTGTTAGGGTTGTCTATACTTATATTTACTCAGTTAATACTTACCTGGCTACCATGGGTGTCCTTTGCAGGTGGCGGCTCTCCTCCCCCCCCCCTCGCCGGTGGGGCGTCATGTGTGAGGCCTCTTGAAGACCCCTTCGGGTGGACCGCTCACCCTCTGATGTGCGGGGGTTCCCTCCAGTCCTTTCTGGGTGCCCAATGGCTTTTTTATACCTTTCATCCCATGTTTCACGGTAAATATATTTGTAGTCAATACCTACTCGACACACATTGATATATTCTCTGATTGATTTATACCTTTGTGATATATTTTGCACAGATAATTATCCCCCTGATGAGACCCTCAATGGTCGAAACGCGTCGGGGATCAACATTGTACTACAATATGGAATATTTGATGTATATCTATTATCTATTATATGTAATGATTTTACCGTATGTACCATGGTATGTGATAATTTGCCAATCTATTTGCTTTTACATTGTGATTCATATATATTGCTATATCCAAGCTCTCTTATGAGCTAATAAATGTATCGTTTTTTACTCAGCTACCAGTATTTTACTGCTTTGACATTGCTGCCTAAAAGTCCCACCTTATGGGGAAACCTTCCATTTTTTCTTTTCTTTCGGGGCGAGCAGCTCTACCATCTCTGCAACATGTGTCATTACCTTTTTCCCCTTTATTTTCCCTATATAGCTTCCTTTACCTTAGTGCAGTCCTCCTTCACTTACCTCATCCTTCCATTTTGCTTTTAAATGTCCTTATTCCTTCTGAGAATTCCTCACTTCCTGTTCTTCTGTCTGTAACTACACACAGTAATGCGAGGCTTTCTCCCTGATGTGGAGAAAGCCTCTTGAGGGGGAGAGCAGGCAAGTCAGTACACTATACTTTGCAGATAGTGAAAGGAGCTGTGTGTTAGTGGGTGTCCTGACACTCCTGCTTGCCCCCTTCCCCCTCAAGAGGCTTTCTCCACACCAGGGAGAAAGCCTTGCATTACTGTGTGTAGTTACAGAGAGAAGAACAGTAAGTGAGGATTTCTCAGAAGAAATAAGGACATTTTAAAAGCAAAATGGAAGGATGAGGTAAGTGAAGGAGGTAAAGGAAGATATTTAGGGGGAAAAAAAATCCTTTACAACCCCTTTTAAGGTCTACATCAATCATATGGCCAAGTTCTTGGTTTTATGTGTTCCCAGTGCTCAGAATAAAATCATAGAACTGCTATTAAAAAAGAGAATTGGCAAAAACACTATGAGCCCTGAAGCTTAATTTAAATCTACTACAGCCCCAGTGAAAAGGAAAGTATTTTCCTTCCTATTTCAGCCTTGTGAATCGTCTTCTGAATTGCTGAGCCCACACAATAATGGTATGTAGTTTGTACAGGTCAAGAAAATGAGAGCGCAGACTTTACTATAAAATTAACTATAAAACCAAAAGATTTCAGCTATAGTTGTGCTGGGTCACCCCCTGAATTTTTATAGATCTTAGGAATTCAAGCAGCAAATCTTCCCACCATTGTCCTTGGGCCTTTGGAAGCTTTTTTATTACAGGTACTTGTATATCGCTGTCAATTTACACAGCACTTGGTATTTTACATTCACATCAGTCCCTGCACTCAAGGAGCTTACAATCTAGGGACCCAAAATTGTCACTCTTTTTTTTATTTTTTTTTGTTTTTTCGTTTATAGCGCAAAGTGACAAATCGCAAAAAGTGCTCTGGTCAGGAAGGGGGTAACTTGTTCTGAAGCTGAAGTGATTAAATCTGATTTTTTTTTTTAAATAAAATGCAGATTTCCTCATTGGTGCTTTTCAGCTCCACACTTGATAGTTAATTATGAAACCACTCCCATTAGACCCACCCTGAACAGAGACGCAGACAAACACAGTGATTTATTCAGAACAACAAAGGGTAGGAATCTGCAACAAAGTTTGTTATAATTTTTGTAATGTACAAAGATCACCCAGAGGGGAATGTTGTTGTTTTTTTTTTTTCTCAACAAAAGTGGAGTTGCGCTTTAAAGATTCTTACTACCAGCAAGAGTAAGTCCTTACAGGGAGTGCAGAATTATTAGGCAAATGAGTATTTTGACCACATCATCCTCTTTATGCATGTTGTCTTACTCCAAGCTGTATAGGCTCGAAAGCCTACTACCAATTAAGCATATTAGGTGATGTGCATCTCTGTAATGAGAAGGGGTGTGGTCTAATGACATCAACACCCTATATCAGGTGTGCATAATTATTAGGCAACTTCCTTTCCTTTGGCAAAATGAGTCAAATGAAGGACTTGACAGGCTCAGAAAAGTAAAAAGAAAGTGAGATATCTTGCAGAGGGATGCAGCACTCTTAAAATTGCAAAGCTTCTGAAGCGTGATCATCGAACAATCAAGCGTTTCATTCAAAATAGTCAACAGGGTCGCAAGAAGCGTGTGGAAAACCCAAGGCGCAAAATAACTGCCCATGAACTGAGAAAAGTCAAGCGTGCAGCTGCCAAGATGCCACTTGCCACCAGTTTGGCCACATTTCAGAGCTGCAACATCACTGGAGTGCCCAAAAGCACAAGGTGTGCAATACTCAGAGACATGGCCAAGGTAAGAGGCTGAAAGACGACCACCACTGAACAAGACACACAAGCTGAAACGTCAAGACTGGGCCAAGAAATATCTCAAGACTGATTTTTCTAAGGTTTTATGGACTGATGAAATGAGAGTGAGTCTTGATGGGCCAGATGGATGGGCCCGTGGCTGGATTGGTAAAGGGCAGAGAGCTCCAATCCGACTCAGACGCCAGCAAGGTGGAGGTGGAGTACTGGTTTGGGCTGGTATCATCAAAGATGAGCTTGTGGGGCCTTTTCGGGTTGAGGATGGAGTCAAGCTCAACTCCCAGTCCTAATGCCAGTTTCTGGAAGACACCTTCTTCAAGCAGTGGTACAGGAAGAAGTCTGCATCCTTCAAGAAAAACATGATTTTCATGCAGGACAATGCTCCATCACACGCGTCCAAGTACTCCACAGCGTGGCTGGCAAGAAAGGGTATAAAAGAAGAAAAACTAATGACATGGCCTCCTTGTTCACCTGATCTGAACCCCATTGAGAACCTGTGGTCCATCATCAAATGTGAGATTTACAAGGAGGGAAAACAGTACACCTCTCTGAACAGTGTCTGGGAGGCTGTGGTTGCTGCTGCACGCAATGTTGATGGTGAACAGATCAAAACACTGACAGAATCCATGGATGGCAGGCTGCATGAGTGTCCTTGCAAAGAAAGGTGGCTATATTGGTCACTGATTTGTTTTTGTTTTGTTTTTGAATGTCAGAAATGTATATTTGTGAATGTTGAGATGTTATATTGGTTTCACTGGTAAAAATAAATAATTGAAATGGGTATAGATTTGTTTTTTGTTAAGTTGCCTAATAATTATGCACAGTAATAGTCACCTGCACACACAGATATCCCCCTAAAATAGCTAAAACTAAAAACAAACTAAAAACTACTTCCAAAAATATTCAGCTTTGATATTAATGAGTTTTTTGGGTTCATTGAGAACATGGTTGTTGTTCAATAATAAAATTAATCCTCAAAAATACAACTTGCCTAATAATTCTGCACTCCCTGTATATAAGTAAGTACAGCGGGGACTGGAGGGTGTACAGGTGAACTATCCCTTTTAACCACTTAAGACCCGGACACTTACGCTGCTAAATGACCCAAGGTGTTTTTACAATTCGGCGCTGCGTCGCTTTAACAGACAATTGCGCGGTCGTGCGACGTGGCTCCCAAACAAAATTTGCGTCCTTTTCTTCCCACAAATAGAGCTTTCTTTCGGTGGTATTTGATCGCCTCTGCGATTTTTATTTTTTGCGCTATAAACTAAAATAGAGCGACAATTTTGAAAAAAATCACTATTTTTTTACTATTTGTTATAAAAAAAATCAAATAAACTAAATTTTAGTAAAACATTTAGGCCAAAATTTATTTAGCCACATGTCTTTAGTAAAAAAAAAAATCGTAATAAAAAAAATAGCTACCTAGCGGGAACAGCGACACTAATACAGCGATCAGAAAAATGATCGCTTAGTGACGCTGGCAATAGGGAGTGAAAGGGTTAACTAGGGCGGTGATCAGGGGGTTAAAACTTTATTAGGGGGGGTGGGGGGGCTATCCTGAACCTAACACTAACTGTTTTTTACAGTGCCTGTCACACTGACACTAAATGCAGTGATTAAATCACTGCATTCAGTAACACTGTGACAGGGGGGGTGGGGGGGCGATCACAAGGGGTTAATATGCCTATGTGAGTGTGTGTCAGTGTTGTGTTGGTGCACACTTACTTGGCATGTCTTCTCTCATCAGCAGCGCTGGGAAACAGCGCTGCGATGAGAGAAATGATCATTTCCTCCTTCCTGTGTAAACACAGGAGGAGGAAGTGACAGGCTGGGAGCGCGCTCCCATTGGCTGGGAGCGATCGCGGGGGGGGCGGAAAACACGGACATCCGCCCGCTCGTCGGCGATCGCTCCCAGAGCCAGGGGGACCGCCGCACGCCGCGGAGGGGGTCCCGATGGGACCCCCGAACCGCACTAAGGCGAGGACGTAAATTTACGCCCTTGTGCCTGTACGAGCCATGTTGTGGACGTACATAGGCGTGCGGGGGTCCTTAACTGGTTAATAGGTTTATTAGAATAAGATTGCTTTTAATATTTGTGTCATTCTCAAAACTTTTGACCACGGCTGTAGCTGTCTTTTTTGAACAACTTCCTCTGAACCTTGGACTCGTATATAAAGCAGAAAACTAGTCTGTGTAAATCCACAGCCCAATCCCTTCCTTTCTCTAATAAATCACTTTCACCCGCTGCTCGGTGATGATTGAGCGGTGCTGGCATGCTTTACCTCTGACACACACCGCTAATGATCTTCGAAAAGCTGACGGCACTGAAAAAAATAGGTGACTCTGTTGCCAGTTAACATCATTGTGAATTACCTGCTATTTTATACATGACGTGATGCACAGAGCCCAGTTCTGAACTGATTACCAACTGGAAGGTGTGTGTAATGTAAAAGTGCTGATTTTAGGAGGGAAAAATACCAGCAAGATGCAGTACTAATGCAAATTTTGCTTTGCACCTCTGACCAGCAAGCATCCTGCATTAACTGACGGTGTGCAATCAGCCATGTTCTGTTCATACCATGCAGGTTCAACTAACTGTGCATTTCCACGTGAACTGCAGCGCGGTGGTCAAGACCATACAGCGGTTTGACAGAACAGGTTCCACTCACAACAGGCCTCACCATGGTCCACCAAAGGAGTTGAGGTCACGTGCTCAGCATTATATTCAGACATTCTCTTAGGGAAGCAGACGTATGAGTGCTGCCAGCATTGCTGCAGAAAATCAATGAAAGGAATTCATGGACAGCCGCACACCAAAATAAACCTAAAAAGGTAGCCTTTATTGGTGTAAAAAGGATAAAAAGCACTACAAAACACAGCACAGCAAGCAGTGGGGTTAAAAATCTGACGCGTTTCGCACAAACAATCGGTGCTTAATCATAGTTCAGAGGTTGAAGGGGTTAGGGGTTGGGGGTCATCCTGTCAATGCTCAGACCATACATCGCACACTGCATCAAATTGGTCTGCATGGCTGTCGCCCCAGAAGGAAGCCTCTTCTAAAGATGATGCACAAGAAAACATGCAAACAGTTTTGCTGAAGACAAGCAGACTAAGGACATGGATTACTGGAACCATGTCCTGTTGTGTGATGAGACCAAGATAAACGTATTTGGTGTCAGATGGTGTCAGGCTGGTGTGAAGGAAACCAGGTGAGGAGGACAAAGACAAGTGTTTCTTGCTGACAGTCAAGCATGGTGGTAGGAGTGTCATGGTCTGGGGCTTCATGAGTTCTGCCATCACGGAGGAGCTACAGATCCTTGAGGGAACCATGAATGTACTGCGACATACTAAAGCAGAGCATGATCCCCCTCCCTTCAGAGACTGGGCCGCAGGGCAGTATTCCAACGTGATAACAACCCCAAGACGACCACTGTCTTGCTAAAGAAACTGAGGGTAAAGGTGATGGACTGGCCAAGCATGTCTCCAGACCTAAACCCTATTGAGCATCTGTGGGACTCCTCAAACGGAAGGCGGAGGAGCGCAAGGTCTCCAACATCCACCAGCTCTGTGATGTCATCATGGAGGAGGGGAAGAGGACTCCAGTGGAAACCTATGAAGCTCTGGTGACCTCCATGCCCAAGAGGGTTAAGGCAGTGCAGGAAAATAATGGCGGCCACACAAAATATTGACACTTTGGGCCCAATTTGGACATTTTCACTTAGGGGTGTACTCACTTGTTGCCAGCGGTTTAGACATTAATGGCTGTGTGTTGAGTTATTTTGAGGGGACAGCAAATGTACACGGTTATACAAGCTGTACACTCACTACACAACATTGTAGCAAAGTGTCATTTCTTCAGTGGTGTCACATGAAAAGGTAGAAGGAAATATTTACAAAAATGTGAGGGGTGTACTTACTTTTGTAAGATACTGTGTGTCTATAGCCAATAATATAAATGTTAGCAGCCAAAGATTTAGATTCCTTCCTCTACAAATGTCAAAATCCTCTGGATTGTGTCTGAAATGTTTAGTAATTAAAATTAATATCTCTTCCTCCATCACTGATCCAGACCAGCGATTATCCGTTTTGGAGACTAGCTGATAGCGCAGCTCTTTGATACTTGTTTGTGGAGTGGAAAAAGTTAAGTGGCGGTTGGAGTGCAGCGTACTGAGAGTATAATGTCTTTGCTGTACATCCACATGACGACCCATCCAGCCTTGCCTGTTGCCTGGTAACCGTTGAGAGGGACACTTACCTTTTTTTAAATGGCCCTTTGACGTCGGTCTTGTTTTCCTGTCAGATGCTTGAGTTCTCATCCTCCGCTTTTTTTTATACTCTCGTTGTTTCATGTAACTATTGGTCACGAATAGCTGAGTTGTCTTACCGAATCAAGATGGAAACTCAAACTGGAGAGTATAAAGCTGTATTTTTTTTTTTGTTAGTTACTGGTGCACGGTTCCATAGACCTTGGAGGGGGATTGGACAGTCCAGGATCAGCTGACCATGCTAAAAGCTTTTAGAAACTCCACCAGTTCCCTAACTCGTCGGAGCCCTGCTCACACATCTGGCATTTGCTAATGGGGGAGGTAAAAATACAGTATGATGGTTTTTAGGGAGACTATTTGCTATAATAAGCATCATAAAAATTTATTAACGTTGTCAGCAGTGCAGTGTGAAATTGGGGCCAAGTTTGACCCTGGAGACAGTTCACACCTGATACAGTTGTGTGCAATTTTTTTTCATGCACAGTGTTTTCCATGTATTCCAACGGCTCTAGTTCACACCAATGCAGTCAGTTCCAGATAATTTTCTGCACTGGAAACTGCCCGGGAACTGACACTGACTGCACTGGTGTGAACTAGAGCAATTGGAACAGTGGCAGCAGTTCTCCAAATTTTTTTGGGGGGGGGCAAACAAACAAAAAAAAATCTGAAACCCCATCAAATGCAGCCTCGCTGCTGTGCCCCATCAAATGCAGCCTCGCTGCTGTGCCCCATCAAATGCAGCCTCGCTGCTGTGCCCCATCAAAGGCAGCCTCGCTGCTGTGCCCCATCAAAGGCAGCCTCGCTGCTGTGCCCCATCAAAGGCAGCCTCGCTGCTGTGCCCCATCAAAGGCAGCCTCGCTGCTGTGCCCCATCAAAGGCAGCCTCGCTGCTGTGCCCCATCAAAGGCAGCCTCGCTGCTGTGCCCCATCAAAGGCAGCCTCGCTGCTGTGCCCCATCAAAGGCAGCCTCGCTGCTGTGCCCCATCAAAGGCAGCCTCGCTGCTGTGCCCCATCAAAGGCAGCCTCGCTGCTGTGCCCCATCAAAGGCAGCCTCGCTGCTGTGCCCCATCAAAGGCAGCCTCGCTGCTGTGCCCTCCACGTGCCGAGAATGTAACCATCACATTGGTTGTGCTCTCCACCAAACTGTCAAACCATCCAATGGTTGGTGTCGTAACTGATCACATGTGCAACATCATGGCGCTTGAAGATTAAATGGAGGCCACAATGGCAGCTGAAAACAATAGGAGGGTTTACGTCCACTTTAACTGCTTAAGGGCCACCCATGCACAATTACTGCAGGACGGGGCGGCCCTTTAGTGCAAAATCACGTACCTGTACACGATTCTGGTCTTCAGGTCTCGTGCACGCCACAGGAGAGATTGCTGCCCCCTGTCGAAATGCAATAGAACAACAGGGGAGATTGCTGTACGAACAGTCTCCTGGGACTTGTGACATGTCCCAGAAGACTGCAGGAATTGGCGGGGGGAGGACTTGCGCTCTGACTAGCTATGCCAGGGGTGTCAAACTGTCGGCCCTGCAGCTGTTGCAGAACTACAAGTCCCATCATGCGGGAGTTATGCTTGAAACTCAGCCTTGCAATGCCTCAATGTAGTTCCACAACAGTTTGAGGGCAGGTAGTTTGACACCTGTGTCCTAGGCAATCTGAACAGAAGTGAGGGTGGGTACCTGTCAAAACAAGGTACCCGTTGTGCCCCCCTCCATCTCTCCAAAAAAAAGTGCCGTTTCCTAAAGAAGGATGGGGTGTGGGGGCTTAAAGAAGCAGAGCTTTCTATATTTAACATTCTTTCATATGTATTTGACAGCTAGAGGCAAAGTCTAGAAAATGTTCGTTTTTTTTTTCTTTTTCTTTTTCATTCTTTTCTTTTTCTTTTTTGTTCTTTTCTTTTTTTTTCGTTCTGTTCTTTCTTTTTCGTTCGTTCTTTTTCGTTCTGTTTTTTTTTCGTTCTTTTTCGTTCTTTTTCGTTCTTTTTCTTTTTTTTCTCTTTCTTTCTTTCGCTGAAAAATGACAGGGGAATCCAATTGATCACCTCAGCCAACACTTGTTTTATAAGTTGACCCGACTGTTCTTGTTTAATTTTTTTCTACACGCAAATACACCAAAGAACAAAAACAACCCTGCAGTGGAAGAAGTGACAGGTTTTGGAACAACCTTTGCCTAAGGCGCTATATTTCAAAGAGCAGAAAGCTTTTTGTGTGTTTCATAACCTTGTTACTATGACTCTTACCTAATGGTTATGGGTGGAATCTGGGGTGCCAAATAATTAGCTTTGTTATATTTCACATAGTCAATAGTGAGGAGTTCTTGGATCTGCTCCTTCTACCACTGACTCTTACCTTACTCCTATGCCCTGTACACACGATCCGTTCATCCGATTAAAAAACGGTCTGATGGACCGTTTTCATCAGACGAACCGATCGTGTGTGGGCCCTATCGTTTTTTTTTTTCCCCATTGGTGAAAAAACGTAGAACCTGTTTTAAAATAATCTGATGGTTTAAAAAACGATAGAAAAAAAAACAACGTCTGTGGGGAAATCCACGCATGCTCAGAATCAAGTCGAAGCATGCTCGAAGCATTGAACTTAATTTTTCTAAGCACGTCGTTGTGTTTTACGTCACCGCGTTCTGACACGATCGTTATTTTTAATTGATGGTGTGTAGGCAAGACTGATGAAAGTCGGCTTCATCGGATATCTGATGAAAAAAATCCATCAGACAGTTTTCACCGATCGTGTGTACAGGGCACTACACTTCCTGCTGCATCCTGAATCATATAACATGAAAAGGAAAGTGAAACTGTTTTCTATTTCAATGTTTTTTATTCAGTTTTTAAATGACAATAAAAACATAATGTAACCAAAGCGAGTTCAGACTGACAATGTTATAGTCATTACACAAGAACACAAGAACATGGTAACAATAACATATTTAAAGGATGATGGGTTCAGTCAGGAACCCATGTAAAGTCCATCAGTAGGTACAAGGAACTGCGCCAGAGTGCTCAACCCTGAAGGCGATAACCCATATAGCAATACATAGTCTGCTATATTCTAAGAAGAGCTCAAGCAGTCTTATGGGCCTTGCTTCTGTCCAACATTGTAGGCCCGGTGGAGGGGTCAAGCAGGACTACACCTGGCCACTATGCCACCAGGGCAGGCGATAACCATAATTATGTATCTATAGAAAATATATTAAAGTGAGACTATTTTCCAATAGCTGAGCAGAACTGGCAATACAGGTACAGAGTCCCCAACAAAACAAATGAGAATGTACATCAAACTGGTTGATCATTTTTAGTCCACAAGCCTTTACCAGTAGCCAAAATCACAGTTCTAGGTGAATTGACCCTTCAAGAATAAGCTGGTACAAAAAACATTTATTTAGAGTCTAATAAGTTATACGATCAAGCGTCTACACAACTAAGGCTACATAGAATGTTTTTAGATAAAAACTGGAGAATCAAATATTTAAGTCTGTTACAATCAGATTTAAGATGTCTGTAGGAAAGGAAAAGTAAGATATTCCCCTTTTTTTTTTTTTTTTTTTTTTTCAATTCCTCATCATTTAAATGTCGAATACATAGGATGAGGATGGAATAGTTAAATTTACATAATAACCTAGTCCTTTTCCTCACCTTCTCTCTATCAACTCTATTGTCTCTGACCATCTCTAGTATCATTTCTGTAGTCCCTGACCATCTCTAGTATCATGTCTGTAGTATCTGACCATTTCCTGTATTATGTCTGCAGTCTCTAACCATCTCCTGTATTGTGCCTGCAGTCCCTGACCATCTCTAGTATCTTGTCTGCAGTCTCTGATCATCTCTAGTATCATGTCTGAAGTATCTTTTTTTTTTTTATAATTTATTTTTATTTATTTTTTCCGAGGGTACACTAATCAAACAGACACACAGCCATAATCACACAATTGGCAATTAACAAATTATCATAATTATAAAACCACACAGTTAAAAATGTTTTTGTTTAAAGATAATGAAGTCTTATCTATTTCCTAGTGTAGCCCCTTGTGTCTTCCCCCTTGCACCAGCCCTCCCTCCCTCCCTATCCCCCTCCCTCCCGCGGAAACGTAATCTTCTTGTGTTGCTTTAACAGAGAAGTTCTGGTTTACAATGACGTGTTCGATGTTAATTCGGGTGCTTGGCTAGGGTTTGAGAAAAGCGTTGTAGTCTTCCCGTAGGCCTGCTATAGGGGGATAGCTAAGCAGGGGGTCTCTGACCATTTTAGAAGGGGATTGTTCCCAATGGACCGGTCAAGATTTCATTGTTAGTTCTCTCTTCGGGGGATCTCTCTCTGCTCTTTAGCCATGGTCCCCACAATTTTGCAAATTTCCAGTAATTCCCCTGCCGAGTGAAGCACACTCTTTCACTGGAAATTGTTTGGTTTATGATCGCCGTCCAGTTTCCTATAGACGGGGGATCGGGGGCCTGCCATTTTTGGGCAATTATTTTGCGAGCCTGAAAAAGGCATCTTATTACTGCTTCCCGGCTACCTGGCAGGACTCGAGTGTCCTCAATGCTACCTAGTAGGCAGGTCAAAGCTTCTGGTTCGAGAGAGGATCCAAAGGCCTTGTTAATCCTTGCGATTATCTCTGCCCAATAGCGGTATAGCTTAGGACATTTCCAGACCATATGGATAAGATCTCCTTTACCTTTACATCTTGGGCATTCGTTGTTTTGCCTCCAACCCAGTTTAAACATCTTTTGGGGAGTGTAGTATACTCTGTGCAGTAAGAACAGATGGGACAGTCTCTGCGATGGAGTCAATGACACCAATACTCCTTGTTGCAATATCTTGTCCCATTGATCAGAAGTCATTTCCCCTAAGTCGCCTTCCCACCCCTCCCTACTCTTGGTGGGGCCCGCTCTACTTATCGCTCTGGACCCTAGGCAAGTATACATTAATGATATTAAGCCTTTAGATGTACTGGCCTTAATTACTTTAATAAGGGCAGGGATTTTTGCCCATGTAACAGTTTGGGATCTAAATTGGGTTTGCATGGCATGGCGAACCTGGAGGTACGTATAGAACGTCTTATTAGATATCCTATATTCCCTTACCAAGTCCGAGAATAATTTCATGGTTCCCCCCTCGAACAATTGTATTAAGCGATTTATCCCCTGTCTTTCCCACTCCTCCGGTTTCTCTATGCTTATTACCTCCTGTATATTGTTGTTACTCCATATGGGGGAAAATTCAGTTACCCCGGAGTATTCCAGATATGCCTTTGTTATCTGCCATATTTTTCTGACTAGTTTTATGGTTGGGTATTTGTGGGGAAAAAAGTCTGCCTCTAAGGCTTCCACCAATAGCTTATGCGGATTCCCTGCTAACAGTAGTCGACTGTTGGGACACTCGTGGTCTGTGGTTCCACAACCCGCCAAGTGTTGCAGCTGGGATGCTACAAAATATAGCCTTGGGTGTGGAACCGCCAGACCCCCTTCTTTTACAGGGAGTTGTAGTGTTTGCAAGCTGATCCTGGCTTGGCCCCCCCTCCATATTAACTCTCTAAATAACGTCTCTATTTTCTTAAACCAAACCTGGCCTAGCCAAATAGGGGAATTATGTAACAAGTATAGCAGCTGTGGCTGCCATACCATTTTAATAAGGTTACAGCGCCCTGCTACCGACAGCGGGAGCCGTTTCCATATGTCACTCTTTTGTTTTAGTTTGAGTAGCAATGGGGCGATATTAATGTTAGCGTATTGGGTGACGTCCTTAGTGACCCAGATCCCTAAATATTTCAGTCTGGTGACCACGCTCAGTTGGGGCACCCCTGGTATTAACTGGACATCGAGTGGTTCCAGTGGTAGCAGGGCGGATTTATCCCAATTGATAGTCAGGCCTGAAAGCTGTCCAAATTCCCCTACCATTTTTACTACACTTCCCAATGAGCTCTCGACATCTCCCAAAAAAAAAAGCACATCATCCGCGAATAGTGCAATTCGGTCTTCCCCCGCCTGTCTCCTGAACCCGCCTACGTCCGTCCTCGATCTTGCCATAATTGCCAGCGGCTCCATAGCGAGGGCAAACATAAGGGGGGATAGAGGGCACCCCTGTCTTGTTCCTCTCTCTAATTGGAACACCTCTGAGAGCTCGTTGTTAATTCTGATTTTAGCCCTGGGTTCACTATACAATAGTCTAACCCATCTGATAAAAAGGGGTCCGAAGCCAAAAACCTCTAGCACTCTCCACAAGTATGCCCATTCCAAGCTATCAAAGGCTTTTGCGGCATCAAGGGATAGCACTGCTCTAGTCCCTCTGTTGTCTGTTGGTGTTTGTATATTTAAAAAAAGCCTTCTAATGTTTGTGCTCGTTGCCCTACCTGGTATAAAGCCAGTCTGGTCTGGATGAATTAACTTATTAATGTGCTTATTTAACCGAGTGGCGAGTACCTTAGCGAGGATCTTTACATCGGTACACAATAGGGAGATTGGACGGTAGGATGAGGGATCTAGTGGATCTTTTCCCTCCTTATGTATTACTATGATAGTCGCCTCCACCATTGAGCTAGGGAGTGACCCCTCACTTGTTGCCCCCTCCAATGTCTTCAATAGTTCTGGGAGCAATACCTCCCCATACCGTTTGTATACCTCTATTGGCAGCCCATCTGGGCCTGGAGACTTTAGGTTGGGCATTCCTGCCACTGCTTGCTTTATTTCCTCTAAAGTGATTGGTGACTCTAGTTCCTGCTTCTCCTTTGTTGTCAGTGTAGGGACTGATATTGTCTGGAAAAAGGCATCCATAGCTCCTTGCCCTGCCCTCTTTGTGGATTTATACAGCGCCTTATAATAATCACAAAATGTTTGCGTTACCGCTTGCCCTTCTGTAACAATGTCACCCATATCTGTTCTAATTGCTGGGACGTTTGAGGGGGGGGAGTTAGTTCTACACAGCAGGGCCAGTATACGTCCTACTTTCTCCCCCTCTCCAAACTGGCATTGTCTCTGAAGAATTTGCTTGTTCTCGGATCTTCTTTTGATAGCCATTCTATACTCTGCCTGCTTCTCTTCCCATTCTTGCTGTCTCCTTGAGGTGGGCTCCTTAATGTACCTCAGCTCAGCTTGAGTCGCCTCGAGGCCAAGTTTACCCTCTTTGTCTCTAGCTTCTCTTTTCCCTCTTGCTACCTGCTGTATCAGGAGTCCTCTTAAAAAGGCCTTCAAGGAGTCCCAGACCACCCCCGTCGATGCCGACCCCGCGTTGAGTTGTACATATTCTTTTATTTTAAAAACCAGGTTACCCGCATCGCCAATCAACTCGAGCCAGCCCGGGTTGAATTTCCATTCGCCACGAGGCGACCCGGACCCAATCTTGACTGTCAGCAGCAGCGGAGAGTGGTCTGACACACCTCTGGGACCGTACTCTATCCCCCTAACCAGGGGCAATGCTTCCTCATTAGCCAGAGCCATGTCAATTCTAGAGAGCGTCCGATGTGTGCTCGAGTAGCAAGAGTATTGCCGCGACTGGGGGTGATAAGTTCGCCATATGTCCCTGATCCCCATTTCCTCCAGGAGCCGTACCAATCGACCCTCACTTGGTGATCTGGTTTTGCTCCCAGGAGGGAATCTGTCTAGGCTTCTATCCAACACCTCATTGTAGTCCCCTACCGCTATTACTGGGACTCCCATTTTATCCATGGTAAATTCAAAAAGTTTGTGTAGGACCTCAGGTTTAAACGGGGGGGGGATGTAGATGTTAGCCAGGACACATGGTCTATTCGCAATTACACAAAAGAGAAATATATACCGTCCTTGGTCATCTATACTAGACTCTGTGCAAGAGAACAATACTCCCCGTTCCACCAGTATGCTCACCCCCCTCGAGTAGGAGGAGTACACTGAGTGATACTGGGACTGGAACTTTCGACTATTTAGCTGGGCCATTGTGTCTCTAGTCAGGTGTGTCTCTTGAAGACACAAGATTCCTGGCTTACTCTCATCCAGAAATGACATAACTGATACCCTCTTGATTGGGTCCCCCATACCTCGCACGTTCCAGGAAACAATAGTCAATGTCTTATCCTGCATCTAAGAGTATGTGTACAGCAATGGGGTACATGGATCTTATCCTCAAAAAGAGGGCTATATTCCTCTCACTCCTCGCTAAGTAGTCACCCGCAGCACTGTAGGCCCTTCCTCCTTTCTCCTTTCTCTGAAGTATCTAACCATCTCCTGTATCGTGTCTGTGGTGTCTGACCATCTCTAGTAATCTGTCTGCAGTCTCTGACCATCGCTAGTAACCTGTCTGCCGTGTCTGATCATCGCTAGTAACCTGTCTGCCGTCTCTGACCATCGCTAGTAACCTGTCTGCCATCTCTGACCATCTCTAGTAACCTGTCTGCCGTCTCTGACCATCTCTAGTAACCTGTCTGCCGTCTCTGACCATCTCTAGTAACCTGTCTGCCGTCTCTGACCATCTCTAGTAACCTGTCTGCCGTCTCTGACCATCTCTAGTAACCTGTCTGCAGTCTCTGACCATCTCTAGTAACCTGTCTGCAGTCTCTGACCATCTCTAGTAACCTGTCTGCAGTCTCTGACCATCTCTAGTAACCTGTCTGCAGTCTCTGACCATCTCTAGTAACCTGTCTGCCGTCTCTGACCATCTCTAGTAACCTGTCTGAAGTCTCTGACCATCTCTAGTAACCTGTCTGCAGTCTCTGACCATCTCTAGTAACCTGTCTGCAGTCTCTGACCATCTCTAGTAAATTGTCTGCCGTCTCTGACCATCTCTAGTAAATTGTCTGCCGTCTCTGACCATCTCTAGTAACCTGTCTGCCGTCTCTGACCATCTCTAGTAACCTGTCTGCCGTCTCTGACCATCTCTAGTAACCTGTCTGCCGTCTCTGACCATCTCTAGTAACCTGTCTGCCGTCTCTGACCATCTCTAGTAACCTGTCTGCCGTCTCTGACCATCTCTAGTAACCTGTCTGCCGTCTCTGACCATCTCTAGTAACCTGTCTGCCGTCTCTGACCATCTCTAGTAACCTGTCTGCCGTCTCTGACCATCTCTAGTAACCTGTCTGCCGTCTCTGACCATCTCTAGTAACCTGTCTGCCGTCTCTGACCATCTCTAGTAACCTGTCTGCCGTCTCTGACCATCTCTAGTAACCTGTCTGCCGTCTCTGACCATCTCTAGTAACCTGTCTGCCGTCTCTGACCATCTCTAGTAACCTGTCTGCCGTCTCTGACCATCTCTAGTAACCTGTCTGCAGTCTCTGACCATCTCTAGTAACCTGTCTGCAGTCTCTGACCATCTCTAGTAACCTGTCTGCAGTCTCTGACCATCTCTAGTAACCTGTCTGCAGTCTCTGACCATCTCTAGTAACCTGTCTGCCGTCTCTGACCATCTCTAGTAACCTGTCTGAAGTCTCTGACCATCTCTAGTAACCTGTCTGCAGTCTCTGACCATCTCTAGTAACCTGTCTGCAGTCTCTGACCATCTCTAGTAAATTGTCTGCCGTCTCTGACCATCTCTAGTAAATTGTCTGCCGTCTCTGACCATCTCTAGTAACCTGTCTGCCGTCTCTGACCACCTCTAGTAACCTGTCTGCCGTCTCTGACCACCTCTAGTAACCTGTCTGCCGTCTCTGACCACCTCTAGTAACCTGTCTGCCGTCTCTGACCACCTCTAGTAACCTGTCTGCCGTCTCTGACCATCTCTAGTAACCTGTCTGCCGTCTCTGACCATCTCTAGTAACCTGTCTGCCGTCTCTGACCATCTCTAGTAACCTGTCTGCCGTCTCTGACCATCTCTAGTAACCTGTCTGCCGTCTCTGACCATCTCTAGTAACCTGTCTGCCGTCTCTGACCATCTCTAGTAACCTGTCTGCCGTCTCTGACCATCTCTAGTAACCTGTCTGCCGTCTCTGACCATCTCTAGTAACCTGTCTGCCGTCTCTGACCATCTCTAGTAACCTGTCTGCCGTCTCTGACCATCTCTAGTAACCTGTCTGCCGTCTCTCACCATCTCTAGTAACCTGTCTGCCGTCTCTGACCATCTCTAGTAACCTGTCTGCCGTCTCTGACCATCTCTAGTAACCTGTCTGCCGTCTCTCACCATCTCTAGTAACCTGTCTGCCGTCTCTCACCATCTCTACTAACCTGTCTGCCGTCTCTCACCATCTCTAGTGACCATGTCCTGCATCATGCCTATAGTCTCTGACTATATCCTGTTGTTTGTCTGCATTTTGATAGTCTCTAATTTTTGCAATGCGTTCCTTTTGGTGATGTTGAGGGTCACACTTGAGCCCCCCCCCATATCGAGTAAGTTGACCACCACTGGCTTAAACCATAGCACACATCGGTGAGTATTCTGTAAACGGTCTGTGAAAATACCCAGAAAGTGTTTACTTTCTAAGTAAGACTGTATAGTGTCAATCTTTCCTCTGGAGGGAGAATTCTCTGCATTGTGTGTCTGGGGTGTAGCGATCTAATCAGCTGCTGTAACATCACAGGAAAACATTCAGTCCCAGTTGTGGGAATAATGATATTCTATAGACTCATTAAAACCTCTTAGAACTGTTTCCAGTGCAAAAAAAAAGATACCACTAGATTATGAACCTGTATGCCATTCCCTCTATGTATACTTTGTTTATGCAAGCATGACTGCAAATGAAATCTGAATATGCATTAATGTACAAGACGGATTTAAGTGCTCAGTGTATGAATGCAAATTGATTAAGTACATAAGGAAACAAATGTGCGCATAATAGATTGAGAGCGCGCCAGAAAAGAAAGGACTGGTTGCACTGTGCTGTGGTATAGTTTTTGTTTTTAATCTTAAAGTGGCGTTCCACACAAAAATGGAGCTTCCGCTTTTTGGAATCCCCCCCCCCCCCCTCCCCTCCGGTGTCACATTTGGCACATTTCAGGGGGAGGAGGGAGCAGATACCTGTGTAATACAAGTATTTGATCCCATTTCCGGGCATAGATCACCGCGGTGACTTACGTCCGGCGCCAACTCCGATCCCCCAGCTGTCTTCTGGGAGACACTCAGGTTCCTGGAAGACAGAAGGCATCGGTAGAATCGCACAATGCATCTCACGCATGTGCAGTAGGGAACCAGAAAGTGAAGCCGCGAGCAGTGCTGTATCGCAAAAAGTTGCCTGGTGAAGAAGGGGGGTAAACCTTTCGGAGGTTATTTCACAAAGGAGGCAGGGTGATGGTTCTAATGACGAATCACTTGGAGGCCTAAACCTGGAAGAGGCGGTAGGCCTCTTGATAACATCAAATACAACATGGCGGCATGGGACCAAGTAGTAGCAGGGGAGTAAATGGAGGACACCTTTTTTTTGGGGGGGGGGGGGAGATTTGCTTTGTATTCATTTGTCCATGCTTACGTTTATACAAATACCAGTGTACTGCCATTGATATAGATATAAGCATACAGGATTTACTTCCCCTTTAAGCTGTCCACATAAACCATCCTCCACACTGCCACAGACATCATCACTTCACGCTGTGTTTCAAGCCTTGCTTTCAGAACGCTCTACTGCAGGGTAGTCTTCCCAGTCACGGTTGCAGACTGACAGCAGTGAGAGCCGGCGGTGCGGAGAATGGTCTATGTCAGGGATCTCCAAACATTCTAAACAAGGGACCAGTTTATTGTCCTTCAGACTCTAGGAGGGCTAGACCAGCCAGCGGATGTGGAAATTTTCCTGGTATCAGTGGGAGTGAACATCTGGTATTAAGGGGAAATAATAGTACCCCATTGTTGGTATCATAGGGAGGAATAGTGCCCCATTAGTGGTGTCAGTGAGTGAAATTGTTCTCTATTGACGCTGTCACATGGCAGACTCGTGTGTCGTATTAGAGGGAGGGATAGTGCCTCAAGGGCCGGATAAAGGAAAGCAGTTTGGAGACCGCTGGTCTATGTGGACAGCTTTACCCCGGATCTCTGTATACTTAGATGTGCCCGTTTTAATCGTCAACCACGTGAGTTGCTAAATGTTGCACCTTCATTAAATGTAACCATATTGCTACACTTGTGTGCAAGTGGTATCTCGCGCCGATAAGTGATCGTAGATAATACTAAATGGTGAATAATGTAGCTGCTACCCTAAAATAATCAGCTGATTATCAGAACATTGGATATGGGGGTGGGTGCGCTAATGAAATAGACAAATTATAAATAATAAATACTTAGGGCCAGATTCTCAGAGGCACTACGCTTGCGTAAATGGATATGCGCGGCGTAATTGTAAATGTGCGCCGGCGTATCGATGCGCCGTAAACACAGAACCACATACGCCAGAAAATCTTTTTCGACTGAGCGGAGAAAATGCTTTAAGCTAGCGCGGCGTAGGCGCATAGTTACGCATCGAGCATATTCAGCTCCCTATTGAATTAGCATGCAAATATGCAAATGAGGGAGATGCGCGGATTCCCAAAACTACTCGCGTTCGGCGAAGGCTACGCGTGGTGCGCGGAACACGAAAGCCTTGAAAAAAACATACCCCTCATAAAAGCACGGGTAACTTTGCTCAAGACCGTGTGCAAGTCAGCTGGAGAGCAACTACAGCAGCACCATAACGGACGAGCTGAGCAATCACACTTACTGGACAACACATTCGTATGCCAACATGCCAGGGGCAGCCATGGTCTTATCACTACTAATGTATGCAGAGGAAGAGGCGCATAGAAGGAGGAGGGGGGCACGTGAGAGGATCTACCGAGCGCGCATGAGCCTCTTTGGCATGGGTAATGAGGAGGTGTATCGCATCTTCAGATTCAGCCCTGCTGCCATCCTGTAAATAACCACAGCCCTGCAGGATGACATCACCAGCCCAACACAGCGCTCACATGCACTGCAGCCACGGGTGAAGGTCCTGGCAACACTGAATTTCCTCGCCAGTGGTTCATTCCAGCGTACAAGTGGAGTTGTGGCTGGGATGTCACAAACCAGCATGAGCAGATGTCTGCACCAGGTTATCCCCGCAATCCTCAGACGCATGTCCCACCACATCATCAGACCCACCACTGAGGACCTGCGGCAGAAGGCAATGACAGATTTCTACAGACTTGCCAGATTCCCACGCACCATCGGGGCCATTGATTGCACACATGTGGCACTACAGCCCCCCAGTGCCACAGAGCACATATACCGCAATCGGAAGCACTGGCATTCCATCAACGTACAGGTGATAGCTGATGCCAAATACCTCATATGGCACGTCCGTGCCAAAGACCCCGGATCCAGCCATGACAGCTACATATACCGTCAAAGCACCATCCCAGCAGATTTTGAGCAGAACATGTATGGAGACAGCTGGCTGGTTGGTGAGTGACAATGGTGGCAGGCATGACTGTCCCCCCCCCCCCCCCATGATGCACACCTCACAAGGGGCACATGCACTACTAACATCCTCCTGTCTTTTCACTTCCAGGTGATGCGGCATATGTACTTGGACCCCATCTCATGACTCCTTTCCGGAATCACCAAACCAGAGGAGAGAGAAGATACAATGAAGCACACACCAAAACCCGTGCAGTGGTTGAGCGCACATTTGGCATCCTGAAGTCCCGTTTCCGATGCCTGGATAAGTCTGGGGGGGCCCTGTTGTATTCCCCAAACTTTGTGGGTCAGATCATCGGTGCATGTTGCATTCTGCACAACTTTGCCATGAGAAAGGGCCTGCAGCTTGCCCTACGTGATGACCTGACCCCCCAACCAGACAGCCCCCCCCCCCTGCCAGAGGAGACCCCGTCTGCTGATGGAAGAGCAGTCAGGAGTTGCCTCGTGTTACGAATCTTTGACCGTTAAACACACACATTCAGCATGGCACACAGACAATGCACGCATGTACACCACTGTGGTCCCTAGATCACACACACCACATCCACATCACATTGGATTAGCCCAAGTCCAGCATGTAGGACTTGGGAGCAGCAACGCCGCGTCAAGGCCCCAATGGTGTCGCTGTCCATTCACACAGCCGTGGGGATAACATCTCCCCAACGGCCGAGGGTGACACCCCTTACTGGCAGGAGTGCCACCCCCCCACATTCACACACCATTCACACTGCACCGTGTGCAGTATCATAAAAAATAAAAAAAAGCTCTTTACCAGAGCATTAAAAAAAAAAGCTCTTCACCAGAGCATTAAAAAAAAAAAAAAAAAAAAAATCTTTACCAGAGCAATAAAAAAAAAGCTCTTTACCAGAGCAAAATATACAAATCCAATAATTACTGGGCCTGGTGTCGGCTCCGCCTGGTGCCACGGCTCCTGCCCCTCACTTGCCTGGGGGCAGCCACAGGTGGGGGGGGTTTCAGGTTGAGGAGAAGCATCCCCACGTTCCTCCCTGGCTGCCTGCATGCCCTCCAAGGCGACCGCAATGCGTGTCAGCACAGCCGTCTGGTCCTGGACAGCAACCCGCAGACCTTTGACCTCCCCCACAAGGTCTGAGGTGGTCGTCTGCAGCTCCGCCAGGCTGGTGACTGTCGCTGCACTGTTGCCAGTGACATCGAGGATGGCATCCGTTATGGCATCCGAGGAGGCCAGGCTGTCGGCCAGGCGCCTCCTTTCCCCAACAACCTCAGAAAGATGCAGATTTTGCTGGTCCTGCTGTCTGGCCAGCTGTTCAGGCATAATCTTAGGAACACCCCTCGTCTTCCTAGTCGCCTTCCTGGGAGTGGCAGGGGACCTGGCATAAGGGGAGGATGTTGAGGGGCCGGAGATGAGGGGGGTGGAAACAGAGGGACTGGAGAGGTTGGGGGTGGACACTGAGGGGCTGGAAAAAGATGGGGGGGGGATGGCTTGGGCTGGTCCGGGCAACCCATGGTCCTCCTCCAAAACCAGGTAGAGGTCCTGGTCAACAATCTCCTCCTCAACCGCCTCCTCCGTAGAGGTGTTCCCAGATTCCTCCAAGTCCTCTTCCAGGGGGGCAGCCAGAGGGACTGGATGCTTGGGGGATGTCTCCGGATGGGCTCTGGCAGCAACAGATGGCCTCGCTCCCTCCTGCACATCTGTGGATGACACAAAAGATGCAGATGTTGGTGGACCCACACACTTGGCACATGTTCCCTTCCACCCCCACACATGCTACATAACCGTATATAAAACACACTTACCTGTCCTCAGGGCTGGCACAACAGACTCGTAGCCCCCAACTCCCTCAACCTGCTCCCTCTGCAGGCAGCGGGCGACCACCTTCTCCTCCTCAGTCAGGCGGACGTTGCAGGGTGGGCCCCCTCCAGTGCCCCTGGCATGCTGAGCTCTCGCAGCCAGCTTGCCCTTCACGAGACGCCGCAGGTCGTTCATCTTTTTTAGAATGTCCTGCGGTGTCCGGACCTCATGTGAGAGGGCATTCACCTGGCAAGCCACCTTCATGAGGATTTCATCCCTCCGGGATTTGCTGGTCTGGGCACTGTCAGCACCATGGCGCCTGGAATCGTATTTCTCCATTGCCGCGATGATAATGGCCCTCTCCTCTGGGGAGAATTTTTCTTTCTCCTCTCCTTCCCAATATCAGCCATGGTCCTGCAAAAGTTTTCCCGTGACAATCCAAAAAATGGGAGACTTTCTTTCTCGTACATCACGGGACACAGAGCAGCATATTCATTACTATATGGGTTATATGGAGTACCTTCAGGTGTGGACACTGGCAATCTCAAACAGGAAGTCCCCTCCCTATATAACCCCCTCCCATAGAGGAAGTACCTCAGTTTTTTCGCCAGTGTCTTAGGTGTTGGTCACGGAATAGCTTTGCCTCCACATTCTTGGGATTAAGGTGGGCTAACCGGATCTGTCCAAGGAGCCTCAGTGCCAAAGTGGACAGTACCCGGGCCCCAAACCGTGGGGTTTTGCCTATAATGCTCCTCTCTAGAAGGCTGGACCCTGGGCCCAGGACTTGGAGTTTTCTAAACCAAAAGATCCTGTTTGCCAGGGTGCTGTATAGGTCCAGGACAGCGGTTCCTTCCAGGACCCCAGTGCCTGAAGGTCTACTACGCTACCCACGGAGATGGGAGAAGATTGGACCGTTTTGCAAACGTCCTGCGGCCATGGAGCAGGTAAGAGGGGAGCCTGCGGGACTTGGTTCGACAGCAGGCCCTCCAGGGGAGATCTTAAGGGGGGTAGCCTGAGTATGCTCTGCATTGGCACCATGGTCACTATGTCTGATGGACAGGATGCCCTGAAATGTTCCCCCCCCATCACTTGATCCCCCTACCTATCTATGTATGTTTGCTAGCTACCTGCTGCTCGCTGGTTGAAGATCTTTAAAAAAAAAAAAAAAAAAACAGATCTGTCTCTAGGCTAAAGGGACTCCTTAGGGGCCTGTTTTTAGCCTTACCTAGCCGGGATTCAAATCTGCCGCCTGATGCGTCCTCCAGCCTGCATTCCTGGGCTCCAGAGTGCGTCTCCTCCCGGGCTCTCCTCCCCCGACAGTCGCGCGCGTGCATATAGAAAATTTTTCGCGCCGTTCGGGAGGGGGGGGGGGGGGGGCGGGGAGCGTGACTGCAGTGTAGACTGGGCGTGCCTTCAATTGCTGTTATACACAGCAGGCGCGTTCTTAGCTCAGTTCAAAGCTGAGCTGGAAGAGAGAGGACGTAGAGCTGGCAGCACAGTGACTCCCGGTGGCGAGAAGGGGTACGGGTACTACATGCTGGAGTCAGCTCCAATACTTTTGGTTAAGCCAAAAATCCCCTTGGCAACAGGTTGAATGCTGGCAAACATGTTGGGGGTGGGGCTGTATGTTGTGAAAAACAATAATATTATAAAGGAAAACATACTGAGCCCCACCGTTTTTGGGCATTAGTGATCCTATTGTCCCCTAAACCTTATTTTTTGTACTCCTGGCTATAACAGTCTGTTGTTGTAAGCGGAGTCCCTCGGTTTTGTATTATGGCTTCCAAAGGTTCAGGATCAAAACACAAAAAAAAAAAGGGCAAAGACAAAGGGGTTCCTCCTCTGGTTCTGATGATATGCCAATACTTTCCCCACAGGTTATTCCTATAGGGGTCACCTTGGATAAGCCATTAAGGGGGTCTGGTGCTGAGGCTGGCCCAGATCGGCCCAACCCTGTGTTATCAGAGGAGATGCTAGCCGTCACCCTAGGGGGGCTAGAGAAAAAAGTTTACAGCTATGATCGCTGGCTCTATTTCTGGCAAGAAGCGGACTAGATCCCCATCGCCAAAAGGTGTATCCTCGGATGCTGAGATTCTCTCTCCGGAGGAATTAGAATTTCAGGAGGATCGCTTGGACCAGAACCTAGAGGAAGGATCTACCACTGAGGAATCGTTTTCAGCCTCCCAGACGGAGAGTCTGTGGGTCCAGTCTTTGACAGACATGGTCCGCTCGGCATTTAATTTGCCATTTCCAGAGCCTCAGGTTCCTGCGGTATCCTCTTTGGGTTCTTTTAAAGCGCCTTTAAGCAACGCAGCTTTTCCGGTCCATCCTCTGTTAGAGGAATTGGTTTTTCCAGGATTGGGACGACCGGGCAGAACTTTTTCTGCCGCCTAAAGCCTACGGCCACATTACCCTGAAAGCGCCCGATCTCGTCTGATCTCGGAGGCTAAGCAGGGTCGGGCCTGGTTAGTGCCTGGATGGGAGACCGCCTGGAAGGTTTTCTGTTAGTTACCCTATGGAAGAGAATTTTTTCTAAAAAATGGGCGCTCCCAACTGTGGACGCAGCCATCTCATGTGTGAATAAATCATTAACTGGCCCGGGGGAAAACATACAAATGTTTAAGGTCCCGGTCGATAAACGTTTAGAGACACGTTTTCAAGCATCCTTTGCTACGGCAGGAGCAGTGGTACAGCCAGCAGTGGCTGCAATTGGAGTTTGTCAGGCGTTAAAGGACCAGACAAGACGGATGCTTAAAGACATCCCTGCCCAATAGGCAGAGGAGTTATTGGATATTCCCAGAGCTCTGTGCTTTGCGGTAGAGGCTATAAAAGACTCCATCCAGCAGGCGTCTCGTTTGTCACTATTTTTAGTGCATATGAGAAGGCTCTTATGGTTGAAGAACTGGGCGGCCGAGCCCCATGCAAAAGACTACTGGCAGGTTTTTCCCTTCCATGGAAAGATCTGGATAAATACATTCAGACTGTTCAAGTGGCAAAAGTACCCTTTTACCAGTCAAAAGAAGTTCCGGGGTCCTGCGTTTAAAAGGGCAGCTCCCCCCTGTTCCGGGGCCCTCAAATTCCAGGCAGTATCGGGCCTCCTGCACGATCAAACTTTTAACAATGGATCGCAAGGACAGGCCTCTGGGGGCAAGAGGCCATGGTATCGATCCCCGACAGAGGGGGTCCGATCATCTGTGGCCACAGGCTACAGATTAGAATTTCTAAAGTTTCCTCCACAAGGAAGGCCTCAATGCGGGCGGCACTGGATCATCTGCTGTACCAGGGCATAATGGTAAAGGTACCAGCCCAAGAACAGGGGCTAGGTTTCTATTCCAATCTGTTTGTCATACCAAAGCCCATCGGCGATGTCAGACCAATTTTGGACCTAAAAGGTTTAAATGCTTACCTAAGGGTTCGCTCTTTCCGGATGGAATCCGTTCGGTCAGCAGCCGCCACACTCCAGAAGGACGACTTTCTGGCTTCTATAGACATAAAGGATGGTTACCTTCATGTACCAATCTTTCAGCCACATCAAAGATTTTTTACGCTTCGCAGTGATACAGCGTCACTTCCAATTCGTGGCGCTCCCCTTCGGGCTGGCTACGGCCCCCGGGTATTCACGAAGGTCCTAGCTCCAATTCTAGTCAATCTAAGGATCCAAGGGGTCTTGGTCCTAGCATACCTGGACGACCTTTTAATCATAGATCACTCGCTTCCTTGGCTGGAATGCGCAGTAGTTCTCATGGTTCAGTACCTCGAGAGGTTCGGCTGGGTCCTAAACCGGGGAAAAATCAGCATTTCAACCTACAAAGCAGTTGGAATATCTCGGCATGAGATTAGACACAGAACAGCAAAAGGGGTGTTCCTGCCCCTGGTAAAGGTCGAGGCTATCAAAAAATTGATTCAATTGGTTCTAAGCAAAAGAGAACCAACTATTTGCCTATGTATGCGATTACTAGGCAAACTAATGGCCATGTTCGAGGCGATACCGCACGCTTCACACTCGCGTCCTACAGAAGCGAGGCGCTGTGGCTTAGTTGGTGAAAGTGCCTGTCTAGTAAACTGGAGATCCTGAGTTCAGATCTCAGCAGTGCCTGCCGTGGCGTCCTTCCAAACAATTCTAGCAGCTTGGAGCAAGGGAGCAAAGGCCTTGGAGTTTCCTGTGACGCCGTCATTAAAGGTCCGGCAGAGTCTATGCTGGTGGTTAAACCCTCAGAACCTTCTGAAGGGGAGTCTTTCTGCCCAGTGGTCTGGAAGGCTAGAGAGCGGTCTTGAACGAGTTCACTCGCCAAGGAACTTGGGCAGAGGCGGAGAGGCAGCTGCCCATCAATATCTGGGAGATCGGAGCGGCTCGGCTAGCCCTCCTGGCATAGACATCCAGATTACAGGGGTCCTCGGTGAGAATTCATTCAGACAATGCCACAGCGGTGGCATATATGTGAACCACCAAGGGGGAACCAAGAGTCAAGCCACTCAGAGAGAGATGAGCTTGGTTTTTCGGTGGGCAGAGGTTTATGTACCCTGCATATCGGCGATATTCATTCCCGGGGTGGACAACCTGCAGGCGTACTTCCTAAGTCGCCAAACCATGTCGCCGGGGGAGTGGTCTCTGCATCCACAGGTCTTTCAGACAATCTGCCAGAAGGGGGGAGTGCCAGACGTGGACGTCATGGCATCAGGATTCAACAAGAAGCTAGACAGGTTCATGTCTCGAACGAGGGACCCTATGGCCTGCGGAACCGATGCGTTGGTTTGCCCTTGGCATCAATCATAACTTCTATATGCATTTCCCCCGCTGCAGTTACTACCCCGCCTGTTGCGCAGGATCATAGCACAGGCCGGTTATCCTGGTAGCCCCAGCTTGGTACCGGAGGGCATGGTACTCACTAGTTTTGAAATTGGCAGCGGGAGGCCCTTGGACTCTTCCTCTATGGCCAGACCTACTCTCACAAGGCCCGATCCTCCACCCTGCATTACGGCGTCTAAATTTGACGGCCTGGCGGCTGAATCCCTGATTCTCAGGGGTAGAGGTCTGTCTAGGCAGGTAATCCCTACCCTCATTAAGGCTAGAAAGCCGGCCTCCAGGGTAATTTGTTACAGGGTTTGGAGGGCCTACGTAGGCTGGTGTGAGGCTAAGAGATGGTTTTCCCGCAAGTATACCATTGATAGAGTATTGAGTTTTCTCCAGCTAGGAGTGGTTAAAGGCCTGGCATTAAGCACGATCTAGGGACAGATTTCAGCCTTATCAGTGTGGTTTCAGAGGCCGCTGGCCGCCCACTCGCTGGTTAAGACCTTCATACAAGGAGTCTTACGTGTTAATCCTCCAATCAAATCACCACTTTGTCCATGGGACTTAAATCTTGTTCTGTCAACTCTACAGAAACAACCCTTTGAGCCGTTGGCTGAGGTACCTTTGGTTTTACTGACTAGAAAGTCGGTATTTCTGATCGCCATAGTTTCGGCCAGGAGAGTATCGGAATTGGCAGCCTTATCTTGTAAGGAACCATATCTCATTTTTATAGGGCGGTTTTCCGTCCTCATCCTTCCTTTTTACCAAAGGTTATATCCAGTTCCACCTGAACCAGGATGTGGTACTTCCATCCTTCTTTCCAAAACACCTCTAGAAAGGAGGGGTTGCTGCATACGTTGGATATTGTCAGGGCCATAAAGGCCTATCTTAAAGCTACAGAGAAGGTTCGGAAAACAGATGTGGTGTTCGATTTACCGGAAGGGCCCAAGATGGGTCAGGCAGCTGCTTGATCCACCATCGCAAGATGGATTAAACAATTAATCGTTCAGGCCTGCGGTTTGAAGAGGTTGCCTCCTCCTTTGTCGGTAAAGGCCCATTCTACCAGGGCCATGGGCACCTCCGGGGCAGCACATCATCAGATCTCTATGGCTCGAATATGCAAGGCAGCAACGTGGTCGACAGTCCACATATGTACAACATTTTTATCAATTGGACGTAAGAAGGTATGCGGATACAGCCTTTGGACAGGCAGTACTACAGGCCGCGATTCAAGCTCCTCAGGATCTGAGGATTTACAAGATTTACATTTCTTGTCTAAGTTGGATTTACTAGTATTTGAGTATACCTCTAAATTAAATCCTTTTTTGGAAGATGTCTCCCTCCCCTCATTAAAGCATTGCTTTCGGACATCCCATATAGTAATGAATATGCTGCTCTGTGTCCCGTGATGTACGAGAAAGAAAGAGATATTTTAATACAGCTTACCTGTAAAATCTTTTTCTTGGAGTACATCACGGGACACAGAGCTCCCACCCTTTTTTGGGGAACATTTTTGGGAGGCATACTGCTTGCTACAAAACTGAGGTACTTCCTCTATGGGAGGGGGTTATATAGGGAGGGGACTTCCTGTTTGAGATTGCCAGTGTCCACACCTGAAGGTACTCCATATAACCCATATAGTAATGAATATGCTGCTCTGTGTCCCGTGATGTACTCCAAGAAAAAGATTTTACAGGTAAGCTGTATTAAAAAATCTTTTTTGCGCTGCACAGGCGCATGTGTGGGCGCATTATATACACAGCGCCGGCAAATCGTAGGGAGGCTTTGCGCATGCGCAGAAGGCAACCACGTCACGGTGCGGGTCATCCATGTCACGGCGCATGCTCCGTTCGTCCCGGCCTTCATTTGCATGGGGTCACGCTTCATTAGAATGCAACACGCCCACTTCCCTCCTACTTTGGAGTTGCGCCGGATTACGCCAATGAATTTCTGCTACGCAGGCGCATCTTGGAGCGCATTTGCTTAGAGAATACGGTACTTGCCACTCTGCATTACATCGGCATAATGCATCTGAGATGCGCTATGCCTGCATAATTATGCGCGCATCTACGAGAATCTGGCCCATAAACTGCAATGGAATAAACACTTAGAAAAATACTGGAAAAAAGCTGGAATGATCCAGTGCAAAAGTCCATAAACGTCCGTGCTAATAATAATATCATTCGGAACCTACAAATTGTGTAAAGGTACAAATGATGTACATTAAAGTGCAACAAGTGCTATAGAAGTTCTATGAATCCATAAGATGATCCTGTATAATTAAGATCAGATAGGTGCTAATATAGTATCTCGATAAGTTGTCCATCTCCACCTGTATGTATGTTCCACACCCAAAGTGAATGAGTGTAATGCTCCCTTACCAGATGGTGATGACCCTTAGTTTGTTACCAAAAAAAAGGAGTCATAAACAGCTTGTTCAGAAAGATCTGTGTTAACAAATATGTCCTGGTGCTTGATAGGCTTGCAATCAGATGAGTTCCAATGGTTACATGAAATAGAATGATGCCAACATAGTGTAACCGGTTTAATTTAAAAGTACAAAGATACAAAAAAGGTGCCAAGTGGCTGCTTACAGTTAGGTGTGCCCCAAACCCGGCACTGAGGCTAATGCCGCATACACGTCATTTAAATTGATGGTGTGTGGGCAAAACGTCGTTTTTTGTCTTAAAAAACGACCAAAAAAAAATTCCAACATGCTTGAATTTTTTGTGTCGTTTTTCAAAACGTCGTTTTTTGTTTCACAAAAAGTCACCGTGTGTAGCAAAAACGTCTTTTAAAACAACGTTTTTCAACCCGCGCATGCCCAGAAGCTAGTTATGAAGCGAGCTTCAATGGAAAAGAGTGGTGAACGTAACCTCGCTTTTTGTGAAAAAAACGATGGTGTGTATGCAACATCGTCTTTGAAAAGTGACGTTTCAAAAACGTCGTTTTTTACTTCACAGAAAACGTCGTTTTTTTTCCATCACAAAAAATGATCCTATGTACGCGGCATTAGTCGCAAGGGTTGAAAAGATCTCTGGTCCCGGTCCCTGGACGTGTGTCTTAGGCGTGCGTTCCACTCGATCGGAGGTCGGAACCAACGGGACAGGAAGTGACGAGTAGAGCGTGCGTGAATGGATACCGCCTCAATGTACGTTTCGTTGTGAACGTCTTCCAGAAGATATGTTGGCATCATTCTATTATTTCATGAAACCATTGGAACTCATCTGATTGCAAGCCTATCAAGCACCAGGACACATTTGTTAACACAGATCTTTCTGAACAAGCTGTTTATGACTCCTTTTTTTGGTAACAAACTAAGGGTCATCACCATCTGGTAAGGGAGCATTCTACTCATTCACTTTGGGTGTGGAACGTACATACAGGTGGAGGTGGACAACTTATCGAGATCCTATATGAGCACCTATCTGATCTCAATTATACAGGATCATCTTATGGATTCATAGAACTTCTATAGCACTCGTTGCACTTTAATGTACATCATTTGTACCTTTACACAATTTGCCAGTTCCGAATGATATTATTATTAGCACGGACGTTTATGGACTTTTGCACTGGATCATTCCAGCTTTTTTCCAGTATTTTTCTAAGTGTTTATTCCATTGCACTTTATGTATTTATTATTTATAATTTGTCTATTTCATTAGCGCACCCACCCCCATATCCAATATTGCTACACTTAGAGGCGCCTCTCTTCTCTTTACTCTGTAGCTTCTGCTGGATTTTGCTTCCATCTATGGAGGCTTCCATTTGTGGATGGACATTTTATGGTTGCACAACCTATCGCATTGCTATAATCATTTTATATGGACCATAAACGAAAGGACTTATGATTAATTGTTGTGGAACAAATCCTCTGAGTTTCCATTATTTCTTATGAATAAATTCACTTTGATATACCAGTGCTTTGGATTACAAGCATGTTTCTGTAACAAATTCTGCTCACAATCCAAGGTTTTACTGTATTGGAGTTTGTAATGCAAGGCAGGTATTTCACTCGTAGCCTTGTTTTTCTGTTCCGTTGAGTACTCTACATGGCATTTCCTATTCATGGCTGCCCAAAGACCACTCCATGTGTACATTACAGCCTTTATATATTGTACACAGGTACTTCAGAACTGCAGTGACTTTTTCCCATGGTGTCCCATCAGTGAGGGGGAGGCATCTTATCTTCTGTTGTCTTACTAAGGACCTGTGAGAAATCAAGGTCCAGCCCGGCTCCCACAGTCCTCCCTGTCCTTGTCTGCTGATTAAAACATTCCACTACAAGACTGTCTGCTGGATAATGTTGCGGTGGAGTTTAACAATGTTGGTTAATGGGAGGCGTAGATAAAAAGTTTTACCAAAAGTAAATTCATAGCTCGGGACGGTCCCTGATTTTTCGAGGGGTGGTCCCTGATTTTTCGAGGGGCGGTCCCTGATTTTGAACAAAGTCTCTCTGTCCCTCTTTCCTCCTCATTATTATTGTAAAACATTACAGGTGCTGTATATTTCCCCATACCAGGAGGGTTCACATGTGTAGAGAAAAGAAGGTTTTAGCCCAGAGGGAAGCACCAAAGAAAAGGTGCCCCTATAGGCTGAGCGGCTGCCAAGGCAGTGACGGACAGTAACTGAATATAATAAATGTGTTTATTGATGAATAAATTAGATAATGTATATAATAGACAATATCAACAGTATAAAAAGTTCAAAAAGTTTTGATCCTAGTAAGGCTATATTATATAGCTGTAGTGGCCGGCCAATGTTGCACCCATGGATAAATATACAGTTGGGTGCACAAAAATCAACACACAAGACACAACTGGGACAGACAAAAACAAAAAACCGATAGTGAACAGCAGTCCGGACGCTGATAGGAAGCGACCCCGTTGTTATTCCCAGAAGGTATAGCTACCATACTCGTGTGGATAGGATCAGAAGTTTGGGGGAATAGCAAGGGGGAGACCCCTGGGGGAGATAATTAAGGTTTGTATAAAGACAAGATACCCTGTAGTGGAGAAATCTAGCTGACTGGTGTAGTAACTAATAAGTAGAATTTGCAAGATAGTCCATAAAAATTGGGTTCTCACTTGTCTTGTATGGATAATGTCCAAAAAACTGCATATCATGAGGAGATCTGCTCCTGGGAGAGTTGGTGGGTCATGTGATGAGTCTATTTAGAGCCAAATTCCCTGTTATTGGGTAAGTATCTTAGTATCACAGTATTGTGTGGGTAGTCAAGGATGTAAGGACAAAAATGATAGTGTTCCAATATGATCTAATATATCAACTGTATATAGTCCTTGCATTAATTGGTTGAAAGCCCAAGATTTACATAGGGGCGGCAAGTAAACAGTAAGACTCTGCCTGGAATTCCATGTAAAGTAAGAAAAGATCTTACCCAGCTTCAATGGTAGAATGGTGGAGGCTGACTGCCGTATGGAATTATGTGAGTTGGGAAAATGCTAATGCTGCTGATATCAGGCGAAGCATCCAATCAGTCAGTAACAGCCCCCGTCCGTGCTGTCTCAGGCTTAGTGATGACCCGCCGGGATCAGCGCACCATGTCCGTGAATGGACGTGTTGCAGCGCTCCCTCTGAAAGTAGATGAGGGGTGTCTTTGTGCATGAGTCTCTCCCCCTCTCCTGGCTCTCGGTCGGCTCTCAAACAGTTCCTCTGTGCAGTAGAAATCTCCCTCCGTGAAACAGGGAGATTTCTACTGCACAGAGGAACTGTTTGAGAGCCGACCGAGAGCCAGGAGAGTGGGAGAGACTCATTCCCGTGCGCTGATACCATTCTACCATTGAAGCTGGGTAAGATTTTTTCTTACTTTACATGGAATTCCAGGCAGACTCTTACTGTTTACTTGCCGCCCCTATGTAAATCTTGGGCTTTCAACCAATTAATGCAAGGACTATATACAGTTGATATATTAGATCATATTGGAACACTATCATTTTTGTCCTTACATCCTTGACTACCCACACAATACTGTGATACGAAGATACTTACCCAATAACAGGGAATTTGGCTCTAAATAGACTCATCACATGACCCACCAACTCTCCCAGGAGCAGATCTCCTCATGATATGCAGTTTTTTGGACATCATCCATACAAGACAAGTGAGAACCCAATTTTTATGGACTATCTTGCAAATTATACTTATTAGTTACTACACCAGTCGGCTAGATTTCTCCACTACAGGTTATCTTGTCTTTATACAAACCTTAATTATCTCCCCCAGGGGTCTCCCCCTTGCTATTCCCCCAAACTTCTGATCCTATCCACACGAGTATGGTAGCTATACCTTCTGGGAATAACAACGGGGTCGCTTCCTATCAGCGTCCGGACTGCTGTTCACTATCTGTTGTTTGTTTTTGTCTGTCCCAGTTGTGTCTTGTGTGTTGATTTTTGTGCACCCAACTGTATATTTATCCATGGGTGCAACATTGGCCGGCCACTACAGCTATATAATATAGCCTTACTAGGATCAAAACTTTTTGAACTTTTTATACTGTTAATATTGTCTATTATATACATTATCTAATGTATTCATCAATAAACACATTTATTATATTCAGTTACTGTCCGTCACTGCCTTGGTAGCCGCTCAGCCCATAGGGGCACCTTTTCTTTGGTGCTTCCCTCTAGGCTAAAACCTTCTTTTCTCTACATATGCTTGGGCTATGGTGGTGAGCTCATCTCTATGAGAAGTGACAATCTGGATCATTATTGTTTTTGTTTTCGAGGAGGGATTCATAGTTTTTATATATAAAAATCAAGACACAACTGGGACAGACAAAAACAAACAACAGATAGTGAACAGCAGTCCGGACGCTGATAGGAAGCGACCCCGTTGTTATTCCCAGAAGGTATAGCTACCATACTCGTGTGGATAGGATCAGAAGTTTGGTCCACATGTGTGGCTCCTTGCAAGCCTTCTAGTCCCGGGCTTCATCTTGAGGAGGTGGGAACGGCGTGTGGATATTTTTAAATCATTTTTTGGCTATAGGTTTAGAGTTCTATTTCCTGAGCGGTAATTATCAATTTACTAATATATTACATGCACAAATGCTCACAGAATATGAGGTATTGAACATATGGATGTTTTGTTATACCTTTTTAGAGCCAAAAATCCCCTGAAGAAGACTATGACCCAATAAGTTGAAACGCATTGGCGTGTTCGTGTGGATATGAATGAATGAAAACTTATATAGCGCGGCACTGCTCTGTCACTGCCGATCACGTGTACCTGGTGGACATTGCGGTCACCAGGCACGTGCATCGACACCTCAGCGATGCGCCGGTGGCGCGCACCCCTCGGTGGCCAGAGGACCTGAGGCCATAAAAAGACAGTCTCCCGGTATTGCAGAGCCACCTTGTGCCTGTCTTTTTACAATGGCCCGGGTCTGAAGAAGTTAAAATTATATTCCCATTCTTGTACCAATTTTGTCCAATAAAGAATATACAATATTATAAACTGTATAAACTTTCTTGATTAGATTACCTGGCTGCTAAAAAAAACCCTTGGGGGGAATCCTTCCATTCTCTCCTCCTTTTTTGTTCCTCATTTTTGGTCTGATCTATATAGTGGTATATAAAATGCAATATGTATCTATCAAAAGGTGTTTCCCAGGGCTAAACCTTTCATCCAATTTCTAAATTGCTGCATTTGTACATTCCAAAAGACGATATAAAGGAATGATGATAGTTAAGGCACCCAATTTCATCCTTTTTTGAGGGCGTGGCAGAGGGTGTGTCCTATGCCTACATACTTTTGCTAAAAGGCGTCTCTCATTCCTATCACAAAAAGTTGATAGGTGTGTAAATAGGTTGTTCGTTTTGCAAGGGAGTTTGAGAACTTGGTAAATGTGGTGAAGTTTCACTTTGCAAAGAATACCTGATCGCTTGCGAGGGAAAAAAACGAACAAAAATAAACAGAATTTTCAGCGTGCACATAGATGGATGATGGAAGTCGGCAGAACTTCACCTAAAATGTTGTACGTCCCTGCTCTGTGCAGTTGGTTTGGCACACAAAAGCCCAAATCCTCCTCTTCTCGGGTCCTTCGCCGGAGCTCCTGGCCCCTTAATCCTGCCGACTACCCCCAGGGCAAGCAGCTTTCAATAGGGGCACCCAACCAGGCTCATTCCCAAGCTGCGCTGCTCTGTGTGCCCATTCACACACAGCAGAGCTGTAGCTCGGCCCCATCCAGCCCTCTCCTGATTGGCTCAAGAGCTGGGATTGACAGCAGCAGAAGGCAATGTCTCAGCCAATGAAGAGACAGAGTCCTTGGAGAGCTGAGGCACTCCGCCGGATCGAGATTGGGCTCCGCTTGATATTAAGGGGAGCTGCTGCACAGAGAAGGTTTTTTACCTTCATGGATAGAATGCATGAAGGTAAAATAAAAACCTTGATCCTTTGGAACCACTTTAAGCTCTGGGGAAAATTCCCTTGCAAAGTGAAAAGTCTATGTGCCTTTAGAATATCGACCCCAAAGGTAACCCCTTGCAGGTTGGCACGGCTGGGCGAATCGCTGTGGGCGTATGTCGACGTACGTAGCTCTAAGGGGCGTGCGTGACGCCAGAGCCAATGCGTACGTTCGATGTCTGTCTGCCAGCGACCCACGATCGTTCCTCAGAAAGCCAGAACATGGATCTGCCAATGTAAACAGACAGATCCCTGTTCTGTCAGGGAAGTCGGGAGAGAGCGCCTGTTCCTAGTGATCAGGAACAGCGATCTCTCTCTACTCCTTGTCTTTACCTTTCCCCAATAGTTAGAAACCCCTCCCCTTGATCGCTGTATAAATGTCAATTGTCCCAAAAAGTGTCAAGTGTCCAAACTGTCCGCCACAATGTCGCAGTCCCTGCAAAAAATGGCTGATTACCGCCATTCCTAGTAAAAAGAAAAAAATATCCCCCTATTTTGTAGATGCTATAACTTTTGCACAAACCAATCAATATACGCTTGGTTTGTTTTTTGGAGGGGATTTTTATCATAGCAAAAAGTAAAAAATTATGGGGTTTTTTTGTGTGTTTTTTTTTAATCTTTTTTTATTTTTTAGTTTATGGTGCAAAAAAATTAAGTTGTGCAATTCTTCTCTGATCTCCACACTTCCTGATTGTCTGTTTCCTGATAACCACAGTACTGAGAGCTTTCTAACTGTGGTCACTAATCAAGGAGGTGTGATTACTGTGTGTCTAAAACCCCTCAGCACCAATCAGTTTTGTTTTCCAAACCATCACTGCCCTCTATTGGCTCTGTAAAGCAGAGGCAGGAAACAAAATGCAAAAACGAAACTAGAAACTGCAGGTACATTATATGATTGATTTTTATCTATTTTTAATCGTTTTTTAAAAGGAATCCGTTATTATGTCTCTATACCCTGTAAACAGTCATTTTAATAAAAACATTTTTTTATTTACAACTCCTTTAAGTTGAATTTGTATGCAAATTTGTATGCAAATTTGAACTAGTACTTTTTTTTTTTTTGTGTGCAACTCCAGCAAAAAAAGTGTAAGTTTTTTGGATAGCACAGGAAAGGGTTAACACCCCTGTAATGCTTGTTTTGCCATCTGTACCCCGTTGAGAAGATTTTACCTCCCTTTCTGTTCCTGTGATAATTACATTTTGAAAAATTTGGGTCGCGGTGGGGGTAGATTACCTTGCGATTCCTTTTGTGTCCCTCGTTTGTAAGTCTGATGTATGTAACTCGGGGACTGCCTGTACACTACAGAGGTTTTTATGCTTCCTTGCTTTTACCACAAAGAACCTTTTAAAATGGAAGTAAACCCTCCATTACAACTTTCACCTACAGGTAAGCCTAGATTAACCACTTAAGACCCGGACCATTATGCAGTTTGAGGACCTTGCCCCTTTTTGCGGTTCGGCACTGCGTCGCTTTAACTGACAATTGCGCGGTCGTGCGACATGACTCCCAAACAAAATTGACGTCCTTTTTTCCCAACAAATAGAGCTTTCTTTTGGTGGTATTTGATCACCTCTGCGACTTTTATTTTTTGCGCTATAAACAAAAATAGAGCGACAATTTTTTTTTTGCTATAATAAATATCCCCAAAAATATGTAAACATTTTTTTTTCCCTCAGTTTAGGCCGATACGCATTCTTCTACATATTTTTGGTAAAAAAAATCTCAAGTGTTTATCGATTGGTTTGCGCAAAATTTATAGCGTTTACAAAATAGGGGATAGTTTTATTGCATCTTTATTAATTATTTAATTTTTTACTACTAATGGCGGCGATCAGCGTTTTTTTTTTTTTTCGTGACTGCGGCATTATGGCGGACACATCGGACAATTTTGACACATTTTTGGGACCATTGTCATTTTCACAGCAAAAAGTGCTATAAAAATGGGTTAGGGTGACCTCATATATGTGTTTCTAACTGTAGGGGGGCGGGGCTGGACGTGTGACGTCACTGATGGCCTTTCCTTATTTCAGGGAACAGACGATCAGTGACATTGCCACAACGAAGAACGCGGAAAGGTTTGTTTACACTCACTTCTCCCCGTTCTTCAGCTCCTGTGACCGATCGTGGGACACCGGTGGCGATCGGGTCCGCGGGTCTCCCGGTCACGGAGTGCTCGCGACCCCACGACTGGGCTTAAAGAGACACGTACAGGTACGTAATTTTACCCAGCCGTGCCATTCTGCTGACTTATATCGGCGTGAAGGGGTCCTTAAGTTGTAATGGCTTACCTGTAGGTGTTTGCAATATCTCCTAAACCCACATGGAGAATGCCAGCTTTGACGGCTCCCGTGCAAAGTGACGTCATCACTGCTCCGGCCAATTACAGCCCCGGAGCGGCGATACCCGGAAGTCCGGGAGAGATGGCTACGGCTGGAGGGGAAGATGAGGATGGCTTTAAGGGCTTCGATCTAAGGGAAGTAATGCATAATGAGCTAGTATGCTAGTCATACTAGCTCATTATGGCTTTGTCTTGCAGGTTTTTTTATTTTTATTTGGGTTTGCAACCACTTTAAAAGACAAAGCAAAAGTACCATTAATAAAAATAAACCTCCTGTTATTAAATGTGTATGTATAAAGGTATGTTAACAGCTTATTACCAGCCGTTTACACCACAGTATGTAGTGGCAGAATTACACATTGTGTCATTCCACTAGTAACGCCACCACATCATCCTACTTGACCCCATATCTGACCACATCAGAGCACAAACTACCACCACAACAAAATCACCATCCTAATAATGGCCACACACCAAGCTCCTGTTACTAGAAACTGTACTCAAGTTACAAAGCAAGTGCTTTGTTGTACAGTAAAAACCTTGGTTTGAGAGTAATTTGGTTTTGCAAGACCAGCTACATTTTTTTTTAAATAAATTTCGACTTGCTATACAAATAGCATCATTGTCAAACTGATTATAAAAAAAGGAGAGGGCTTCTAAGGCCCCTTTTACATGTACGGGTCCCGTGAGGAGCCATACATGTCTCATCCGCTTGCTTAGGCCCCTTTCACACTGGGACAGTATGTGCGGTGGCGGTATAGCGGCGCTATACCGTTGGAATTGCCGCGGTATTCAGCCGCTAACAGTGCGGTATTAACCCCCGCAGAGGCGCATTGCCGGCGGTATTACCGCAGTGTTCCCTTGTTTTCAATGGGAAGGAGCGATGAAGGAGCGGTATACACACCGCTTCTCTCACCGCTCCAAAAGCGCCTCGGTATTAACACGGTGTCCCATTATTTTCAATGGGAAGGAGCGGTGAAGGAGTGGTATACACACCACTCCTCTCACCGCCAGTGCATCGCCTCAGTGTGAAAACCCTTGGTCTTTCACATTGAGAATTCTGGGGCAGGAGTATTCCATGCGTTATTTATGCACTATTTTTAGTGCTAAATTGTCTGAAATACGCCCCAGTGTGAAAGGCGCCTTAGTGGGGATCACTCCGTTGTTCATCCGCTCTGCAGACGGGTGATAGAATAGGGTTTTCCTTCGTCTGCAGAATCGGAGCATAGCGGACACCCGCTATCTCATAGGGATACATGTATGTCCCTTTTTCATCCGTAAAAGGGTGGATGAAAAAACGGACATACGGTCCGCTGGTGTGAAAGGGCCCTAAGTGTAGCAATATGGTTACATTTAATGAAGGTACAAAATTTAGCAACATATTGCTACACTTGGAGGCACCTCTCTTCTCTTTTATACTCTGGAGTTCCTGCTGGATTTTGCTTTCTAATCCCCTTGTGGAGGCTTCCATTTGTAGATGGACATTTTACGGTTAGACAACCTATCACATCATAATCCTTTTTATATGGACTATAAACTGAAGGACCTATGAATAAATGGTTGTGGAACGAATCATTTGAGTTTCCATTTTTTCTTATGGGAAATTTGCTTTGATATATAAGTGCTTTGGATTACAAGCATGTTTCTGGAATGAATTATGCTCACAATCCAAGGTTTTACTGATTACCTAAGGCACAAATCATCCTCATTAAAGGGGTTGTAAAGGTACAAGTTTTTTTACCTTCATGCATCCTATGCATGAAGGTAAAAAAACATCTAGCAGCAGCGCCCACCCCCCCCCCCCCCCCAAGCCCCCCCCCCCCCCCCCCCCAAGCCCCCGTTGTACTTACCTGACCGTTCGAATCTCCCGGGCGCGTCCACGTCGTCCTCTTCGGTTCCCAGCCTGGCCGTTGATTGGCTAGGCTGGGCGGATTGATAGCAGCGCAGCCATTGGCTAGCGCTGCTGTCAATCAGGGCGGATGACGCGGCGCGCTGGGGGGCGGAGCCGAGTGATACAGTCGGCGGCTATGGCCGCCGCTGTATCACGGGAGCGCGCTCGCAAAAGCTTTCCTCCATGCGAGCGCCCTCGCATGAAGAAGGAAAGCTTTTGCGAGGAGGAGCCCAGACAGCCGCCGAGGGACCCCAGAAGACAGGTTTCCGGGCCACTCTGTGCAAAACTAACTGCACAGTGGAGGTAAGTATCACATGTTTGTTATTTTTTTTTTTTTAAATCCCTGACTTTAGTGTTCCTTTAAGAACTATTTTATCTGAGCAATTATTCATGCTCCCATACAGGAAAACATTGGCAGTTCACTCAAGAGGCTCTCCGTCCATGTATGGCATGTATGGTGGACCTAGTCTTAAAGTGGAGTTCCACCCAAAAATGCAACTTCTGCTTTTTGGAATCCTCCCACCCTCTGGAGTCACATTTGGCGCCTTTCAAGGGGGAGGAGGGAGCAGATACCTGAGTAATAGCGATTTTTGCTCCCACTTCCAGGCATAGATCACTGCGTTGACCTACCCCTACACCCCCCCCCCCGTTGTCTTCTGGGTAATGCGCGAGTCGCACATGCGCAGTTGGTAACCAGGAAGTGAAGTCCAGATTCCCTTAGGCCCCTTTCACACTGGGGCGTTTTTCGAGCGTTTTTACAGCGTTTTTCGAGCGTTATTGCAGCGTTATTCGAGCGAAGCCTCATCTGCAATCCCAATGTGCTGGTAAAGCACCGCTAAGACTCTAACGTTTTAGGGCGTTTTAGCAGCACCCCAGTGTGAAAGGGTAAGGCGTTTTTACAGCGCTTTTCAATTCATTTAAATGGAGAGGGGCGTTTTTGTAGCGTTTTTTTCAGCGCCGAAAAGCTGCCCCAAAGATGCTGCTTGCAGGACTTTTCTCAACGCCCCGCCAGTTCAACGCCTCAGTGTGAAAGGGTAAGGCGTTTTTGCAGCGCTTTCAATTCATTTCAATGGAGAGGGGTTATTTGGAGCGTTTTTTTCAGCGCCCAAAAGCTGCTGCTTGCAAGACTTTTCTCGACGCCTCAGTGTGAAAGGGTAAGGCGTTTTTACAGCGCTTGCAGGACTCAGTGTGAAAAGGTCCATTAAGATGCATGGAGAGCGTTTTATGAGCATTTTAAGAGCGATATTTTTAACGCTAAAACGCTGTAAAAACACTTCAGTGTGAAAGGGCTCTTACCGAAAATGGTGGCGGTGGCGACTGAGAGCCGAGGGAGAGATCGGCTTCGGGTGCCAGCATCGCAGGCGCCCAGGACAGGTCCTAATATTAAGTCGGCAGCTGCAATAATTGTAGCTGCTGACTTAATTTTTTTTCGGAGGAACTCCGCTTTAATCTGCAGATTTGTCTGCAGATAAAAATATTACCACATAAAATCCAAAAACTTAAAATCTAGTCAACTCGCATGGAGTGAGATCGGTGCCGATCCTGACCTCCCTGGGGCCCCGAAGCAAAATGACATTAAAATGACATTAAAAATGAGAAGCGGGGGGCGCTGACGAAAGTTGAGAAGTGGGGGGAGGGGGTGTTCTGCTGTCGGAAATGACTCAGCCAGCGAGTTTAGAAGCGGGGTGAGGGGGCGAAAATGACTTTTCACCAGGCGGGACCTCTAGTAATTTGGGGGGCCCTTCGCAGCTTTGCGGGGCTCTAAGCGGCTTGCATAGTGAGCCTATAGGGCGGATCGGCCCTGAGTGAGATAGCCGGAGAGTCTGAAGCTGATGTCGCGCCGCCTTGCGATCCGGGTCGGCAGCAGTTGTATGTTTTATATATTGGCGCTTCACTATTTGTTTTTCAAAAATAATTCTCTCCCAATGCATACAGCAATCGGCATGTTTGTTTTGGCGTGTGTAAAGGTGGAGGCCGGTGTAAAGTAACAAGCTTCTACATATAAGCGAGGTTGACAAAATGCTGCGTTTTGACATGTGCAGTCTCACATGTGGCAGTGTTCTCTTACACCATGAGCCGCGTACCCGAGCGAGAAATATAATAGCTTGGCTGAACTGCTAAGATGGTCACAATGTGCCTGGCATTAAGTGGGGACTGCCAGCGGGGTGGGGGTTAACAATAACAAGCAGATAAGGTGACCAAAGATTACTGACAGCCCTGGGGAAGGTTTTTTGGAGGAGAGCAACATCCGACCTTCAAAGGCTGAAACAGCTCCATGTATGGCCGTGTCCGTGCTCTTGCCCACCTGATTGGCCGGGCCCCCCTCTCCGCTCGGAGCAGTGACAGGTGCTGGAGGAAGCTACACCTGTTCCTACATGTGCTGATCTAGCGAGGTTTGGGAGACACACAACACATGCCAACGCAATGCGAGACGAACTTGCTGGACATTTTAGCTAATGATCACCTCCAACCTGCCACAAATTAACCAATTATAGTGTATTATTACAAAACAGTTACGCATCGTCTGCAGAAAGTAACGACTCTGGACCGTTCTTCAGCCCTATAGGTTGAACTGAGTCCCGTAGAGGAAGGGGTCAAGGCAGAACTGCTTACTATACGTTAGTTTATTGTAGGACAAGATCGGTAACTGTATTCTGGATATTTATTTATTAACCAGAAGATTGTATAGAGTTAGTTATTAATCGTCCTAATTCTATTAGAGTTACTTCTGCTGAGCTGTGTTTGTTTTTCAGAATCGTGTGTTTGGAATTGATTATGGTAAAATAATGGTTTTGCTCGGTGCAGAAGATTAGGCGGTGTTTTTCTGGCAGCTTGTGGTGTGGCTGAAGCAAGTGATGGGTAATTATCTGGCCGGTGACTCGATGGATGAGTCAAAGCAGGCACGGAAATTCCCTGGTCTAGCCCAGTATGATGGCTGTGTGTGATGTACACTCTCTTGTGGTGTGACCTCCTCGTACGGCTATAAGCCACCCCTTGAAATGGAGATTTACAAAAACTGGAGAGTGCAAAATCTGGTGCAGCTGTACATGATAAACAAGCTGAAGTTGGGAGTTGATTGGCTAATAAAGTGTAACTCCGCTTTCGTGGGAGGAAAAAAGCAAAAAAATAATATACCGTATTTGCCGGTGTATAAGACGACCCCCTAATTTTCCAGCTTAAATGTTGGTTTTGGGATATACTCGCCGTATAAGACAACCCCCTTCCCCCCCCCTCCCTCACTGTGCCATTGCCTCGCCTCACTGTGCCATTGCCTCACCTCACTGTGCCATTGCCTCGCCTCGCCTCACTGTGCCATGGCCTCTCCTCGCCTCACTGTGCCATGGCCTCGCCTCGCCTCACTGTGCCATGGCCTCGCCTCGCCTCACTGTGCCATGGCCTCTCCTCGCCTCACTGTGCCATGGCCTCGCCTCGCCTCGCTGTGCCATGGCCTCGCCTCGCTGTGCCATGGCCTCGCCTCGCTGTGCCATGGCCTCGCCTCGCTGTGCCATGGCCTCGCCTCGCTGTGCCATTGGCCTCGCCTCGCTGTGCCATTTGCCTCGCCTCGCTGTGCCATTTGCCTCGCCTCGCTGTGCCATTTGCCTCGCCTCGCTGTGCCATTTGCCTCGCCTCGCTGTGCCCTTTGCCTCGCCTCGCTGTGCCCTTTGCCTCGCCTCGCTGTGCCATTTGCCTCTCCTCCCTGTGCCATTTGCCTCGCCTCACTGTGCCATTTGCCTCGCCTCTGTGCCATTTGCCTCGCCTCACTGTGCCATTTGCCATTCTGTTTAGAGCAGTTATAGAAGATACAAAACTGCTGGTTACGAGTTACCCTCCCTGTGTTGTAGCCTCCTGCCTTATCTTATGTTAAACACTTGGGGGTTCATTTATCAATGTGCAGTGAAAACATGAATAAGGAGACTGATTAGCCACAAGATCGCAGGTTTATTAAGTCCTTCACATCCAAGTTCTGCTCCATATTTGTTCGAATCCCGACCACGATACTACCTGCCTGGAGTTTGCATGTTCTCCCTGTGCCTGCGTGGGTTTCCTCCGGGTTCTTCCGGTTTCCTCCCACACTCCAAAGACATGCTGGTAGGTTAATTGGCTTCTGCCTAAATTGGCCCTAGTATATGAATGTGAGTTGGGGACCTTTAGATTGTAAGCTCCTTGAGGGTAGGGACTGATGTGAATGTACATTGTATATGTAAAGCGATGTGTAAATTGACGCTATAGAAGTACCTAAATAATATTAGTCGTAGATAGAGTAGGGAAGAGAGAGAACTTCTGTCTACCAGGATTTAATTTCTGCTGGAGAGGAGGAGAATCCTCCCCATGGGGACAAAGACAGCAATAAAATTAGGCAAAGGTTCCAATTGTTAACCAATTAAGAAAAAAAAAAAAAAACCTGGCCTTGGTTGGACTTTCCATAGTGGTTTGTGTGAAAATCTATCTCCCATCTTTGTATAAAATGGTCTCAAATAGGCCTCAGAACAAGTGTCAAAGTTGATTGCTCAAAATTGCAGGGGGCTGAGAAATCCTAGTGCAACTTCTTTCCTAAATAAGTGGCAGTTTGATTGCTGTAGATATGTGCTTGATTCTGTTGGTAACTTGCTTGATAAATTTCCCTCATTGGCTACAGTAGTAAACACCCATGGGCACCCTGTATAAACCAATGCTTCTACAGACTGTTGATAGGAGTGTGTATATTCAGTTATTGACTGTTTGTGTATGTGACTGCAGGGCGGTGATCTGCACCCATAGCAGCCCCTTACAAAATTTAATACGGTGGGGGTTTATATATACATGAAATAGGAACACCACTATGTACTCCAAGTCTGGGTCGCAACGCCCTTAGCATTGATGCATTAGAACGGTGCAAGGTACGGGCACTGCAGCATGGGTAGAGAAGCTAAACGTCATTTTACTTATTTTTATATATTTTAAGTATCCAAATCCAAAGAACAATTTTGTCTGTAGGTGTCCTTTTAAGGGGAACCTGCCGTGAGAGGAACATGGAGGCTTTTATTTCAGAACTGTCCTTTTTTCAGGTTCTTGGGTGGCATGCTAACTTCTCTTACTAATATACTTTAAATTAGAGCTGCACGATTAAATCGTCAAGTATCGTTATCGCGATTGGGGGCCCCCCCCCCCCCCCCCCCCCCCTGTTGTGTTCTTGACAAAGTATTTCCTGATCTTTCTACGCAGAGAATTTCCTCTGCTCTGCGGAAGCTGTCAAAAGAAAGGAAGACAAAATTGGTGCAGTCTGCCTAGTATCACAACATTCTTTAGCAGTAGAACGTTAAGGCCCCTTTCACATGTGCGGACCGTATGTCCGCACTTTCATCCACCCGTTGCATCCGATGAAAACGGGACATACATGGGTCCCTATGTGATTGCGGGTGTCAGCGGATGACCATCCGCTGACACCCGTAATTGTCTGCCTCCGCAAAGATCCGTTTTTTTCGGACGGAAGAAAATCCTATTTTTCTTCCATCTGGCGGATCGGATCGGATGAACACGGACATACAGTCCGTGTTCATCCGCTCCCCCATAGGGGAGAGCAGAGGAAAGACAGGGCGGTCCCTGCACAGTGTGCGGGGACCACCCTGTCAGCCGACGGCTCAGCAGGGATTTTACGGAGGATCCCCGCTGAGCAAAAGCGGACACACAGGGGCGGATCATTATGATCCGCCCCGTGTGAAAGGGCTCTAAGGCTAAACAATTTGTTCTTTACCTCAAAGGAACAGACTGTGTGTAAATGAGGAACGTTTTACCACTTAAGCCTCGTACACACGGGCCAGAAACTGTTTTTTTCCTGATGAGATTCTTGGCCAGAATCTCTTGCCGCCCGACTGTACACACTCCTTTCAAGGCAAGAACGTGGTAACGTCATCGCGTACGACGAGCATGCGCTTGTCGCATTCGATGCTGTCGCCACCATCTTGCTTCACCCTGTCTATGCCGTGGAAGCTATCGCGCATGCGTCAAAGTCATTTCGGACATGCACAGATTTCCACGGCGACAGGTAAGTATACAGACGCTCGGGTTTCTCCTCGGGCAACAGGCCGACAAGAATCTTGATGATAAAATAGAGAGCAGGAGCTCTATTTTTCTTGTCAAGATTCTGGGCAGATTTCCAGATGAGAAACCTGAAAGCCTCGTACACACGCTCGGTTTACTCGGCAAGAAAGCCCCTCCAGCAGTTTTCTTGCTGGTTCAAAAACAGAGTGTGTGTACGAGGCTTTAAACACTAAACCCTTTTCTGACATTTGTTGGTTTCAAGTTAAAATCTTTTTTTTTTTTTTTGCTAGAAAATTACTTGAAACCCCCAAACATATATATTTAGGGGAACCAACAACTTTGGAAACAGCAACCTCACTGCGTTATGGTGAGCGGGAGTTGGGTTAACGGATGCTAGTCACATGCGATGTTGTACTGTCAAATCACCAGACGCTTCAGACATACATTTTGATTAAGGTCCCTTTCAGAGGGTCGGACCGTTCAGGTCCGCCTGTCGGTTTTGTCGGCGAACCTGAACGGCTGCTCCATATGTCGCCATTTGTCCATGGCGTATCGGGTGAGATCTGATGAAAAAAGACATGCTGTTATGTATTTTTAGTAGCGACCCTAGAAAATAAAATTATGGTTGTTGTAATATTTTGTCGCACTGTATTTGCGCAGCGGTCTTTCAAATGCAATTTTTTTGGAAAAATTACTTTAACTGATTAAGGACCGCCTACTGCACATTTACGTCGGCAGAATGGCACGGCTGGGCACATCAACGTATATATACACACGTTGGTTCTAGTACCCAGCCATGGGTCACGGGCGCGCACCCGCGGCGCGCTCCCGTGAATACAGTCCGAAGCACCGGGACCACGGCTTCCCCGTGCTTTACTGTGGCCGCAACATCGATCACGTCATCCCTGTTATAGGGGGACGTGATCGATGACGTCACACCTACAGCCACACCCCCCTACAGTTGTAAACACACACAGGGAACACTCATATCCACAGCGCCCCCTTGTGGTTAACTCCCAAACTGCAACTGTCATTTTCACAGTAAACAATGCAATTTAAATGCAATTTAAATTGCATTGTTTACTGTGAAAATGACAATTGTCCCAAAAATGAGTCAAAATTGTCCGAAGTTTCCGCCATAATGTTGCAGTCACGAAAAAAATCGCTGATCGCCGCTATTAGTAGTAAAAAAAAAATGAATAAAAATGCAATAAAACTATCCCTCATTTTGTAAACGCTATAAATTTTGCGAAAACCAACCGATAAACGCTTATTGCGATTTTTTTTTTCTTTTACCATAAATAGGTAGAAGAATACGTATCGGCCTAAACTGAGGGAAAAAAAAAATTATATTTATTTTGGGGGGATATTTATTATAGCAAAAAGTAAAAAATATTGCATTTTTTTTCAAAATGGTCGCTCTATTTTTGTTTATAGCGCAAAAAATAAAAACTGCAGAGGTGATAAAATACCACCAAAAGAAAGCTCTATTTGTGGGGAAAAAAGGACGCCAATTATGTTTGGGAGCCACGTCGCACGACCGCGCAATTGTCAGTTAAAACGACGCAGTGCCGAATCGCAAAAAGGGGCAAGGTCCTTTTACCTGCATTTTGGTCTGGGTCTTAAGTGATTAATGAATTAAAAAAACTAACCAGTAAAGTTAACCCCATTTTTTTGTATAATGTGAAAGATTTTACGCCACGAGAATCGTGATTTTTATTCAAAGCAAAAAAAAAATCGTGATTCTCATTTTGTCAGAATCATGCAGCTCTACTTTTAATCATTGTCCCAGAACAAGCATGCAGATCAGGACCTCTGACTTTCAATATCTGCATATGTTCCAGTTATAGACCTCTGAAAGTAAGAGGGTCGGCATAAAAGCCAATGAACTACCATTTTAAAAAAAGGTAAGTGAAGAAGCCTCCATGCATCTCTCATGAAGGGTCAGCTTAAAGAGGAGCACCCACTAAGACCTAGATTCTTCGTTCCCAGTTAGTGCAGTGTGCGTGTGAACTTTCCAATTGTGTTTCAGACTCTCAAAAAGAAAGGCTTAGATGGTTGTGAAAGTCCAGATGCTGAGAGATACTTTGAGGAGGAGACATTCAGCAAACTAAATGAAGATAATGATTTTGTTTTCAAGCGAGATCCTGTAAGTATTGTTCACCCCCTTCCCTTATTTGTATGTGTTGATCCTTTTTATTGACTTCATTGTTTAGGCTCTGAACAAGAAGGAACACAGAGGCTGCGACAGCCCGGACCCCGACGGCTCGTACATCCTGACCCCCCACACCGAGGAAAAGTACAAAAAAATTAATGAGGAATTTGATAATATGATGCGCAATCATAAAATTTCTGTGAGTACAAGAGCTTTTTCTAGATAATTGGAGAAGATCAGAAAAATGCCAGCCATTGATCCTTAAATGCAAAGCAGAGCCTACTTTTTCTTTTTCTTTTTTTTTTCTTGTATTTTGTGTGTGCCGTATATTCTAAATGAGCACATTTAGTAAAAGTTGCCTGTCATGAGAGAAATATACTTGCTGATATCCTTCTGAAAAATGATGGCTGCCATGCTGTGCCTTCTTTAGTGCTGTCGCTCACTTGGAAAAAGTGTGCAGATTATTTGTGCATATCCCTTATACCACCATCATGACATGCTTACTTTAAAGGATAAGGTCACTGTAAGGGCACTCCAAATGGGAAAGGGGTTAAAGCCGTTTAGGATATTCCATTCCCGAACACAAGGCAGCTACCGACACTCCACAGTCAGGTAAACCGGACCCATAGAAATAATGCAAGACACAGCTCTGTATGAAGTTCAAGCAGGTCTGACCCTTTATTGAGAAATACAGGCTCTTATATACAATTAGGATACTGCAGTAACCAAATGAACAATAGCCCAACTCCACCCGCAACATCACACACTGTTTACCTAACGCCCCCCCAGTACACATCATCCTCAATACCTCTCTTTAGCAGACACCCTGTCTCCGGGTCCTGACCTAATTTACATGAGCTAATTAATTACAGCTGATGACTCAGACACCTGACCTTTAGGCTGTCTGTTAACTTACAATACATATTATCACAGGACTCCTTCACACAATACAGGGTAAAATAGCACAAGCCACAATGAAAGGTCCTCAGAAGCCATCCTAGATTAATTTACATCACAACAGACAGACAGGTGGGCTGGAGTTGAAAGCATTAGCATCTTTCAATTAACCTGTAGAGTTCAGAAGTTATCCTGGAATATATTGTGAATTACAGACCCATGTTAAAGCAATCCAAGATATATTCTGAATGTCCATTATTTTCTGGCTCATACTTTCTAAGAGCTTATGGGTTCCATGGGCCCTCCCGTTACAGTCACCTTTTCAAAAAAACAAAAAAAAGTAAATGGACCTCCTTTTTGAAGGTAAAACATTTTTTTTTGTTGTTTTTTTACTAGGTGCCTGGAAAACATTATACCCGTGATCAGTAGATTTGTGGGTGCGATGCTGGACTCCTGCAGAATGTCAGTGTAAGCTGTCTGCTCATACTAGCAGACAGTTACACACTGACAAGGAAGATACCATGAACTACCTAGAGAGCTCAACAGGGCCCTAATAGTTCATTGAGAACTACAAGCCAACAGCCACAAAGTTCTCCCATTCACAGAACTCTGCAAAATAACGTTCCCACTTCTGCAGCCGCTCCCCAATCTGTTGCCTCTAATGACAGCAAGCCGGGGATCATCTCTCCAAACTTGCTGTCACTATTTAAAAAAAAAAAAAAACGCTCCTAAGCAGGGTTTTTAAATGGCCAACAGTATTTGGACGCCTGCCTTTACACGCACATGAACTCTAATGACATCCCAGTCTTAGGCCGTAGGGTTCAACATTGAGTTAGCCCACCCTTTGCAGCTATAATACCTTCAACTCTTCTGGGAGCACTGTCCACAAAGTTTAGGCATGTGTCTATGCAGAGGTGTATTTAGGTTTTGTGCTGCCCTAGGCCTGACTAAACTTGCGCACCCCCTAATTTAAATATGACCCACCCCTTCCTGTCAAAGCCACGCCCCTTCTTCTTTAAGACCCGCCCTGTCATATTAATGGAAAGAGGACAGAGGGACGCCGTGGGTGACGGACAGAGGGACGCCGTGGGTGACGGACAGAGGGACGCCGTGGGTGACGGACAGAGGGACGCCGTGGGTGACGGACAGAGGGACGCCGTGGGTGACGGACAGAGGGACGCCGTGGGTGACGGACAGAGGACAGATGCCGCTCACAGCCTTTTTCCAGGATCACCACGAGCTGCGGGCAGGATGCTTTAGACGAGGCCGCAGCTTCGGCCTAGTCCTCAGAGCGCTGGTCCTATGGAACAATTTTTTTTTTTTTGCCCATGTCTACCTTCCCGGCCAAGACCCCACTCGCCAGGACGCTATTTCTAGTCGCCATGGCGACCGGGATTTGCCAAGCCCTGGGTAACAGCGTGGCTACCTCTCTGGTGGCGCGGATACAGTGTGGCTCCCTCTCTGGTGGCGCGGGTACAGCGTGGCTCCCTCTCTGGTGGCGCGGGTACAGCGTGGCTCCCTCTCTGGTGGCGCGGGTACAGCGTGGCTCCCTCTCTGGTGGCGCGGGTACAGCGTGGCTCCCTCTCTGGTGGCGCGGGTACAGCGTGGCTCCCTCTCTGGTGGCGCGGGTACAGCGTGGCTCCCTCTCTGGTGGCGCGGGTACAGCGTGGCTCCCTCTCTGGTGGCGCGGGTACAGCGTGGCTCCCTCTTGTGGCGCGGGGTACAGCACGGCTCTCTGGTGGAGCAGGGTACAGCACGGCGTGGGGTACAGCGCGGCTCTCTGGTGGTGCGGGGTACAGAGTGGCTCCCTCTCTGGTTTCTCAAGCACAGTATTCTCTTTTGCGCCTCTTCTAACACCCCCTCCCTCCAGCAGAGTGCTTGCATGCTGGGGGCTGTAGCTTAGTGTCTATGGACACACTGGGGCCAGAGACTTTATTTCCCATGATTTTCCCCCCCCCAGAGTCTTGTGATTGGCCCTCTGCCGCCCCCCGCAAAGTGCCGCCCTAGGCCTGGGCCTTGTCGGCCTAGGCCAGAATACATCCCTGTGTCTATGGGAACGTTTCACCAGTCTTCCAGAAGTGCATTTGTTAGGTCAGGAACTTATGGGCGAGACGGCGTGGCACACAGACTCTGCTCTAATTCATCCCAAAGGTGCAGGCCATTGATGTTCCTCCACCCCAAACTGGCTCATCCATGTCTTTTTGGACCTTGCGTTGATGTCATGTTGATACAGGAAGGGGCCATCCCCCAACTGCTCCCACGAGGCTGGAAGCATGAAATTGTCCAAAATGTCTTGGTATGCTGACACCTTAGGGGTGCCCTTCACTGGAACTAAGGGGCCAAGCCCAACCCCTGAAAAACAACCCCACACCATAATCCCGCCTCCACCAAATTATTTGGACAAGTGCACATAGTTCCATAAAGACATGAATGAGCAAGTTTGGGGTGGAGGAACTTGACTGGCCTGCACAGAGTCCTGGCCACAAATCGATGGAACACCTTTAGGATGAATTGGAGCGGAGACTGCGAGCCAGGCCTTCTCGACCAATATCGGTGCCTGACTTTACAAATGCGCTTCTGGAAGAATGATCAAACATTCCCGTAGACACACTCCTAAACCTTGTAGACGGCCTTCCCAGAAGAGTTGAAGCTGTTATAGCTGCAAAGTGTGGGCCAACTTAATAATGAACCCTACGGACTAAGATTGGGATGTCATTGAAGTTCATGTGCGTATAAAGGCGTCCCAATACTTTTGACAATATAGTGTACATGTTCAATCCTAAAAATGGGGGAACATGTAACATTTTCTCAAAGGTGAACTTATCCTTTAAAACGTGCATTATGGGTTGGGGGTCCAGCAGCAGACTCTGCCCCACAATGACATGAAAGCTTATGAGTTGTGTATAGATCCCTGGCAGGCAGTAATATTGATGCAGCTAGAGCTGAAAGCAGGGGTCAAGTCCTGGGGGAAAAAAGTGTGGGAACTCCCTCCCAAGATCCACTCCCCCACAAAAAAAAAATAGATATTCATATGCATAATTACTAGGGTTGTCCCGATGCCTCTTTTTTAGGACCGAGTACAAGTACCGATACTTTTTTTCATGTACTCGCCGATATCGAATACCGATACTTTTTTTTTAATGTGTCCCCAAATGCAGCCATGTCCCCCCACATATTGCAGCCATGTCATGTCCCCCACATATTGCAGCCATGTATGTCCCCCACATATTGCAGCCATGTATGTCCCCCACATATTGCAGCCATGTATGTCCCCCACATATTGCAGCCATGTATGTCCCCCACATATTGCAGCCATGTCATGTCCCCCACATATTGCAGCCATGTCATGTCCCCCACATATTGCAGCCATGTCATGTCCCCCACATATTGCAGCCATGTCATGTCCCCCACATATTGCAGCCATGTCATGTCCCCCACATATTGCAGCCATGTCATGTCCCCCACATATTGCAGCCATGTCATGTCCCCCACATATTGCAGCCATGTCATGTCCCCCACATATTGCAGCCATGTCATGTCCCCCACATATTGCAGCCATGTATGTCCCCCACATATTGCAGCCATGCCCCATATACCTGGCACCGCCGCTGCTGCTGCCGGTGTTAATCCCCGTGCAAAATACAGCGGGCTTTACAAGCCACGCCATCTATAGACACTCCCCTTCTCTGGATTGGATGGATCCGTCCAATCGCGAGCAAGGGGGAGTGTCTATACACACGGATCCATGCATAGACACTCCCCCTTGCTCGCGATTGGACAGATTCGTCCAATCCAGAGAAGGGGAGTGTCTATAGATGGCGTGGCGGGCATTACAAGTATACAAACGAACACTTGTAATGCCTGCTGTAATGGCGATTATCGTTGCAGTTTGCGGCGGCTTTGCGACGTTGGCGTTGGCGACGGGGGGGGGAAGTATTCTATTTAAGCATCGGGAGTATTTGCGCGAGTACAAGTACTAGCGCAAATACTCGGCATCGGTACCGATACTAGTATCGGTATCGGGACAACCCTAATAATTACTAAACCGCATGTTTTTTTTTTTTGATCCACTGTACCTTAGTAATCCTTTGTTACTAGCCGCTTCCTGTATATGGATTCATCGGGTAGTGTGCGGGTATTCCGTCACTTCCTCGATGCCGCAATGTCTCCTGGCAGCTTTTGTCATTGTTCCCAGGAGACATTGCGGAGGTTTGCCGCGAGTTATAGCTGGATTTAGAAAGAAGCAGGGGTGGCCATAATGACACACATGCAACCAATGATTTTAAAACAGAAAAACACCCAAATGCGCTCAATTCAAGCGACAAAAAAGGGTCCAGAACTTGTTTGAGCTTCAGGCGTTCGGCGTCAGGCGTTTTGGAGTGGAGATGTGAACCATCTCCATTGAGAATAATGTATTTTTTCCCCTCTAGCGTTTTGGAGCTTCATGCTTCAGGCGACAAAACGCTCAGGTGTGAATGCAGTCTTAAGCCTCGTACACACGATCGGATTTTTCGACAACAATTGTGTGATGGAAGGGTTTTGTAACCGTTTGTATGCTCCATCGGACAATTGTTGTCGGAATTTCCGACAACAAATGTTTTTATAGCATGCTTTCAAATTTTCAGACAACAAATGTGTCTTGTCAGTTTATCCGATCGTGTGTATAAGTACATCGGGAAAAAAAGCCAAGGTACAGAAACGTATGCTCCGAACCAGTGCTAACCATAAGACAATATTAGCAGAAGTTGCCCAAAGGGTGGCGCTAAAGAGCTGAAAAACAATGTACTGTATTTATTGCCGTATAACACTCACTTTTTTACCTGTGCCTGCGTGTTCTACTCAGGGGTCTGTGGAAAGTTTTTTTTCCTTAAACTTCCCTCTTAAAGTTTGGGAGCGTGTTATACACATATGCGTGTTATAAGCCGATAAATACGGTAGTTTTGTTTGTTGGCTGAAAAAGTTCACGGGCAACGCCCTTCGCACAAAATTCCACAAATTTGTCCGATGGAAATCCGATTGTGTGTACGAGGTTTAGGAGCCCTTTCACACTGCCAGCTCCCCGGGCATTGAGACTTTGCATTGGTCCAATACAAAAAAAAAAGGGGGGGGGGTCACCAGTACACCTCTACTTCACCTTGCACAACCCTCCTTATCTTGGATTTCTATTAGAACGTTTCTGCTGTGCCAGCGCAGTACTTTGTCCTTTAGCTTGAAAGAGCCATGCCATGTGTGTCATATTAAACGTGACAATGACTCTCATGCAGATGTAGAAGAATTCATTAGGAATATTCAGCTTGCCTCGCAGTTTACGTTTTCTTTCCAGGAATGCAATTGCAATTTTTTTCATAAACAGATGGCCTTTCTTCACAATCTGGCAACCTGTTGCTGAAATGTTAAGGTTGTTTTTGCCAATTATTTGTCTTTTTTTTTCAATTTGTTATATTGCTATGCTTACATGTTAATATGGTAGATTACACCACACCTGTACTGATGCCCATTTTTTTGTATTATAAAAGGCGGTGTAACTTTAGCAATGGCTGTGCAGAGTCTTTGCTGATATAGCACCGTATGCAATGAATGTGCTTGACCAATTTCCTTCTTTGTTTTTGTGAGCTATCCATGCACTAAAAGCAATGAGGGACACCTATCAGCAAAAGTATGCAGGCATAGGACCAGGGCTTTTCAGCGGGAACCAGTGGCGGCTGGTGCTCAAAATTTTTTGGGGGGGCGAAAACGGAAAAAAAAATATTGCAGCCTCACTGTGCCCATCACATGCAGCCACTGTGCCATCAATTGTTACCACTGTGCCTTGCCACCAAATGCAGCCACTGTGCCATCAATTGTCACCACTGTGCCATGCCATCAAACACAGAAACTGTGCCATCAATTGTCACCACTGTGCCATCAATTGTCACCACTGTGCCATGCCACCAAATGCAGCCACTGTGCCATCAATTGTCACCACTGTGCCATGCCATCAAACGCCACCACTGTGCCATCAATTGTCACCACTGTGCCATGCCACCAAATGCAGCCACTGTGCCATCAATTGTCACCACTGTGCCATGCCATCAAACACAGAAACTGTGCCATCAATTGTCACCACTGTGCCATGCCATCAATTGTCACCACTGTGCCATGCCATCAATTGTCACCACTGTGCCATGCCATCAATTGCCACCACTGTGCCATCAATTGCCACCACTGTGCCATCAATTGCCACCACTGTGCCATCAATTGTCACCACTGTGCCATGCCATCAAACACAGACACTGTGCCATCAATTGTCACCACTGTGCCATGCCATCAAACGCAGTCACTGTGCCATCAATTGTCACCACTGTGCCATGCCACCAAATGCAGCCACGTGCCATCAATTGTCACCACTGTGCCATGCCATCAAATGCAGCCACGTGCCATCAATTGTCACCACTGTGCCATGCCATCAAACACAGCAACTGTGCCATCAATTGTCACCACTGTGCCATGCCTTCAAACACAGCAACTGTGCCATCAATTGTCACCACTGTGCCATGCCATCAAATGCAGCCACTGTGCCATAAATTGTCACCACTGTGCCATGCAACACAGCAACTGTGCCATCAATTGTCACCACTGTGCCATGCAACACAGCCACTGTGTCATCAATTGTCACCACTGTGCCATGCCATCAATTGTCACCACTGTGCCATCAATTGTCACCACTGTGCCATGCAACACAGCAACTGTGCCATCAATTGTCACCACTGTGCCATGCAACACAGCCACTGTGCCATCAATTGTCACCACTGTGCCATGCCATCAAACGCCACCACTGTGCCATCAATTGTCACCACTGTGCCATGCCATCAAACGCCACCACTGTGCCATCAATTGTCACCACTGTGCCATGCCACCAAATGCAGCCACTGTGCCATCATTTGTCACCACTGTGCCATCAATTGTCACCACTGTGCCATGCAACACAGCAACTGTGCCATCAATTGTCACCACTGTGCCCTGCCATCAAATGCAGTCACTGTGCCATCAATTGTCACCACTGTGCCATGCCATCATATGGAGTCACTGTGTCATCAAGTGTCACCACTGTGCCCTTTAATTGTCACCACTGTGCCCCATGCCACTGTGCTTATTGTCGCCTCTGTGCCCTTTGTCACTACTGTGCCCCATGCTGCCACTGTGCCCCATGCTGCCACTGTGCCCCATGCTGCCACTGTGCCCCATGCTGCCACTGTGCCCCATGCTGCCCCTTTCCCTGTTAAAAAAAAAAACACTTACCTGACGCTTCCATGTCCTTCCTCGATGTCTTCTGCCGCCGCCGTAGAGAAGCTTCAGCCAATCAGATTCCTGATAACCAGAATCCGGGAACCTGATTGGCTGAAACGGCTGTCAGTCTAATGCAAGGACCGCAGATTGCCTGCGCTCCGAGCATAGACTTCCGGGAGCCGGAGGGCGGTACTGGAAAAGCCTATCAGAGCCACTGGCTTTGATAGGCAGTTCCCCTCAGCCAACCAGCTGCCGCTATTCAGGTAACCGGCGCCCTATGTCCGGTTATAGGAATAGACCAGGCAGCTGGCAACAACACACGTTCAATGCATTGAAGTGTGTTATTTGCGAGAGGGAGTGCTGCAGCGCCCTCTATAGACGGCCGCCAGAACTTCGGCTAAAATGTCAAAATGACATTTTAGCCGAATAAAAGTTCTTAAAGGGCCCATTTTTTATTTTTTTTTGTGACTGCGGGAGGGGGGGCGGCGCCGTGCGCCCATATGGGCGGGCCGCCACTGGCGGGAATGTGGGGGAACGCAGTTACGGTATCTCTAGCACTGAATGTATGTGATGTCAAGGGGTGCTGGGTTGTGCTACAGTGTCTATTGCTGCTGGGGGATGGGGATATAGTGTTGCTGGAATAGATGTATTTTTGCAAGGAGAGGATCTATTGTTGCTCAGGGGGTATATTTTTGCCGATGAGGCATCTATTGTTGCTGGGGTGGGTCTTATGTTCCTGGGAGAGTCAGTTGTTGCCTGGAGGGATCTACTGTTGAGGGAGAATTCTATTGTAGCTAACTGCTGGATGGTCTATCGATACTGCCTATGGGGAGATCTTTTGCTGCTGCTTGGGGTTTGTTGCTAGGGGGTGTTTATTTTGTTGAGGGTGGTCTATTCTTGCCAAGAAACTATTGTTGCTAGGGGGTCTATTGTTTTTGGCTGCAGGGGGTCTATTTTACTGCTTTTCCTATTAACAAATTAAAAGGGGCATTATTGGGAGGTGGGTAGGGGGTGGGACCAAGGAACGGTGCTCGGAGGTAGGTAGTGGTGAAGACTGGGTAACTCGAAAAAGGCAGAGTTCCTGCACCTATTCTCTGAGGAAAAAAAAGCCCTGCATGGATTTATTATGCAAAGCTGATCTGCCATTAACCACTTGCTTACTGGGCACATATACCCCCCTCCTGCCCAGGTGAAATTTCAGCTTCCGGCACTGCGTCGCTTTAACTGACAATTGCACGGTTGTGCGACGTGGCTCCCAAAAAAAATTGACGTCCTTTTTTCCCCAGTGGTGGTATTTGATCACCTCTGCGTTTTTTTGTTTTTTTTTGCGCTATAAACAAAAAAGCAGGACAATTTTGAAAAAAAAATACAATATTTTTTTACTTGTTGCTATAATAAATATCCCAATTTAAAAAAAAAAAACACTTTTTTTTTTTTCTCAGTTTAGGCCGATACGTATTCTTCTACATATTTTTGGTAAAAAAAAAATCGCAATAAGCGACTGGTTTGCGCAAAAGTTATAGCGCCTACAAAATAGGGGACAGAATTATTTTTTTTTATTACTTTTTTTTTATATTTTTTTTACTAGAAATGGCGGCGATCTGTGATTTTTATTGGGACTGCGACGTTATGGCGGATACATCGGACACTTTTGACACATTTTTGGCGCCATTCACATTTATACTGCGATCAGTGCTATAAATATGCACTAATTACTGTATAAATGTGACTGGCATTGAAGGGGTTAACACTAGGGGGTGAGGAAGGGGTTAAATGTATTCCCTGCATAGTGTTCTAACTGTGGGGGGAGGGGGTGACTGGGGGAGGAGACCGATCTGTGTCCCTATGTACAAGGGACACAGATCGGTCTCCTCTCTCCATGACAGGACGCTGTGTGAGCCGGCAAAGAGAGATGATCTCATATGTTTACATATGAGATCATCTCTCATTGGCCGCACAGATCGCATTGCAAACGGCCACTCTGATTCGCCGTTTGCGGCGATCTGTGATTGGCTGTGTCCTAGGGACACAGCCAACACAGAGTTTCCCCGATGCGCGCTCTGGAGCGTGTGCGGGGAACGCCTAAAGGGGAACGTCTATTGACAGCTTGCTGGATATTCAGGTCTGCTCTGTAGCCGTCATTCGGCTATAGCACGGATCTCAAGAGGTTAAAGGAGTTGTAAAGGCAGAAAGTTTTTTATCTTTAAGCATTCTATGCGTGTAGCAGCAATCCCAGCACCCCCTAATTACTTACCTGAGCCCCATATTTCTCCAGCGATGTCCCTGAGAGTCTCAGAAATCTGGGACTCTACTCCTGATTGGCTGAGACACTGCAGCGGCGCCATTGGCTCCCGTGGCTGTCAGCCAATTAGGGGAGGGGCGTGTCCAGGTTGGGGCACACGGAGCTGTGACTTGGGTGCCCCCACAGCAAGCTGCTTGCTGTGGGGGCACTTGATAGGAGGGGGAAGGGCCACGAGCAGTGCAGAGGGACCCAGGAAGAGGAGGATCCAGGCTTCTCTTTGCAAAACCAACTGCACAGAACAGGTAAGTATACCATTACATGTTTGTTTTTAGTTTTTTAAAACAAGACTTTGCAATCACTTTAATACTTCGGCCTGAATAAAAGCCAAATAACACTAGGTAGTAACAGTCGCACATACCTTTTATGTGACCCGTTAATTATTAAATTCTCCCCTCCTTGGACAAAAAAAAGCGATTATCTTTCGTTGCATAGTGAATTTACCTTGTATCATCAAATGTGTAGTTTTCTTCATGTCTAACTGGGGAGAAATTATCCCTTTTATTGGAAAAACACAAATCTATATTTTTGGCACTCTAATCAAATAATAAAGAGGTGCAAACCACAAACTCCACATAGTGTGTACAGAAACAATTTATCTCTTACTACTAAGATTGTTCTACTTGGCACCTTGGGAATACAAATCTCATGTTCTCGCACCGTGTGTGCGTAGCTTGGGCGTGATCCTCAACACTGACCTGTCAATAAAGTAACATGTATTGGATGCCATCAGGTCCTTCTTCCATCACCTCAGAGGTTGGAAAAATCAAACCTCTAATTCCAACAGAGGATCTGCTGAAACCATATCCATGCTTTGTAACATCCACATTGGATCCCTGTAGCGCCCCCTATTATGTTCTCCCTAAGTAAGAACTGGTATAGCATACCAGTGGCATAGCGTGGGTTGTCAGACCCCGGGGCAAGGCAAGGAATTTGTGTCTCCTAACTTGTAGGTTTTTAGTAGAGGTCGACCGATATGGGTTTTTCTCTGGCCGATGCCGATATTCAGAAATCGCAGCGGCCGATAGCCGATTTATGATGCCGATATGTTAGGCCGATTTCCCCCCCCCCTTCATGTCAAAAAAAACTGTTAGACCCCTTTCACACTGGGCGCTTTCAGGCACTTTTGGGCTAAAAATAGCACCTGTAAAGTGCCTGCAAAACTGCTCCCCTGCAGTCTCAGTCTGAAAGCCTGAGTGCTTTCACATTGAGGTGGTGCGCTGGCAGAACATTAAAGAAAAGTCCTGCAAGCAGCATCTTTGGAGCGGCTCCTCCACCACTCCTGCCCATTGAGATGAACACCTGCAAAGCGCTTCTGCAGTGGTGCTACATGGGAGCATTTAACCCCTTAATCAGCCGCTAGCTGGGATATAAGCACCCCGCTAGCAGCCAAATAGCGCTGCTAGAATGATGGTCCAGTGTTAAGGCAGCAGAGTTCTGTGGAAAAAATAAATAAAAGTCAGCAGCTACAAATACTGCAGCTGTTAACTTTTAATATATGGACACTTACCTGTCGTGGGTGCCCACAATGCTGGCACCCGAAGCCGATCTTTCACTCGGGTGCTTCGGCCACCATCTTCAGTAAGGGAATCAGGAAGTGAAGCCTTGCGGCTTCACTTCCTGATTCCCTACTGTGCATGCGCGAGACGCGCTGCGCAATCCCACTGGTGCCTGCTGTCTTCTGGGACCTGTGCGTCTCCCAGAAAAATGCTGGGGGCGGATTAAGCACCAGATGTGGTGTAGGTCACCACAGTCACCGCAGTGATCTATGCCCGGAAGAGGGAGCAAATACCTGGGATTACACAGGTATCTGCCCCCCTCCCCCCTGAAAGGTACCAAATGTGACACCAGAGGGGGGGTGGGGGGGAATTGGGAAAAGCGGAAGTTCCATTATTGCCCTGCTAAGTAATACAGAACATTTCTTACATTTAAACACAACAAGCCTCCAATCAGTGCATTTGTATGTGTAATTTAGATATAAAAAAATATATATTATTTATTAAATTTTATATATATATATATATATATATATATATATATATATATATATATATATATATATATATATTTATTAAATTTTATTTATATATATATATATATATATATATATATATATATATATATATATATAATATATATATATATATTTAATTTAATAAATAATATAATTTTTTTAATATATATATATAATCTAATACACAAAAACAGATAATGAATACTTTTGGACGAAAAAAAATAGGCTAACTTTTACCGTTTAGTTTTTTTATTTGTTAAAGCATATTTTTTCCCCAAAAAAATGCGTTTGAAAGACCGCTGCGCAAATACCGTGTAACATTAAATATTGCAGCAATCGCTATTTTATTTCTTAGGGTCTCTGCTAAAAAAAAAAAATATAATGTTTGGGGGTACCAAATGACTTTCCAGCAGAAAATACAGGATTTTTACTTTTAAGCGCCAAGTGTCAAAAAAGATTTAGCCTTTAAATGGTTAAACTGAGAACTCTCCTACACGAGTTCAGTTAATTGATAGGTAGCAAAATTGTATATCTTTTCTCAAAACTTGGCAGGCTGCCCGGAGTCTAGAAACTTCAGGCAACTTGCATTGACTTCTATTCTAGAAGCTTTTTGCAATTCGTGCTGCTGAAGTCCAAGGTCCCAGACTATGGAACGCCTTACCAACCAGCATTCGGCTGGAGGAGAACCACTTAGTCTTCAGGAGAAAGATCAAGACTCATCTCTTTTGATCTCAAAGGAGACAGGAGCAACAAGCGCCCAGAGGCGATTTACTTCGCATGTGCCGCGCTATATAAGTTTTTTCATTCATTCATTCATTCATGAAGTTTAAAATCGGCTGTCTTACAGCACAAATCGGCCGATGCCGATTAATTAAAAAATGCAAAATATCGGCCGATATATCGGCCAGCCGATGTATCGGTCGACCTCTAGTTTTTAGCAACCCCCTACTTACAATAGTACTGACCAGCCTGTTTCCTACACTGACCAGCCTGTTTCCTACACTGACCAGCCTGTTTCCTACACTGACCAGCCTGTTTCCTACACTGACCAGCCTGTTTCCTACACTGACCAGCCTGTTTCCTACACTGACCAGCCTGTTTCCTACACTGACCAGCCTGTTTCCTACACTGACCACTACACTAACCTACCTGTCCACTACCCTGACCACTACACTGCCTGATTCCTTCCACTGTCCACTACACTGACCTACCTGATTCCTACACTGACCTACCTATACGTGCTGATAGAAAATGAACAAAGCAGCAGACAGAAATGACACTTGGTGCTCTGGATTGAGACAAGTACACACTATAGAGGGATGTGCATTGTTAATTTTTAATGTCTGCGGTTTACAACCACTCTAAGCCACAATGTTGCCCTAACAATGTCTTGGTGTTTAGTGTGATCATGAAAAACTGAGATAAAACCAAGAAATATAATGCTGTATATTCAAGAATTTTGTTTTTAATGTACAAAAACACATGCACATTATCTAAAAATGTAAAGTACGGTACTTTTTTTAGAATTTCTACCTGAATTTGGAGACTTGTACTGGAGCATGGTGGTGTGTTGTGCTGTACCTAGGTTTAGCCGTGCCCCACGCTGTTCTTTAATCTACAAAGTCGTGTATGATTTAGGCCTTTATAAGATCACAGTGGTGGGAAACTGATGTCTCTCTGAACTGCTTTAGTTGAAAGGAATGTCACAGAAGTGATAAAAGCAGAAGTTAGGTGGTGGGCGATGTATGTTGGTCTTATCTTTTCCTGTAAAGATTGAGCTAATCATCATTGCATGCATTACATACATCACATCTGTGACACTTGCCATGAAAATCTGTGCAAACAGTGTCTTTTTTTTTTTTTTGCGCATTTAATTACAACAGCAAGGCACTTTTCATACGGGAGACCAGTGGGTGGTAAAAGCAGATGATGGATTTGCATTTTTATTGCCTCCTGACCACCTGCCTATAAGCGGACCCCGGTTCCCCTCCAAGCTGCACACGTTTAATGCTAAATGCAGAGTTTGACAGACAGTACCACCTCAGTTCACACCTATCAAGTTTGCTTTTTGATAGTTTCTGCAGTGCCTTTTTTTTTCTGTGCGTTTTGCGCAATTTTACTGCGATTTGCATTTTTCTGCTTTTTTTTTGGCCAATTTTTTGTTGGGTGGATTAAAAAGCACAAATCCCAGCACGACACTTTACCCAAATAAAATTGTTATAATTTTTTTCCCACAAATACAGCTTTCTTTTGGTGGTATTTGATCACCTCTGCTGTTTTATTTTTATTTTTTGCGCTATAAACAAAAAAAGACATAACATTTTGAAAAAAGCACAATATATATATATTTTTTTTTTTGTTTTAATAATATCCAATTTTTATTTATTTTAAACGTGTGTTTTTCTCAGTTTAGTCCGATACGTATTCTTCTACAAATTTTTGGTAAAAAAAACACACAATAAGCGTATATTGATTGGTTTGCGCAAAAGTTATAGCGCCTACAAAATAGGAGATAGATTTTTTTTTTTTTTTTTTTTTTACTAGTAATGATGGCTGGCGATCTGCGATTTTTGTCAGGCCTGCGATATTGTGGCAGACATATGGGACACTTTTGACACTATTTTGGGACAGTTCACATTTATACAGCGAACAGTGCTATAAATATGCACGGATTACCGTATAAATGTGACTGGCAGGGAAGGGGTTAACACTAGGGGCAAGGAAGGGGTTAAATGTATTCCTTGGGAGTGATTCTTACTATGAGGGAGGGGGACTGACTGGGGGAGGTGACCGATCTGTGTCCCTATGTACAAGAAACACAGCATTGGTCTCCTCTCCCTGACAGGATGTGGAGCTCTGTGTTTACACACAGAGCTCCATGTTCTGCCTCTGTAATTGCGGATCGCTAGTACCTGGTGGACATCGCGGCCGCCAGGCATGCGCATCGGCCGCATGGGACACGCCGGGCACAGTTTTTCCCCACTGCGTGCCCTCGGCGCGTGGGGGGAATGTAAACAGCAAGAGGTCCAGGGACGTCCACCCAGGAGTTGAGCCACGCTGTGGACGTTTTCCGTCTATAGCGCGGTTCTCAAGTGGTTAAAATAGTCCCTGACCCTTTCCAAAAAGGCAATGGTAGAAAAAAAGCATAGATGTAAACGTGTCCCATAGGAAACCATGTTAACCACTTCCCGTCTGCCATATAGCAGAGTGGTGGCCAGAAAGTTGTTGTATTATCCTGACTGGGCATCCTATGACGTCCAGCGTGATAAGCCGCTAGAATGCGGATCAGTGGTGTGTCAGTCTGACACGCCGCATCTCCAATCCCTGTAAAGAGCCTGTGATATAGGCTCTTTATCATGTGGTCAGCTGTGTCCAATCAAAGCTGATTACATGGTAACCAGGAAGTGCCGTGTATCGGCTTTTCCTCTATTCGTGCTGACAAGCCGAAAGTAGAGAAGAGACGATCGGCTGCTCTCCTGACAGGGGACCGACCTCACAAATGCTCTTCTGAAAGAATGGTCGAACATTCCCATAGACACACCTAAACCTTGTGGACGGCCTTCCCAGAAGAGATGTAGCTGTTATAGCTGCAAAGGGCGGGGCCAACTCAATATTGAATCCTACAGACTAAGACTGGGGTGCCATTAAAATTCATGTGCGTGTAAAGAGGCGTCCCAATACTTTTGATGATATAGTGTATATGCTAATAAGAAATACATTTTGTTGCATTCTTTTACAGCACATTTCAAGGGTATTATCTGAAGATGGAAAAGTTTTTGCGTTTTTTGTTTTATTGCCTTATTCCTATAGTTGTAGTTTTCCTTCTTTTTTTTCCCACCATCTCTCTGAATGTTTAAATATACTGGATTCATTTATTTCCTTGTGCCAAGTCTAATATTAATGTATCTTGTCTGTAGAAGAATGTACAGCATTAAATGTGTCCGTCCTGTTACTGAATACCTCTGAGAAACCTTTGATGGAACTTGTCACTCCCAGTTTTTAGGTTAAAACAAGAGGTGCACCAAAATGATATATATAATAATATAATTTGTTTTATAAATAGTTGTATTCACTTTTTATATATTTTTAATGAATTTAAATAATGTAAATTTGTCGGCTATTATGGGCACCTTTTAGAAGCAGTGTTAAAAATCCTGCTTGATGCATGTTTGGCCAGGTAAAAAAAAAAACACCAAAAATGCACGTCCCCATCGAAATGCATTGAAAACGCAGCAAGAACACGACCAAAAATATTGTGTTTTTTGATGCATTTTTTGAGTTGCATGACCTAAAAAAAACACACCATAAGTACAGTAATATTGTGGCAAAATTGCGTGGGTTTTTTAGCGCCCTTTTTTTTGGCACAATGCTGGAAACGGCGGCTGAATTTTGGGAGCATCACTAGTTAAAACCTGTTCAATATTGCTATAAGTTGTCGAAATGGGCAAAAACGAGTAAGCTGCAAAGCACTGGAGCCTACTTTTAATAGATGCATGTGTATTGAGCTTTGATAGCAGGTCCCCTTGCATTGCATTCTTTCCTCTCTCTTTTTTTATATGTTGCATACCGTCTGTAATTGAGCTTTTTTGTTCCTTCTAGCCTGGACTACAGCAGCCGAACTTCTCCATGTCTGTGACCATCCCAGTGTCCAATCCATTGTCATACAGTTCACCGGGGAACACCCTTGTCACCTCTTCACTGGCTAGCAGCACCTCATTAACAGACACAGGGATGCTGTCTCCTCAGACATCGCTACACCGAAATGTGGTGTCTCCTGGGGTGTCACAGAGACCCTCAAGCACTGGAAATGCAGGTAAAAAGCCACCATTCCTTTTTATTTTCATTTTTTTTTAAAGTTAATGTGCAATTATAACCTGTCCTATGGCAGGGCTCGCCAAACCTTTTAAACAAAGGGCCAGGTTACCGTCTTTCATTCTTTAGGGGGCCAGACTGTGGCCAGTGTAGAAAATGTCCTGGCATCGGTGGGAATACACACTGCCCCATCATTGGTTTTAGTAGAAGGATTAGTGCCCCGTCATTGGTCTTGGCAAGAGGATTAGTGCCCCGTCATTGGTCTTGGCAGGAGGAATAGTGCCCCATCATTGGTCTTGGCAGGAGGAATGGTGCCCCATTATTGGTCTTGGCAGGAGGAATAGTGCCCTGCCATTGGTCTTGGCAGGAGGAATAGTGCCCTGCCATTGGTCTTGGCAGGAGGAATAGTGCCCTGCCATTGGTCTTGGCAGGAGGAATAGTGCCCCACCATTGGTCTTGGCAGGAGTAATTCCCCCCACCATTGGTCTTGGCAGGAGGAATAGTGCCCCCTCATTGGTCTTGGCAGGAGGAATAGTGCACCATCATTGGTCTTGGCAGGAGGAATGGTGCCCCATTATTGGTCTTGGCAGGATAAATAGTGCCCCGTCATTGGTCTTGGCAGGAGGAATAGTGCCCCGTCATTGGTCTTGGCAGGAGGAATAGTGCCCCGTCATTGGTCTTGGCAGGAGGAATAGTGCCCCGTCATTGGTCTTGGCAGGAGGAATAGTGCCCCACCATTGGTCTTGGCAGGAGTAATTTCCCCGCCATTGGTCTTGGCAGGAGGAATGGTGCCCCGTCATTGGTCTTGGCAGGAGGAATGGTGCCCCGACATTGGTCTTGCAGGAGGAATGGTGCCCCGTCATTGGTCTTGGCAGGAGGAATGGTGCCCCGTCATTGGTCTTGGCAGGAGGAATGGTGCCCCGTCATTGGTCTTGGCAGGAGGAATGGGGCCTCATTATTGGTGTCAGTTGGACACCAGTGGGGGCTTCAGGAGGAGTGGGACTTCCTGTCCCACTTCCTCCTCCCGCCCAGGGACCGCCTAGGCGATACGTCATATCGCCTACAGCGGCCCCTCCCTGTAGGCGATCGTCTGGGACACGTGACAGGTCCCAGGCGATCGCCTGACCAATCAGTGTGCAGCAACACTCGTGCATGCACAGTGAGTGCCCGCTTGTGAAGACGAATGCTGTCACAGCCGGGTGCCCACACTAAGAATGAAGACGCCGGCCGGAAAGGGGGGGGGGGGAGCGGAGCGGAGCTCCGGCCGGCGCGTCGCTGGACCATGGAGCAGGTGAGTGTATGTTTATTAAAACCCAGCAGCTACACTTTTTGTAGCTGCTAACTTTCAATAAACATTAAAGCCTGGGACTCAGCTTTAAAAGCAAAATGGAAGGATGAGGTAAGTGAAGGAGGACTGCACTAAGGTAAAGGAAGCTATTTAGGAAATAAAAATTGTACCTTTTCCCTCATTTACAGACAGAAGTTAATTTATTTTGATCTAAAGAACAAAACGTTACAATGTTTATAGTTGGCTCAGCGGCTGAGGAATGTTGTGAAACTTTTTCTTTTGACCGCTGTCGGCTTGAGCTGAAAACTCTGCGTAGAATCAGGAAAATGCTTTAAGATCGCGAGGGGGAAAGAATCGCGATCTCTATTAACAATTAATTGTGCAGCCCTAGTTGGGGGTTACCCCCCAACTTGGGAAATGTTATCAAGGGGTCACAGCAATAGAAAGGTTGAGAACCACTGATGCTCATCCAAGCTAGGCATATATAAATGTATACAATTGCTCTTTATAGGATTGCATGGCTCTTTGTTTCGGCTTTGCCTTTCTATAGTCTTTAATGCAACAGTGATCGGGAAAAAATGCAGTCTGCTGATTGAATTCTCTGCCATGAGTTTAATAACGAATGTTCTACTCTCTTGACAGGTGTAATGTTATGTTCATCGGACATCTCTGTGCCAAATGGAGCTGGTGCCAGTCCAGTAGGTAAGTGGGGTGACCGGTTCCATTTTCTGGATATGAAGAATATGATTTAAATGTCAGTTCCTGCATGTGCTTTACAAGAAATCTACAGCAAAATAAAGCTGTAATAAAAAATATTACAAAGTATTGGTTATTGCAAACCTTGTGCAGAATACAAACTTTAAAGGGTTTTTCAAGGAAACTAAAAATCGTCTCATTTTGCTCTGGGTGCCTATCTAATTATATCAGGGGACTGTCACCTCCCACACTTCTTTTGTAGGAAGCAGCAGGACTTCCTTCCTGCTACTGTTTGCAGCACTTGGCAAACTGAAATCTAACTGTGAAAATACATAATCAACACAATTGTATAATTACTATAGAAAAGCACCACTTCCAAAACCGTTGGCAGTAATGTGAACCCAAATGAACCACTTCAATACCGGAAACTTTTACCCCCTTCCTGCCCAGGCCAATTTTCAGCTTTTAGCGCTGTTACACTTTGAATGACAATTGCGTGGTTATGCTACACCGTACCCAAAATCATTTTTTCTTATTGTTTTTCACGCCAATAGAGCTTTCTTTCAGTGCTATTTAACCGTTTGCCGCCCGCTGGCCGTCAAATGATGGCTGGGTAATTCAGCGCTCATTCTTTCCTGGCATCATATGACGACTTCGGCTTCTCAGCCCTCTAGGAGGCGCGCTTGCCCACCGCGTCACTCGGGAACCAATGTGCATGCCCGGCTGCCTCGATGTCTGCTGGGCACCTGCGATTGCCCAGTAACAGAGCAGGGCAGTGGATCTGTAAACACACAGATCCACGTCCTGTCAGGGGAGAGGAAACCGATAGTGTGTTCCCAGTACAGAGGAACACCGATCGGTCTCCTCCCCTTGAGTCTCCTCCCCTTGAGTCTGCTCCCCTTGAGTCTGCTCCCCTTGAGTCTGCTCCCCTTGAGTCTGCTCCCCCTACAGTTAGAGAGTGATTCTAGGTAACACTCTTACCCTAGTGTTTAACCCCTTCCCTGCCAGTGACATTTATACAGTAATCGGTGCACTGATCGCTATATAAATATGAATGGTCCCAAAATCGTGTCAAGTGTCCAATATGTCCGCCGCAATATCGCAGTCATGATAAATATCGCAGATCGCCGCCATTACTAGAATTTTTTTTTTTTTTTTTTAAATGACAAATCTATCCCTAGTTTGTAGACGCTATAACTTTTGCGCAAACCAATCAATATAGGCGTATTGCATTTTTTTTTTTTTTTAAACAAAAGTATGTAGAATACATATCGGCCTAAACTGAGGTAAAAACATTTTTTTTAATTGGATATTTATTATAGCAAAAAGGAAACATTTTTGCGTTTTTGGATAGCATGGTTTAAAATTTTCCGATAACAAATGTGTGTTGTCGCATTTTCCGATTGTGTGTACCAGGCTTTAGAGTCCACAAACTATGGTATATAAGTGAAAATTGATCAATCCAGAAGGCCCATCTAATTTGTGGGTCCCAAAAACTCCAGGACAGTGCAAATATCCCCCAAATGACCCCTTTTTGTTGACAGTCCAAGGTATTTAGTAGAAGTTGTCAAGTTGTGATTATAATTGTTTTGGAAAACCACTGTGCCTACTTCATATTTTGCACTAATGTCAGTTTATTTTTCTATGTTTGAGTGTATTGCCTGACATTTATGACCAGGTTGTCTGGGGGGGGGGGGGGGTTGTATGTTTTTTTCTGTTTGTTGGTTTGTCTTAAACCTAATAAAAATATCTTTAAAAAAATAATAATAATTGTTTTGGAAAATATAGAAATTGTATCTTATTTTTAATTTTTTTCACAATTTTTAACATCCTGTCAACAGTGCAGTACAGCGCCATCATATAATCCGTGTGGTGGTGATCAGGGACACTTGATTGGTGACGATAATATTTTTTTTTTAATGTAAATATAAATCTTTTTCTTTTTTACAATTTTTTACATACAGCGAGCAGAGCAATACAGTTACACTGTACTACTCTTCTCAGGTGATCAGGATTTATTTTATTTTTTTTAGACACCGATTGCTTATTACTGTGAATTGTACAGTGATAACCAACTGTTTTTTTCTGAATGAAATCTATTCAGTCAGTGTTTTTCTGGAAATCCCCTTAAAATTGTGATGAGCCTCTTATGGTGAATATCCTAATTATACACACAAACACTGTGTCCGTGTCCAGCAGATTATCAAAGCATGATGGCAAGCACTTCACATTTGCCCCATAGCCGTTTTACTGCTACAGGCCGGCTCTCCTGTGCAGAATCGTGTGTGTATAAAATATATTGTGTTTTGTGTGTGTCTGTGTGTAAAATTTTATATATATAATATAATATGTGTGTCTGTGTGTATATGTGTATGATTCTCCACTTCTGTGGGCGAAGGGCACACAATGTCCTCCGACAGAGAACTGCTGAGATAAACCAGGCATATCTGAGTTCTGACAGTGTTCTCTGTAAAGCAAGGACTAGAATTCATCTCTTCCCCTAGTAAAAGCAGAACATACTGTACACAGTAGCACAGGCTAGGCACAGCGTTGACCCTTTGATCACCATAGATGGTTAACCTCTTCCCAGCCAGTGTCGTCAGTACAGTAACAGTGCATATCTTTAGCACTGATCACTGTATTCATGTCACCGGTTCCCACAAAGTGTCAGTGTCTAATTGTCCTTCACAATATCGCAGTCCCGACATAGGTTTTTTTTACCAAAAATTTACATCATTTTTGCACAGTACACATTGGCCTAAATGTATGAAGAAATTTGATTTACTTTTTTTTTTTCTTCTGGGGATATGTTTTATATATATATATATATATATATATTTTTTTTTTTAATAGATTTTTTTTTTTTTTTAATTGTTGATTTATAGGGCAAAAAATAAAAACCACCGAAGTGAGAAAATAGTAAAATACCACTAAAAGAACACTATTTGCGGGGGGGGGATATAAATTGCATTTTTGTACAGCGTTGTATGACCGCACAATTGTCAGTTAAAGCAGAGTTCCGCCAAAAAATTTTTTTTTAAAGTCAGCAGCTACAAATACTGCAGCTGCTGACTTTTAATATATGGACACTTGCCTGTCCAGGACGCCTGTGATGTCGGGTCCCGAAGCCGATCCATCCCTCGGCTTTAGGGTGGAGGCGCCGCCATCTTCGGTAAGGGAACCGGGAAGTAAAGCCTTGCGGCTTCACAGCCTGGTTCCCTACTGCGCTTGCGCAAGTCCCGCTGCGCGTCCTCACTGGTCCTTGCTGTCTTCTGGGACTTGTGTGTCTCCCATGAGACAGCGAGGGGGGGGACGGGACGTGTGGCGTAGGTCACTGCAGTGATCTATGCCCAGAAGTGGGTGCAAATACCTGTATTACACAGGTATCTTCTGCTCCCTCCTCCCCCTGAAAGGTGCCAAATGCGACACCGGAGGAGGGGAGGATTCCAAAAAGCAGAAGTTCCATTTTTGGATGGAACTCCACTTTAAAATAACACAGTGCTGTATCGCAAAAAATGGCCTGGTCATTGGGGGGGGGGTAAATCTTCCAGAGGTCAAGTGGTTAATCAATCTAGGATTGGCAGGTTTGGGTATATTTGAAAACTTTGCCAATGTTGCTTAATTTTTATTTTTTTCAGGTCATGACTTGTATCTATTTAATTTCTTGGCTGCAATTGCCCTTTAACCTTTTCTAATGCGCTGTACGAACCAATTACACGGGACATGACATCAGTGTGATGGTTTTGCAGCATATTCAGTTAATATCAGAATACAATGACCTCTTTAGATGTTGGTTCTGCCAGTTGAAGGACGTGGTTTAATGGTGTAAAAAAGAAGAAAAATAAATGAACCCAGCTAAAGGGTTAATATTTTGTCTGCATTCAGGCTGAACATATGTGGGTTTGGCAGGTCACAACTGATGCAGAGCAGAAGTTCATAATGTGGCTTCCCAAAATGTTTTTAATCTTCTTCATTGCCTATGGTATTTATCTACATTGTTTGCATATGTTTATTCATATGCAGTGTATTAGCCAGCTGCCCGAACTGTCAGAAATTCATTGTGAATGCGGCTTTGAGGAAGCCTGTGTTCTCTTTTCAGGAATCGCATTGTGATTCATTCACAGCAGGAAACAGACTTGGTTCTTGTACATATTGCATTCTTCTAGCTTGGACTCTTCCTCACGGGACTATAGATGATTATGCAATGAATAAAAGTTCCCATTCTCAGATTATTAAGCAAAATTAATTATCAGTTGTTAGGAGAACCCGTGGTGGCCCATCCATTAGGGGTGTCCGAGAGCCGCCCCCTCTATCCACGGCCGCCACCCCCATGCTCTATCCACGGCCGCTATTATGACAGAACACTGCCACCCCCTATTCATGGGTCCAGCCCCTTTCAGGGCGGCGGGGGTGTTTATATTAATTTTTTAAGCACCTGATTAGAGATAGAGGCTCTAATAGGTTTTAAAAAAGGGTGGGCTCGTGGCGCAGAGCATTGTGCCAGGAGCTCCCCCAGGTGTTATGAAAATGAATTTTCGCTATTGAAACACTGAGCCTCAATCCGGCCAATCAGAAGCAGGTATGAGACCCGTTTTCGGATTGGCCAAAAAGAAGAGTCTCAGTTGGCCGCCGAGGAGGGAGGAAACTGAAGCCGCCGCAATGCCAGTGGAGCGCAGGGGAAGGGAACCAGTGACCAGTTTTTTTAAAAAGGAACAACATTGTTTTTGGAGTGCGGCCATCCTATTTTTTTTCTACAAATCTTGCATATCATTGCAGCGCCGGCACCCAAGTGTTTGGATTCAGTCATCTAGTTCTCTGGGACTTTGGAGCGGTTAAACTTTTTTTCTCACGGGACATCTACATGCCGACGAACTGATGTCGACCTCTCCTCACCTGGATTCATCAGTGGCATTGTTGTACACATTTTTATACCAGTATCATACTTGGCTACATGTTTTTATGACTGCTTTTGGTACTGTTTGGTATTACTCACACCATTTTTACAGTTTATGTAGCTACATCGATTTTATCTCCAGTGCAATATTTATTTTTTTACCTACTTGAAGACTATAAAAGTTTTAATGCTATTCCCATCAGGCGCTGCCTGTGTGTGTTTTGTATCCTGCTATCCATTTTTCCAGTGGTTGGAGCTGCACTGGGAATCGGCCTGCAAGGAGATCAGCTAAAAGTAGTTGGATCTGTATGTGCGTTATAATTAATCGAAATTAGTCGATTAATCGATTAAAAATGTTGTGTTCGATTAATCGATTTTTTTTAAATCAGTAACAGCCCTATTAATATTTATTATTAAAAAGGATTTATATAGAGTGCAGCACATGAGGGCCGAAAACACAGTCACAACACAAACCAATACAAAAAGGGTAAAAACTGTGGGGGTGAGCTAATGTAGAAGATAAAAATACAGTGGATAGGTGGAGGCAGGATAGGCTTCTCTGAAGAGAAGGGTTTTCAGGGATCACCCAAATGTGGACAGAGTAGGAGATAGTTTGGCTTGGGAGGAACAAAGAGAAAGATTTGGTTGGTATTTTGAGATCACGTTAGTGATGTAGCTGGGGGCCGAGTCAATGAAGGAATTGAAACAGAGTGGTGGAGGACACTGCAGGTTGGTAAGGTGGATGAGTCTAGCTACAGCATTAATTATGGACTGAAGGGGCGATGGCATATTGGAAGGTAATCCAATGAGGATGGAGTTGCAGTAGTCAAGGTCAGAGATAACTAGGGAATGAATTAGAAGATTTGTGATATCTCTAACGAAACGTCCCAAACTCCACTTGAATGCTTTCGTCATATACCGCTTCCTCCCAGTCTGAATATAGATATCAGATATTCCAAACGCTGACAACTACGAACATGGACATGGACTGTATATTAAAACCAGAATACAAATCTTGTATACAGTTAAAGAGGAGGAGGTTCCCCCTCTTGCTCATATTACTCTAACAATACACCTGTAACCATAAACATAAATTAACATGAGCTAATTAATCCCTTAAAGCAGCCAATGTGACTCCGTGCCCTTCTGGCCATTGTTGTGATTAATCAGGATTTCACTACAGGTCAGACTTGTTGTCACCAAGCTTCACACAGTAGATTATACATTATCATAAGTATAAACACAGGACACCTTACAATAGCAGGAGCTCCAGTAGAAGTCGGCCCGTCTCCTACATTGTACAGAGGTCAAAGTGATCATCTCTCTCAACTAACATGTAGAGTTCAGAATCAAACAAACCAAGAATAGTCTCTACATGTATCCTGGGATATATTGTGGATAAATGTTACTGTCACATTTTAAGTAATCCAAGACATAATTATTCAGTCCTGGCACAGGGTGACATAGACATAAGAGGTGCATGCAGGGCCGTCTTAATAGCATCTTGGGCCCCTGGGTAAAGTAATGCTCTGGAGCCTCTACAATGATGACCGTGCAGGTAAACAGACATCAAGTAGGTATGAGGCAGACTGCCTCCCCTGTGTATCTATCACTCTCAGGGCGATCATGGGGCTCCCAATTTCAGGGCAGCGTGGGATCAAGGACCAGCTGCTTTGGGGAAAGTGCAGGGGCCCTCATGCAGCTGGGGCCCTTGGGCAGTGCCCAGGTGTGCCCTTTCATTAAGACAGCCCTGGGTGCATAGGGAGCTCAAATATGGGTTTGCCAACCTTTCCAAGGGATTCTGGGTTCCATGGGTCCTCTCATCACAATGTCATTGGCTAGGAAGGGGCATATTTTGGAGATGTTGCAGAGTTTGGACATGCAAGCTTTGGACAGTGATTGGATGTGGGGCCGAAAGGCGAGTTCAGAGACCAGGATTACACCTAGCACCCTGCCATGCAGAGATGGGTTGATAGTTGTGCCAACAATCTTGACAAAGAAGTCAGGGGAAGGGGTATTAGAATATTTCTAATTGTTGGAGGCATTCAAAAAAGGGATCTTGTTTTTTTTCAATCTGCTTTGAAGATTGCCTCAGCTGAATTCTTTAACGCAAACTGCAAATCTGGTAAATTTTTTATATAATTTTTTACAAATGACCAAGCGCATTGTTCTCCAGACTGCACAGTAGAGCGACTTAAAAGAAAATCCCAAGCACAGCACAAATACTGCAAAATCCATCATCACCAAAATATTACTTAGCAAGCAAAACCGGAGCACAAGATGGTACAGTGTATTCTTCAAGAGTGGAGACTAGCATTTATTACATCTGCTTGAAGGTCTTGTCATTAGAAGAATAATTCAATTACTACGAGGTGAACACGGGTTGAGTCAACGCCCAGATGTGCCCCATTACTGGCAGATGCAGTGTGCGCAAGAGGAAACTGTAGAATGTTCACTTTAATTGAAAGACACATCTTAAGTGTGTGGATGATGGCTGGAAAAGCCTCAACAGTCCAGGTGCAGAGGCTGTGCACGTTCATTGTCTCTCTAATATGCCCTTCATCCTTTTGTGTTGACTTTCACCCTTGTCCATTAATCGAGAAGATGTTATGGTTTTCCACTGCTAAAAGTGCATCTAACCATAGAGGTTCCATTTTCACATTCAGTCATTTTTTATTTAACCACTTGCTTACTGGGCACATATACCCCCTTCCTGGTTTTTATTTTTTGCGCTATAAACAAAAAAAAGCGACAATTTAAAAAAAATATATATATTTTTTACTTTTTGCTATAATATTTGTTTTTCTCAGTTTAGGCCGATACGCATTCTTATACATATTTTTGGTTTAAAATAAGTTTGCGCAAAAATATGGGACAAACTTATGAATTTTATTTTTTTTACTAGTAATGGCGGCGACTGCAACATTATGGCGGACACATTGGACACTTTTGACAAGTTTTTGGGACCATTCACATTTATACAGCAATCAGTGCTATAAATATGCACCGATTACTGTATAAATGTGACTGACAGGCAAGGGGTTAACACTAGGGGGCGACAAAGAGGTTAAATGTGTTCCTTACTAGTAATTCTAACTGTGGGGGAAGGAGACTGACTGGGGGAGGTGACCGATCTGTGTCCCTACAGCATCAGTATCCTCTCCCTGATAGGACATGGATCTGTGTGTTTACACACACAGATCTACATTCTTGTCTGTGTAGTGGCCGATCGCGGGTACCTGACGGACATCGTAGCCGCTAGGCATGCGCATCGGCACCGCAGAGCCACATCCTTGTCTGTGTAGTGGCCGATCGCGGGTACCTGGCGGACATCGCGGCCGCTAGGCACGCGCATTGGCACCGCAGTGATGCCGGCATTTTTCGCGTGCCCCCCAGTGGCCGGAGAAGCCGAGGACGTCAATAGACGTTTTCCCGGCATTTGAGAGCCACTTTGTGGCCGTCTTTTGCCTATGGCCGGGGCTCCAAGTGGTTAAAATGTTTTCACGATTAGAAGGAGTTGGCTTTTGATGGTTGTCGGTGTTAATACTTTACAAATGCTCTCTCTTTTTATGTAAACTTATCACATGGTCAACAATACTTGGAACAGGTTTATGCCAATGATCACCAATTTGGAGAAAATGTACAGTCCACAATAATATTTCTGATTAAGGGAGAAGTACCGGCAAAGCTCGTTTGGTTGTACTTCTCCTGTAATACAGTTTCCTGACGTCATAGAGCCAGTCCAGGCTTGGGCAAGATCGTGACCATATGTTCGGGATCCGCCCACATGCCTGGACTGGCAACCCGGCTCAGCCATTCTTTAGGTAAGAAAACTTTCATTCAGGATACAACTCCCCAACTGCCTCCCCCACCTTTATACTTACCTGAGCCCAGTGTTGCCAGTGTTGTTGAGCTTCTAATATATTTGACCACACTGGTCTAATCTTTGTATTTAACATTTTAATATAATACAGGTGCATCATCCACTTGCATTAGGGAGGGTAAGGCACATGTCCATCCACACTGGCGTTCGCACGGCTATCTTTGCTTGGAGGAAGGGTATCCTGGCCGGCAGGATCTCTGTAGAAACCCATTACTTTGCCACTGTCAAAAATCATATAGAATGTGGAAAACATATGTGCATATTTTGCAAAGATTGCAAATGCTCCTATGAGTTTTATACATTTTATTGGTTGTGGTCAGACATGCAGTGCTACAGGAGCCATACGGTTTGGTTCTTGGGTGGGGGAAGGGACCCAACAGCACGCAATACTTTTTTGTAATGAGACTCCCATGTTGTAGGGATTATTGCAAAAGACCAATTTCTGTGTCACTGTCTAAGATCATATAGAATGTGAAAAACATATGTACAAATGTTGCAAGGATTACAAATGCTCCTATAATGTTTTATACATTTTATTGGTGAGCAGTTTTCAATATACACTGCCCTCTCTCACTAGTATTCTCCTTTGGAAGATGACCACAATGAATATTTAATGATTAGAACATTTGCTCTATCCTCCACAGTAAAGTAATAAGAGCATTATTATTGGCAGTCTTCCTGCAGACCTGGTTTAGAGTGGGAAATATGACCCATATTGATTATTATTTTTTTCCCTTCTGAAAAGCAAGCACTTTAGATTCCTTGTTTCTGGGATACAGAATAAAACCTGTTTCTATGTATGCTGCTTATCATGTGCTTACATACTACCTTGATATTGACACCATCTATTTACCCCCAGTTTCGCCATCATCCATTCATTAACCTTATGTGGCACAGTCTATCCAATCTGATACAAAGTTGCTAAAATAGTAGTATATCTCATCCCCCAAGTCACCACAACACAGCTCAGTATTAGGCCTCATACACATGATCGGACTGCCATCTGACATTTCTGTGGATTTTGGTCCGAAGGGCATTGGGCGTGAACTTGTTCTGCATACACATGGTAGAACATTTTCAGCCAACATTGACCAAACCACGTGGTTTTTCAGCTCTTTACCGCCACCCTTTGGGCAACTTCTGCTATTGTTTGATGTTTAGCATTGGTTCCGAGCATGCGTGTTTGTACTTTGGATTGTCCATGTGTCATCTCTAGGTTCTTGTTGATCTTTTGATATTTGTCATCAATCATCCTGGCAGCCATTGCTCTCCTTGAAGCTTGCTTGCAGAGTGGTATCAATGATTCCCATCCTCTCGACCCAGCCAGATCAGAGCCAGGCTTTGTAATGCACAGTTAGAGGCGTAATTGGTTACATTCCAACTTGGAGGCCATCTGCCTGTATCAACCAGGAAGTGAAATTCCAGATACCTGGTTAAAACAACCAGAAAGAAAACTCCAGAGTTCCTATTTCAAACACATCTTGTGTTATGAAATAAAACATGTTGCCTTCCAACACTGCCCCATCTAGTCTACTTCCAGAATGAAGACTTCATGCTAGTCAAAATTGGGGAAAAAAATGCTGTACGGTGCATATATAACCAGCCTGTTTAGTCGACTTGCACTTTTTAGAAGTAATTTTGAGATCTGGGAACCCCTTTTACTTTATTGTAATGTTTGTCACCTGCTGTAAGCTTCCAGTTTACTCGCATTTAGATTACACGATTAATCAAAGTAAGTACACAGTAAGTGGGTTCTTGCAGCCACCAATCATATTCAGACCTGTCATGGAATTTTGAACTGATTGGTGACGCACTGAGAAGAGAGAGAGAGGAAGATGCATAGTACAGGCTTTAGGAAGCTTACTCATTCCCACATGTAGTAGCTTGCTGTAACAGATTGAAGAGAGCTTAGATTAATGAAAACTGAGTGGGTTTTAGCACAATCCAATTACACAGACAGTTGAAGGATAACAATACTTTTAACTAAGTTGGGGGCCAACTGCCCTTCTCGCCTCTTCCATGTCTCTGCAGACTTAATAGTAGGCCCCCAAAAGGCAGTACACTACAACAGTGTACCTCCCAACATTTTAAAATTTCCCTGCAGGACATTTTTGTTGAGCGGGGGGGGGGTGAAGCGGATCAGAGTTGTTGAGGGGGGAGGGGTTCCGCGGATCAAAGTTGTTGTGAGCGGGGGGGGGTTACGCGGGTCAGAGTTGTTGAGCGGGGGGGTGCCTGCCACGGACCAGAGTTGTTGAGGGGGGAGCAGAATCGTGCGACTCCAGCCCTGACCGCGGGATTAACTACGAATCGCAGGACAGTCCCGCAAAATCCGGGACGGTTGGGAGGTATGTGCAACAGTACCGGCAGAACACTACATTCTACCAGCTCAGTGATGAGGACTAAGGTATTACTACAGCCAGTAGAAAAGTTAACTAGTAGACAGGTCTGGAAAGGGCAGGATGGGGTTTTTGAGGCAGCTGCCCTAGGCAGTGTTGTCAGGTGAGGAGGGGGGAAGGGGGCCTGGCCGCATGCTACCTGCCACACATATTCATCCAGGCCCCCATCAGCATTGGACCTGCACAGGATTTGTACGCAGTCAACTCGTGACTGATATCTATTGTAGTGCATGGCAGAAGTACCGTAAGTAGTGAAAGTCTTCCTCGGCGATTAGTTAGCTGTCGAATCATGTGGGCCGCATGTTAAAGAAAGTCTGGATGGGATCAGAATAACAGTGCTGTACATTTCCTATTCCATAACGCCTCATAAAGTTTGCCATGCTACATGTTCTCTGTTCAGCAATGCATACTTCCATTAAACATGCTATTCTTTCCTTAGTCTACGCCGTCTTATTCATTATGCTGTATTTTAGGGAGCTTGCCGTATATAGCGTTGTACGTTCTCTATTTCGTACCTCCTCATTCTGTAAGGGAAAAGGGAGTAGCCGCTCCAGGTGGGAACCCAGATGAATATCCTCTGTTGCAGATAACTCGGGTGCAGGCAATGCACTTGGCAAAGCAGGAACAAAAATTGTCTCTGGACAGCCGCATTCTGAACAAATTTTTGCCTTTATTGAAAGAAGGACAGCACTAAAAGTTACAGCAAAATAAAATAAAAACACCGACTGCTGACGTGTTTCGCACTGACTAAGCACTAGTTTCAGTGCGAAACGCGTCAGAAATGCCTCATTTCACATAATAATTTTTACTTCTATAGGGTCTCTTGCTAAAAAAAAAAAAATGTTTGGGGATTAAAAGTGATTTTCTAGCAAACAAATAAAGTTGATTTTTTACATGTAGGAGCGAAGTGTCAGAAATGGCCCCGGGTACGAAGTGGTTAATATCACAAATGAAAGAAATTTGAGTTACCCCGTGCAATCCGAGTTCTCTCTGATTATTCGGTGCATGTCCTTGGCCTCCAAAATGCCTTCCGTTCGCTCTTGCACAGATCTACTTTTCCCAATGTTTTCTAAGAGCTGGATTTTCCTTTCTACACATCAGTAGCACTTGCTGGATTATTACAGCCACACTCCTATCGGCCCGCGCAGATTGCTTGACGTGGATTCCATCATTTCCTCACTTGGTCTCGTCTCCTCACAGCTGCCCCTTCTTTGAAGCCCGGAGAGCTGGCAGATGTAGATTAAACAGGGGTTGTTGTGCTTGTGATGGGTTAGAAGGCAGCTCTGGATTGTGTTTTCACTCTTTAACTTTTTATTAGTCTTCTAACATTAATTTATTGGCCAGATTGTGACACACTCAAGGGGATTGGGCACGATCCTGCTGCTGGCACACGCCGTGCCCGCTCCTCGAGCGACGGGAGCGTAGCCCCATTCAGCAGCACCGTTCTCGGAGCCAGTGCTATTCACACACAGACTGGCAGTTCTGCCGGATAATTGCCTTCTGTTGTGACAGCAAAATAGGACTGAATCAGACGTTATTAACAGCAAAAGTGACTGACGGCAACTCTTGAGAGTCGGCTCCCTCGTTTGGAGCCTGATTAATGTTGGAGCTTGGCTGAAAATGCTGAGAGCTGTTCTGTGACAGCGCTGTCATGAACGTGGAAAATTTCTTGGACCTCGCTTGTTTCGAATAATAAAAATAAAATCGAGAAATGCCCACACAGCCAACAGGAAATGACTGGTCTGGGTGTGGATGAAGGGATTCATCTCTTGAGGGCCAGCCCTGCACACCACGGGCCAGCACAGGATGTGTTGATTGTGGTGCACTTAGGCTGCGGTTTTCCAGCAACTGTCCTTTTTTTAGCTTGGTTATTACCTTCGACTTCGCAATCCCTCAGATTTAAAAGGGAATGAAATGTTCTATTTTGTGCTCCTTCTGCTTGGTTGGCACTCTGTGTAAATGTTAGTTTTTAGCACCTTCTCCGAAAAAAAAAGTGAATATTTTTCTCTCTTAAAGTGAAAAAAGGGCAGGTTAGTCTGGCGTAATGTGCTAATACACGTGCCTACTAGCACAGTATGGCATACACCTAAAGGGGCCCATATAAAAAATTAAAAGGTCAACTAACACCCTAAGAGATCAGTAACATTTTCTTCCAGCAGAGGTCCGAATCGCATGTTTGTGACGATAATTTTTATCACATATCTGTGGCTGGGGAACATGTGTAAAATTGCATGTCCTCTGTCCCTCCTTATTACTGTCCTCTGTCCCCCCCCCCCATTTACTGTCCTGTCCCCCCCCCCCATTACTGTCCTCTGTCCCCCCCCTATTACTGTCCTCTGTCCCCCCCCCCCTATTACTGTCCTCTGTGCCCCCCCCCTATTACTGTCCTCTGTGCCCCCCCCTATTACTGTCCTCTGTGCCCCCCCCCTATTACTGTCCTCTGTGCCCCCCCCCCCTATTACTGTCCTCTGACCCCCCCCTATTACTGTCCTCTGACCCCCCCCTATATCTGTCCTCTGACCACCCCCTATATCTGTCCTCTGACCCCCCCTATATCTGTCCTCTGACCACCCCCTATATCTGTCCTCTGACCCCCCCCTATATCTGTCCTCTGACCCCCCCCCTATATCTGTCCTCTGACCCCCCCCCTATATCTGTCCTCTGCCCCCCCCCAATATCTGTCCTCTGTCCCCCCCCCTATATCTGTCCTCCCCTATATCTGTCCTCTGTCCCCCCCCTATATCTGTCCTCTGTCCCCCCCCTATATCTGTCCTCTGTCCCCCCCTATATCTGTCCTCTGTCCCCCCCTATATCTGTCCTCTGTCCCCCCCTATATCTGTCCTCTGTCCCCCCCTATATCTGTCCTCTGTCCCCCCTATATCTGTCCTCTGTCCCCCCCCTATTACTGTCCGATGCCCCCCTTATTACTGTCCGATGCCCCCCTTATTACTGTCCGATGCCCCCCTTATTACTGTCCGATGCCCCCCCTATTACTGTCCGATGCCCCCCCTATTACTGTCCTCGGTCCCTCCCCCATTACTGTCCTCGGTCCCCCCCCCCCATATTACTGTCCTCGGTCACCCCCCCCCATATTACTGTCCTCGGTCCCCCCCCCATATTACTGTCCTCGGCCCCCCCCCCCCATATTACTGTCCTCGGTCCCCCTCCCATATTACTGTCCTCGGTCCCCCCCCATTACTGTCCTCGGTCCCCCCCCCCCCATATTACTGTCCTCGGTCCCCCCCCATTACTGTCCTGCGGGCAGAGAACTTTCTCCTACTTTGCATACAGTACTGTATTGCATTTATATTACATTTTTAAAGTGCTATTATAATTTTATTACATTTTTTTAACTAAAATGAAAACAGAGGTTTATACTTGCCCACTCTGTGCCCGGATATTGCACAGAGCGGCCCCTTACCCACACTTCTGGGGTCCCCCACTGGTGCTGTCCCCTCATTTCTCCCTTCAGTGTGCCCCCATAGCAAACGGTATACCGAGTGCATTCACGAGCCAGGGCTGTGTGCATCCATAGACACACAACGCAGCACAGCCACGCCCCATGCCTCTTCCTGACTTGATTTGATTGACAGCAGCAGGAGCCAATGGTGCGGTATGCAACCTGTTACACCATAAGTACAGGCATAATGGGTAACATGGTCCAAACGGTGAAGATAGTCTTTAAAAAGTAACATTTTCACTCTGATCTTTTCCAGAGTAAGTGGCAGGGAAAGCAAATGTTTTTATAACTTTTTGGGTTTGCAGTATTTTTAAATGAGGCGCTGCAGGTCTGTATGTGTGACAGGATTTGTAATGAGATTAGTCAGACATGCGGTGTAGTGGCGTGGATCCCGCTCTTCTCACCCTGTGATCCACCCACTTACATTGTGCGCTTCACTGTTACTACTTTGTCTGGCAGACAACATAATAATTTACTCGTAAATCATGGGTCCTCAAACTACGGCCCGCGGGCCGCATGCGGCCCGCCGAGCACCTTTATTCGGCCCACTGCATGCAGGGCCGGTAGACTGCTGTGTCAGAAGCTCATTGAAAAGTTTGGGTGCGCTGTGTGATAATAGTCCCGCCCTCCTCTTAGACCGGCTCGTGTGATAGACGCAGTGTTCCGTCTATCACATGAGCTAGTCCAGGAGGAGGGCGGGACTATTATCACACAGCGCACCCAAACTTTTCAATGAGCTTCTGACACAGCGGGAGCAGGAGATCCTGATACACACACAGACAGGTCAGACATCGTTTGGCACAGTAAGGCTACAATGGGCTTGTAATAATGGTGGGGGGCTTCAATGGTGAAGGGGGCTTGTATGATGGTGGGGGGTTTGTAATGATGGTGGGGGGTTTTGTAATGATGGTGGGGGGGCTTGTAATGATGGTGGGGGGCTGCAATGGTAAGGGGGGCTTGTAATGATGGTGGGGTGCTGCAATGGTGAGGGGGCTTGTGATAATGGTGAGGGGGGGGGGCTGCAATGGTGAGGGGGGCTCGTAATGATGGTGGGGGCTGCAATGGTGAAAGGGGCTTGTAATAATGGTGAGGGGGGCTGCAATGAGGGCATAGTAAGGAGGCATTGAAAGTGAGGCTGCAGTGATGGGCATGGGTTGGGGGACTTTCAGTTTTTTTTTGGCGGGGGGGGGGGGCGGCGGCAGTGAAGGACCCGGCCCTCTAACGGTCTGAGGGACAGTGAACTGGCCCCCTGTTTAAAAAGTTTGAGGACCCCTGTCGTAAATATTCACATTGGTTTGGTGTTCGGCACCATTAGAAATAAAACACTTGAGAGAGAAATATTCTACAAAACTTCTTTGACTTTTTTTTTTTTTATATGGGGAGAATTTTTTGTTTTGCATTTTATTTAAAGACCTATTAAGATACACTATATTACCAAAAGTATTGGGACACCTGCCTTTACACGCAAGTGAACTTTAACCACTTAAGGACCGCCTAGCGACGATATACGTCGGCAGAATGGCACGGCTGGGCACAATCGCTTAAGGGTACGTCCCCTTTAAGTGCCCAGTCGTGGGTCGCATGCCCACGACCCGGTTCGAAGCTCCGTGACCGTGGGACCTGCGGACCCGATCGCCGCCGGTGTCCCGCGATCAGTCACAGAAGCTGAAGAACGGGGAGAGGTGTGTGTAAACAAATCTTCCCCGTTCTTCACAGTGGCCGTGTCAATGATCGTCTGTTTCCTGATATCGGGAAAGACTATCAATGACGTCACACGTGCAGCCCCACCCCCCTACAGTTAGAAACACATATGAGGTCACACATAACCCCTACAGCGCCCCCTAGTGGTTAACTCCTAAACTGCAATTGCCATTTTCACAGTAAACAATGCATTTTTATAGTACTTTTTGCTGTGAAAATGACAATGGTCCCAAAAATGTGTCAAAATTTTGCGCAAACCAGTCATTAACGCTTATTGTTGTTTGTTTTGTTTTTTTTATTTTACCAAAAATATGTAGAAGAATAAGTATTGGCTTAAACTGAGGGGGATATTTATTATAGCAAAAAGTAAAAAATATTGCATTTTTTACAAAATGTACGCTCTATTTTTGTTTATAGCGAAAAAAATAAGAACCTCAGAGATGATCAAATACCACCAAAAGAAAGCTCTATTTGTAGGGGGGAAAAAAGACACCAATTTTGTTTGGGAGCCACGTCGCACGACCGCGCAATTGTCAGTTAAAGCGACGCAGTGCCGAATCGCAAAAAGGGGCCTGGTCCTTTACCTGCATAATGGTCCGGGTCTTAAGCGGTTAAAGGGGTTGTAAACCTTTGTTTTTCACCTAAATGCATCCTGTGCATTAAAGTGAAAAAATACATTGCCGTGTCCGGCCCCCCAGCCCCGACATTTTACTTACCTGAGCCTCGAATTTCCGTGCGTGTTTACCCACCGTCCTTCTCTCCACAGTGTCCCGGCTTTGATTGGATAGATTGATAACAGCGCAGCCATTGGCTCCCGCTGCTGTCAATCAAATCCAATGACGAGGGGGGCAGGGCCGAGTCATACACTCAGCATCTATGGACGCAGAGTGTATGACTGAGGAGCGCTCCTGCAAGGTAACCCCCCTCGGGAGAGAGCTAAGGAGAGGAGCTGCGAGAGCTGCCAAGGGACCCCAGAACAGGTAGATCGGGGCCACTCTGTGTAAAACGAGCTGCACAGTGGAGGGAAGTAGGACATGTTTGTTATTTAAAAAAAAAACTTTAGTGTCACTTTATGGCATCCCAGTCTTGGCCTGTAGGGTTCAATAAACCCCCCCAAAAATGATATATTATTTCAAAAGTACTGGGATGCCTTTACACGCAGATGAACTTTAATGGCATCCCAGTCTTAGTCCGTAGGGTTCAATATTGAGTTGGCCCCGCCCTTTGCAGCTATAACAACTTCACCTCTTCTGGGAAGGCCGTCCACAAGGTTTAGGAGTGTGACTTTGGGAATGTTCGACCATTCTTCCAGAAGTGCATTTGTGAGGTCAGGCACTGATGTGGGACGAGAAGGCCCGGTTCAGTCTCTGGTGTTCTATTGGGTTGAGGTCAGGACTCTGTTCAGGCCAGACAAGTCCCTCCACCCCAAACTCTCTCATCCATGTCTTTATGGACCTTGCTTTGTACACTGGTGAGCAGTCATGTTGGAACAGAAAGGGGCCGTCCCCAAACTGTTCCCACAACGTTGGGAGCATGAAATTGTCCAAAATGTCTTGGTATGCCGACGCCTTAAGAGTTCCCTTCACTGGAATTAAGGGGGCCAAGCCCAACCCCTGAAAAACAACCCCACACCATAATCCCCGCCACCAAATGGTTTGGACCAGTGCACAAAGCAAGGTCTATAAAGACATGGATGAGCGAGTTTGGGGTGGAGGAACCTGACTGGCCTACACAGAGTTCTGACCTCAACCCGATAGAACACATTTGGGATGAATTAAAGCAGAGACTGTGAGCCAGGCCTTCTCATCCAACATCAGTGCCTGACCTCACAAATGCACTTCATGGTCTTATGGTCAAACGCTCCCATAGACACTCCTAAACCTTGTGGACAGTCTTCCCAGAAGAGTTGAAGCTGTTATAGCTGCAAAAGGAGGGGCCAACTCAATATTGAACCCTACGGACTAAGACTGGGATGTCATTAAAGTTCATGTGCGTGTAAAGGCAGGTGTCCCAATACTTTTGGTATTATAGTGTATGTATGAATGTGAGTTAGGGACTTGGATTGTAACCTCCTTGAGGGCAGGGACTGATGGGTATGTACAATATATATGTGTGTAAAGTGCCGCTATACATTTATTATATATATATGTAATAAATTAATAAGACATTTTAATTTAGCTATAATATTTTTTTTTCTTTTCTTTTCCAGGTAATGGGTTTGGAAACCCGAGAGCGTCTCCCAGTCTGCTTGGCCCATCAGGTGGAAATTCACTGGGAAAAGTGATGCCCACCAAATCTCCTCCTCCTCCGGGGGGCAACCTTGGAATGAACAGCCGAAAGCCAGACTTGCGTGTAGTCATACCTCCCTCCAGTAAAGGAATGATGCCTCCTTTGGTGAGTGGAAAACATTTTATATTTGTATGTGTAGGCTGCCCAGTACATGTATCCCTATGACAAGAGGCCAACATTGGGGTGCAGCCACCTACTATATACTGATAATTTACTATTACCACCAGGTACACCTATTATAAGAATGGTGCTTTAAAGTGATTGTAAAGTCCATTTTTTTTATATAACAAATGGAATTTCACAGAGCAGCCCCAATCCTCTTCTTCTGGGGTCCCCCACCTGGCTCCTCCTTTTCTCAGTGTGCCACCATAGAAAGCTGCTTCCTATGGTGGCACATCTGTGGGCTTGATACCGAGCCGCTCCGCCTGCATCAATAGATGGCACAGCTTGGCCCTGCCCCCCCACTTTTACTGACAGCAGCGGGAGCCAATGACACCTGCTGCCTCAGCAAAGTGAGGGCATGGATATGTATAAGGTGGGGTGAGGGGTGATAATGTTACCTACACATTTTTTGTTACCCTAATGCAGGGAATGCGTTAGTGTTACTAAACCCAGAGCTCTGCAGTCACTATATCTGGTCTTCCACAGTACACAGAATGTGGGAATGCAATTATTTTAGTAAATATAACTGCTAAATACATTTTCTCATCAGCAAAATATAGCAGTCTTGTGACTTCTATCAGTGTCCAGCCAAGCACTGGTTTAAAGCTTGTAGGAGGAGTCTGTCAGAATCAGTGGAAAATGCCCTGATGTCAGTGAGAATAAACAATGCCTCATCACTAGTATTAGTCATCATCATTGGCATCAGTGGGAGGAATAGTGCCCCATCAGTGGGAGGAATAGTGCCCCATCATTGGTATCAGTGGGAGGAATAGTGCCCCATCAGTGGGAGGAATAGTGCCCCATCATTGGTATCAGTGGGAGGAATAGTACCCCATCAGTGGGAGGAATAGTGCCCCATCATTGGTATCAGTGGGAGGAATAGTGCCCCATCATTGGTGTCAGTGGGAGGAATAGTGCCCCATCATTGGTGTCAGTGGAAGGAATAGTGCCCCATCATTGGTATTAGTGGGAGGAATAGTGCCCCATCATTGGTATTAGTGGGAGAAATAGTCCCCCATCATTGGTATCAGTGGGAGGAATAGTGCCCCATCATTGGTATTAGTGGGAGAAATGGTGCCCGTCATTGGTATCAGTGTAAGGAATAGTGCCATGTCATTGGTGTCAGTGGGAGGAAGAGTGTCCCGTCATTGTTATCAGTGTAAGGAATAGTGCCATGTCATTGGTGTCAGTGGGAGGAAGAGTGTCCCGTCATTGGCGTCAGTGGGAGGAAGAGTGTCCCGTCATTGGCGTCAGTGGGAGGAATAGTGCCCCATCATTGGTATCAGTGGGAGGAATAGTGCCCCATCATTGGTGTCAGTGGGAGGAATAGTGCCCCATCATTGGTGTCAGTGGGAGGAATAGTGCCCCATCATTGGTATTAGTGGGAGGAATAGTGCCCCATCATTGGTATTAGTGGGAGAAATAGTCCCCCATCATTGGTATCAGTGGGAGGAATAGTGCCCCATCATTGGTATTAGTGGGAGAAATGGTGCCCGTCATTGTTATCAGTGTAAGGAATAGTGCCATGTCATTGGTGTCAGTGGGAGGAAGAGTGCCCCGTCATTGGCGTCAGTGGGAGGAAGAGTGTCCCGTCATTGGCGTCAGTGGGAGGAAGAGTGTCCCGTCATTGGCGTCAGTGGGAGGAAGAGTGTCCCGTCATTGGCGTCAGTGGGAGGAAGAGTGTCCCGTCATTGGCGTCAGTGGGAGGAAGAGTGCCCCGTCATTGGCGTCAGTGGGAGGAAGAGTGTCCCGTCATTGGTGTCAGTGGGAGGAATTGGGGGGGCGGGGCCTCACTATATGCTGCCATAGTAGTGGAAACTGTATACTGTGCATTGTAATTCTCTGTATAGAGCAGTGCTCTGGGTTGCATGTTGTACACTGTAACCCTCGTGTACTTTTTCTCACTTCCCGTACAGACAGAGGAAGATGAATTAGACCTGGTGAGTGACGTGTGTGCTTCATAGACACATATACATAATTCCATAACCCACTGACATGTTCCCTTTAAAACCTTTGCAAGCTTTGAAAAGATCTCTTGACATTGACACTAATTACAAGAGATGGATACATTGTTTCTAAGGATCTGCTTATTGTTTTGCCTTTTTAGAGGGAACATCAGATAAAAACATGCACATTGTGTTTTTTGTGTACCCCCCCCCCCCCCCCCTGCACTACCCTTTCGCCATCCCTTCAGATAAGGAACTCTCCCAGTACAGGAGCTCCTCACTGTTTTGTCTTTCAATAAGGTTACATCATCCCTGGTGAGGTCATTTCTTGTCAGAGCTGTGAATGATCTCATCTTCCTCAGGAGGGTTCAGACAGCAGTCTGCTATGTACACAGAGCGCGCCGGAGTCCTCGGAGCTCTTTCTTCGCACTTCTTTGGTTATATTTATTAGTAATGTGTGATTTTTGCTGCCCATCCCGAGTGCAGCTCAACCTCTCCCGTACTGTCATCTTGTGAGCCTTTGTATAGACTCCGGACCTTCCAAATTTGATGGCACTTGGAGGGTGGGGAAAGGAGGGTTTCAAACGGACCCCAGACTTTACAAATTTGATGGCACTTGCAGTAAGAGAGTTTTTTTTTATGGACCATCTGATTTGATTGCACTTGGGGGGTTGGGACATTTTATGCCGACCCCAGGCCTTCCAATCTGATGGCACATAGAGGCAAAGACTTTGTGAAGACCCCAGTCTGGTGGACTTTTGGGAGACAGGGTTTTGTACAGATTCCAGACCTTCCAGTCTCCTGGCACTTGGGGAAGGGGGAGGGGGGTTGTACGGACCTCAGGCCTTCCAATCTGATGGTACTTGGGAAAAGAGCTTTTATGAAGACCTTAGGCCTTCCAATCTGATGGCACGTGGAGGCAAAGGCTTTATGAAAGACCCCAGTCCGGTGCACTTTTTGGAGAAGGGGTTTTGTACAGACCCCAGACCTTCTAGTCTGATGGCAATTGGAGGAGGGGGGGCTTGTACAGACTTCAGGCTTTCCAATCTGATGGTACTTGGGGGGTAAAGAGCTTTTATGAAGACCTTAGGCCTTCCAATCCGGTGGACTTTTGGGAGAAGGGGTTTTGTACAGACCCCAGACCTTCCAGTCTCATGGCACTTGGGGGGGGGGGGGGGTTGTAGGACCTCAGGCCTTCCTATTTGATGGCATGTGGAGGCAAAGACTTGGTGAAGACCTTTTGGGAGAAGGGGTCTTGTACAGACCCCAGACCTTCCAGTCTCATGGCACTTGGGAAAAGAGATTTTGTGAAGAACTCAGACCTTCCAGTCTCATGGCACATGGGGGGAAAGGGGGCCAATTTTTACCAACTTCAGGCCTTCTAGTATGATGGCACTTGAGAGAAGAGCTTTTATGAAGACACCAGATGCTTCAATCTGATGGCATTTGGGGGGGTGTGGGGGATTTTGTGAAGACCCCAGACCTTCCAGTCTGATGGCACTTGGGGGAAGAGTTTTTATCAAGACCCCAGACACTTCAATATGATGGCACTTGGGGGGAGGGGGGTTGTGAAGACCCCAGACCTTCCAGTCTCATGGCACTTGGGGGGGGGGGGGGGATTTTGTACAAACTTCAGGTCTTATAGTCTGGTAGACCCTAGACCTTTCAATCTGTGTGATTGAAAGGATTTTATGAAGACCCCAGATGCTTCAATATGAAGGGTTGTGAAGACCCCAGACCTTCCAGTCTGATGGCACTTGGGGGGAAGAGGGCCATTTTGTACCAACTTCAGGCCTTTTAGTCTGATGGCACTTGGGGGGAAGAACTTTTATGAAGACCCCAGACCCTTCAATCTGATGGCACTTGGGGGGGGGGGGGGGGGGGATTTTGTTATAGCCCCAGACATTCCAGTCTGATTGCATTTGGGGGGATTTTGAACCATCTTCAAGCCTTCTAGTCTGATGGCACTTGGGGGAAGAACTTTTATGAAGACCCCAGACTCTTTAATCTGATGGCACCTTCATTCAATTTTTTGTATTATAATCTAAAAAAAAAATAATAATCTATGATGCGGTTATCACAAATTACTTGATGCGCATTAACTAGATTTCCCTTTCTCAGAATAAGCTTTTGGCAGAATTTCATGGCCTTGCAATATTATTATCTTTGGTATTTTTCCTAACATGAGCAAGCAACAAGCTTTGTGCCTTTGGCCAAATATAGTCAGTGGTGCCATTTCAATTACCGCTCACAGATCACAACCTCACAACGTGCTGGGCTGCATGCGGCATGCTCTGCTATATAGTATTTGTGTGGTGCTCACAGTTTATGTATTTCATGCATATGTCAAGCCTGGTACCCTAGCAGAAAGTTCATATGAGAATGCTTGCATGTGTGTATGTATGTTTTCCTCATTCAGCTCTCACATATGCAAGCTGCCTTTTTTTATTTTTTGTTGGGTTTAAATGCTTGTTATCTTCCATACTGAAATCATCAATGTGCCGTCTTTCTCTGGTAACATCAGTACAAGACTACCCTCTGTTGGTTCTGTGTAGAATTGCATACAGAGATTTGAGGTTCAGCCTATTATTATTATTATTATATTATTTATTATCAAATGTAAAATGTCTTATTTTTATATTTATATATATTTGTTTATTTTTTAGAGGTACTTGTAGCCCTGTCAATTTACGAAAGAGATTTACATATTTATTACATATTCATCAGTCCTCAAAGGAGGTTACAATCTAAGGTCCCTTACTTACATTCATACATGCACATACTAGGGCCAATTTAGAGAGGAGCCAATTAACTTGCCAGTATGTATTTGGAATGTGGGAGGAAACTGGAGTATCTGGAGGAAACCCATACAGGCACAGGGAGAACATGCAAACTCCAGGCGGGTAGTGCTGTGGTTGCGATGCAAACCGACAACCCTAGTGCTGCTAGGCTGAAATGCTTTAAATAATGTTAACTAGGGTTGTCCCGATACCACTTTTTTAAGACCGAGTACAAGTACCGATACTTTTTTTTTTCCAAGTACTCGCCGATACTTTTTTATGTCATGCAACAGTGGCACGTTTGTCAGTAATTTTTTTTTTTACAATGCTCTCTTGAGTGGGGGGGGGTGTCGGCGTGTTTTTTTTATTTAAATTTTTCTTCTTTTTTATTATTGCAATTTTTTTCGCCCTGGTGGGGACTTCGGTGAGATATCGGGGGTCTTAAAAGGCCTCTGACATCTCCCTTTTGAGACAGAGAAAGGGACTAAGGACACAGATTCCCCAGTCCCTTCCTCAGCTGCACTGAAAATGAATGGACAGGAGAGAGCAGCTCCTCTCCATAAACTGAAGCATCGCAAACACAGGTTACAATGTTTCCGTTATATAAATGGACAGAGTCCGTGATCACTGTTTATTCAGAAAAGGTAGGAGCCGGGTTCAGCGGCTCCTACCGCCGCTCTCCGTCCTGACAGAGGGGGCAGAGGAGGTGTCACCGAGCGCGGAGGGGGAGAGCAGCAGCACGGAGGGGGGACACGGAGAGCGGAGGGGGAGAGCAGAAGAACGCAGAGGACAGCAGTAGCATGGAGGGGGGACGCGGAGCGCGGTGGAAGAGTGCAGAAGAACGGAGGGGGAACACTGAGTGTGAAGGTGAACAGAATAATGCAGGAGGACAGCAGCAGCACGGAGGGGGGACACTGAGTGCGGAGGGGGGAAGAGCAGCACGTAGGGGGGATACAAATTGTATACAAATATATATGTGTATGTATATATATATATATATATATATATATATATATATATATATATATATATATATATAATATATTTAATATATTTTTTAATCACATTATCAGTTTTACATATCCAGGACCATGATGGCTTTCTTTGAATAATTTGGCTTAGAATGTTGGTGTCTTGTCACATTGTGACATTTCTGCAACATTTATATTTTTGCTGATTACTCATTACTTGTTCTTGTTCACAGAATACACAGAGGATAAATAGCTCCCAGTCTACACAGTCTCTTGCAACTCCAGTTGTCTCTGTAACTACGCCTAGTCTGGCCACACAGGGTCTGGTCTACTCTGCCATGCCTACTGCCTACAATACTGGTAAGCTTTACCCATTTCAAATTTCTGTATATATATATATATATATTTTTTTTTTACGTTTTCAAAAAGAAAGCACTGAATATTTTATTAGACTGGATATATGGTTCATGTATGATTATAAAAAGAAGGTGGGCTACTGTCCATAGCCAGTGTGATCTATTTCATACCGTATAGTATGGCCTATTTTATAGGAAACAAAGGTAACAACTCGAATTTATTAAAATCCTCCTTGACATATTTTCCAGTAAAAAGAACTTCAGTTAAAAAAAAAAACACACACTATATATATATATATATATATATATATATATATATATATATATATATATATATATATATATATATATATATATATATATATATATATATATATCTCAGCATCCCAAAATGGATGTAAATTTCTTGAAATAATAACGTTTTGCTCTTTTTATTCTTGTCCAGATTATCCTCTTACCAGTGCGGACCTTTCTGTTCTACAAGGGTTTAACTCTCCAGGAATGCTGCAGATTGGACAGGTGTCTGCCTGGCAACAGCATCACTTAGGACAAGCAGCTCTCAGCTCCCTTATGTGAGTACCATTCCAAATTTATGTTGCATAACTAGGCAAATTCGTTTTGCGCTCCTGTGGAAATTTTAAAGCACAACTATACTTCTATCGAAATCTATGGAAAGTAATGTGGTGAGGGATCAGAGTGGCTAGGTGCTTCCTGACACTAGGTGCATCTGAACTGCTTCCCCACCTTCCACAGCTGACCAGACAACAGCTAGAAAGAAGACAGACGCTTCAAATATTGAAGCTCGTCTTGGCTCTTGGCACTTTTCCGAGACCAACAGCAGTAAGAGGAATCAAGGGGCTGACCAGGGCTGCTGTTAGAAATCATGGTGCCCCATACAACCCTACAACCCTGAGCGGTCGTGCGACGTTGCTTCCAAACAAAATTGGCGTCCTTTTTTTCCCACAAATAGAGATTTATTTTGGTGGTATTTGATCACCTCTGCGGTTTTTATTTTTTTGCGCTATAAACAAAAATAGAGCGACAATTTAAAAAAAAAAATGCAATGTTTTTTACTTTTTGCTATAATAAATATCCCCCAAAAATATATATATAAAAAAAAAAATTTCCCTCTGTTTAGGCCAATAAGTATTCTTCTACCTATTTTTGGAGAAAAAAAATCGCAATAAGTGTATATCGGTTGGGTTGCGCAAAATTTATAGCGTTTACAAAATAGGGGATAGTTTTATTGCATTTTTATTATTATTATTTTTTATTTTTTTACTAATGATTTTTTTTGTGACTGCGACATTATGGCGGACAGATCAAAGATCTAAAATTCTGATCAGGACCTGACAGCTTCTGACTTTTGTACTATTGCCTTTGAGATGCAGGTATGTAGGATGGTGTCCAGTACAGGATCACCTGTTTATCATTGGAACTTTCCTCATACAAGTTTGGGAGGTTAGGTATGGGTTACATACAGCCCTGCCCAAAAGTTTTGAGACTGACTAAAATATTAATTTGCACAAAGTTTTTATATACTCCAGAGTGTTCTGAAGACTAATCGTATGAATTGCACAGTCCCTATTTGCCATGAAAATGAACTTAATCCCCCCCCCCAAAAAAAAATACATTTCAACTACATTTCAGCCCTGCCATAAATGGACCAGCTGACGTGTCAGTGATTCTCTAATTAACACAGGTATCGCTATTGACTAGGACTAGGCTGGAAATCACTCTGTGATGCTGATTGAGTTTGAATAAAAGACTGTAAGCTTTCAAAGGAGGGTGGTGCTTAAAAACATTGTTCTTCTTCTGTTAGCCATGATTACCTGCAAGGAAACCTGTGTAGCCATCATTGCTTTGCACAATATGGGATTCACAGGCAAGGATATTGCTTCTACTAAGATTGCACCTAAATCAACCATTTATCGGATCATCAGGAGCTTCGTGGGAGAGGTTCAATTGTTGTGAAGAAGGCTTCAAGGAGCCCAAGAAAGTCCAGCAAGTGCCAATCTATCTCCTACATTTGATTCAGCTGCGAGATCGGGGCACCATCAGTGCAGAGCTTGCTCAGGAATGGCAGCAGGCAGGTGTCGTCCTCCTGATGTCCTCACAATACAGACACACACAGTGAGGAGAAGACTTTTGGAGGATGGTCTGGTGTCAAGTAGGGCAGCAAAGAAGCCACTTCTCTCCGGGAAAAACATCATAGACAGACTGATATTCTACAAAACATGCAAGGATTGGACTGCTGAGGACTGGGGTAAAAGAATTTTCTCTGATGAATACCCTTTCCGATTTGTTTGGGGCATTTGGAGAAAAAAAACCTTGTCCGGAGAAGAAAAGGTGAACACTACCATCGAAAGTCGTGTGTCATGCCAACAGTAAAGCCTCCTAAGACCATTCATGTGTGGGGGGACTTTTCAGCCAAGTGAGTGGGATCACTCACAATTTTGCCTAAGAACACAACCATGAATAAATAATTGTACAAAAACATCCTCCGAGAGCAACTTCTCCCAACCATCCAAGAACAGTTTGGTGATGAACAATGCCTTTTCCAGCATGGTGGAGCACCTCACCATAAGGCAAAAGTGATAACCAAGTGACTTTGGGAACAAAACATCTAACTTTTGGGCCCATGGTCCCCAGACCTTAATCCCATTGAGAACTTGTGGGTGAACAACAACAAACCCACAAATTCCAAGCATTGATTATGCAAGAAAGGACTGCCATCAGTCAGAATGTGGCCCACAATTGCAGCAGTTTTGAAAAGGAAGGGTTAACACTGCAAATATTGACTCTTTGAAGAAACTTAATGCAATTGCCAATAAAATCCTTTGGCTTATAATCCTACTTCAGTATGCTATAGTAACATCTGACAAAAAAAATTCTAAAAACACTGACGCAGCAGACTTTGAAAAGTTAATATTTGTGTCATTCTCAAAACTTTTCGCCAGGGCTGTTTCTATTATAACTTTGTTCGATTCGTAATCATGGATGAACATCTACTGCCTTCATAATTAAAAATGACGTGCATCCACAGGCATAGTCTCATTTAAATATATTACCTGGAAAGCCGATAAATTAAATTATTCAAATCCGGCAACACTCGCCTCCACCCATTCCCAGTATGATCCCAATAGGGGTGAATGGGTGCATTGGTTGGCGTGAGCGGCCTCCTTAAATAACCTGTCTGGAATTTCTTTTAGGCCCTATGTCTAACCTCAATATCCTGCGGGCTCGACCCTCCAGATCCAGGAGGGCTAGATACATACCTAATTTGATACTCAACGCAACTATTGTTTCCTTTACTATGAATGTACTTAAGCTTTTATATTATTGTACTTGTGCATCTTGCCTTATGTCGAGTTTCTTGTACAATGGAATTATTAATAAACATATTGAAATGAAAAAAAATAAAAAATTACGTGCATCCACCTTCTTTCATTTATGCAGTTTTTGTCTTTTGTATTTCACAGGGCTGGCGGGCAGCTATCTCAGGGTTCAAACTTATCCATCAATACCAACCAAAACATCCACATCAAATCGGAGCCGATCTCTCCTCCACGCGACAGAGTGACCTCCACCGGGTTTCAACAACAGCAACAGCAGCAGCAGCAGCAGCAACAGCAACAGCAGCAGCAGCAGCAGCAACAACAGCAACAGCACCATCAACCCCAGGCTCGTCCAGAAATGGGGAGATCGCCTGTGGACAGCCTGAGTAGCTCCAGCAGCTCCTACGACGGGAGCGATCGTGAGGATGTTCGCAACGATTTCCACTCTCCTGTCGGCATGGGAAGAAATCCCAACACTGAAGACAGGGACAGCCCCTCCATGAAACGAATGAGGATGGATGCCTGGGTGACATAAAAGGTTTTTCTGTGGCTGAGCTCCATGCATATCAAAAGCTTTTTTGAAAGTTTTTTTTTTCCGGAGGATGCAGAATGAATATATATATATATATATATATATATATATATATATATATATATATATATATATATATATATGAGAGAGAATTGTCACACACGCACGAGCCTCATCTTTTTGTGTGTCTGTGTGCTCAGTTGTGTTTAACACAAATCAGGTACCTGCTGCAAATGACTGTATACAGACCTACAACATTACGTGGAAATGTGGCACTTACATGGAGTTTGACCCTTTTTCCTGGAGAGTAACACAGTAAAATCTGAATCTTGTACTGTATCACATTGAGACTGCAATAGTAAAGGGATGGTTTTTTTTTTGTTGTTTTTTGAGAAAATGTGTATCTCTCTACGGTTGTAAGGCCCTTTAACCACCGCGACTGACTTGACATCCCCCTCTGCCAAGAGGTTTATACAGTACAAAGCTATCTGTCCTTAGCCCCTTGTGTGTAAGCAGGCCATTTAAAGACTTGGCTTTGTAGCAGGAATGAAAACCCGAAAGCAGGAAACAAAAGAAAGCAATAGTGTATATGTAAATGTTTTATCCTACACAACCATGCCTAACCCCCCCCCCCCCTCACAGTAGGAGTATATGAAGGGCTTAAGCCACACAGTCTATTTTTGCACGCTCAACACAAACCGCAATCGTAAAAGGGAGACTGGAGGTTTCTTGTCAAGTGTGTGACTTAAAAAAAAAAATATATATATATATATACATATAAATAAAAATGGGGTTACAGGGGGAGCATGAGATTTTTTTTTCTTTTTAAAGATATATAGCGTCTAGCCACGTTTTTAAAGGAAAAAAAAAGTAATATATTAAGTTATAATTGGAATATGTTTAAGAACATTTCTTTTTACATTCATACCTTGAAAAAAACAGAGAACTGATTTTAGCTTGTGTATATTTTATATTATAAAAAACAAGACCCTTATGGATTAATGACTATATATAAAAAGTTCTATACTTTTGAACATGTTCTGCAATGAATTATTTATATAAACCAAAGCTGTATGTTGAGCTTTTTCCTTTTTTTTTTTTCATAGACTATAGACTTATTCTTTAATTCCTTGATTTTTATATATTTTTTTTTTTTTGCTTTGAAAGTAAAAAGAAAAGTTAAAAAATATTAATGCAACATCTGCAGAAAGAAAAAAATAATAAGCCATGATATAACTATGTATAAATTAAACTTTGAGCCAAACTCTTGTTCTTTTGTATAGAACATCCTAAATATTTCACGACAGGGTGTAAGTACCAATGTATTGTATGTTCACCAAACTGATTTTATATATATATCTATATGTATAGATATATATAATCTCTATAGATATATAGATCTAAATTACGGATTATTGCCAACTTGAAGTGATGACGGCAATATCCAAGTAGAAAAGTATAAGAGTATTCAATGTGTAATTTTGTCAAATATGCTGTATTCCCTCTTGGGTGTTATTTGCTAGTACTGTTACTACACAACTCGCTTTTTTTTCCTGAGAGTTGTATAAATTTGTTTTGTGGTATTCGAAGTGGTGTGTTTTTAATCTGACTTAATACGTAATATTCCATGCGCAGTATTGTGGCAAAATAGGCAAAAATATGGATGCCTGTTAGAAACCAGAGCTCAGGTTGAAGAACTGCCTTTGTTTCTTTTATAAGATGGCACATTTGAGCAACTTGGACCAGAACCTTTAGAGAACTGCACCTCTTGTGTAAAACATACAATAGGAGTTTGATATCAATTACTACAACCAGTTGAGCGATGTTGAATCTCAAGCCAAAAACGTTTTTTTCTTTTTCCTTAATTTTTGGACAGTGTGGAAAAGTGATAAGAACCTCTTTCAGATCCTTCAAGTTGGGAAGATTTCCCTTCACTTTCTTATTACCGTATATACACAAGTATAAGCCGAGTTTTTCACCACATTTTTGTGCCTGATCACCCAAACTTCTGGGACCCGGTACCGTCCCCTGGACCCCAAGCATGGCACACATATAGCCCCGCTCTTAAGCTTCATTCAGACCTAGGCGTTTTGTCGCCTGAAGCCCGACGCTGAAGCAGCCTGACATACGCTGGAGGGGCGAATTTATATTGTCGGCTATGGAGATGGTTCACATCTCCACGCCAAACGCCCGTACGCCTGAAGCTCAAACAAGTCGGACCCTTTTTTTCAGGCATATCGGGCGTTCGGCAATAGCCGACAATGTAAACATCACTGCTCCAGCAAAAAGAAAAGGGCGTTTTGTTGCCGCAAATCGCGGGGACAAAACGCCTTTTTCATGTTGCCCAAATACGCTGCTGCCGCAGACGCCTAGGTCTGAATGCAGCCTTACTCTACAAGTGTGCAAAGTTTGTTGTTCGGAGGACCTACGGCCGGGGAGCAATGATTTTTCCATAGACTCCCATGTTAAACGATAATTTCTCTGGTAATTTTGGGGACCCGGTACCGGCCAGCCCGTAGGGCCCCTGGATCCGAAACTTGGCACACATGTAGCCCCAGTTATCCTCTACAAGAGTAGGAGACCTACGGCCGGGGAGCAACGTTTTTTCAAAGCTGGGCACCGCTTCTATATACTCCCATGTTAAACGTAAGTCTAGGCATGGCCACAGTAAGGCATGGACACAGTGAGGCATGGACACAGTGAGGCAAAGTAAGGCACAGTGAGGCATGCAGATGGGCACCCTAGGCTTATACTTGAGTCAATACGTTTTCCCATTTTTTGTGGTAAAATTAGGTGCCTCGGCTTATATTCGGGTCGGCTTATACTCAAGTATATACGGTAGGTGACGGGCAAACACAATAGCGCTGCAGGAGGGATTCCCACATCAACGCTAACTGATGTGTGTTGATGTGGGAATCGATCATTTGCCTTCCACCTGTGGTGGAAAGAAAGAAAACTGCATAATCTGTGGGCTGCTTAAACCTACCCAATGAAGGACACAGACTGCAAAGGAAACACTTTTTAGAAGAGTGGAAAAGGGTTAGAACCACTTCCTGCTTCTTAGCTTCTTTACTATTGTGTATGCTCCCTTTGGAGACATTTCTCCCTAGTTTGTCTCAACTGGTGGCACAAGGGTAGGAAATTAGGAGAAAAAGTACAAAGACGCACTAAAAACCCATTTCATCTTCAGTAGAAAAAGACTATAGAGTTCTTTCATGTAGAGCAGTGGTCTCCAAACTGCAGCCTGAGGGCCAGTCGCAGCCCTTTGCTTGCTTTTATTTAGCCCTTGAGACACGATTTCATCCACTGATAACAATGGGGAATAGCCCCCCCCCCCCGACACCAATGATGGGTCATAATTTCTCCCAATAACACCAACAATGGGGCACAATGACACCAGTGGTAAGGCACAATTCCTCCAAATGGCACCAACGATGGGGCACAATTTCTCCCACTGCCACCAAAGATTGGGCATTGTTTTTTTTTTTTTTCAGCTGACATCGGGACCTTTTCTTTTCCAATAGATTTTTATTCAAAAGTTTAACAAAGTACAGAAATACTAGCATTATTGAACAAATATCAAAAAATGGATGCTCCTTCCAATACGCCTGAGTATTGCTAGCAAGACCCAAATAAATGAGCCTAACAGGCTGGGCCCCCCTTAATGAGGCATCTGTTTACCATGAGCATAAACTTTGTGAAAGTAGTCACCCTATGACAAATCAAGAATAAAGGCCTATTTTTAAAAGAACATCATATTAACAGTTGGTCAAATGGTAACACGGTTACATTCAAAGGAATGTGGGAGCTATAACGGTAGGGATCATGTTCAGTACCTCAAGGCTCGGTGCCTTGCTCCCATAAAGGAATTGAAATGGGAAAGGCTCCATGGTCCTTCCATATGCATCCATATTAAGAACAGCAGTTAAAAGAAAGGAAGAGGAGGAAGTAGAGAGAAAGAAAGGGGAAAGAAGAGGAGGAAGTAGAGAGAAAGAAAGGGGAAAGAAGAACACAAAACGATCTCCTCGAACAGGGTTCCCGACTGCAGGGTGCCCCAGGCCCTAGGGAGCCTGGAGGTATTTAATCCAAAGGCTCCATAACATTGGGACCTTTTCCACTGCCAATGGCCGCAGTCCAGCACCCTAAAGTCTGAATTATACAACAAAACTAGTCCTTTGTTTAGAAAGTTTGAAGACCCTTGATGTAGTACATTCCACTTGATGACCAACATGCATATATAAAAGTCTTGTCAGCAAGTGGTTATTAGAAGACTGTGGCTGATCTTGGTACTGTTTCTCAGCTGGTGAATGTTTTGTAAAACTGATCTGAGAATGGATCTGGGTGGTCCACAGTGGTTCCAGGCCCTCCCGTTCCTCTGGGAAGCCCAGAACCACAGTAAGCAGTCAGGATGGCCTCATACTGAGGAGATGGTGGCATGTCCATTCCCTGATCTCCTCTGTGATGAATGAACCTGGAAGCAATGATGATTCCACCACTTCTGGGTTCAGAATTGCCATTCCCTGGCTGCTACAGCCAGGCAAGAAACTAATCAAATTTAGAGGGCAGGGAAGACATCGGGTAAAACTTTTGCAAAACGTTACAGGAAAAGCATATTGGGATTCGGATTTTTCTTTTTTTTCCTGTGCCACACTTGTATATACTTGGTGTGTTTTGATCAAGAGAGGTCACCAGCCATCAGTAAAATGATTGCTGTTATTTTCGTTATTTCCACTGGAACTTTATATAATTGTAAAATCTGTGATCCCGTACAGTGTCTGGCTTCTCCATAAGTCCAGTTTTTCTTTAATATTTTTTTTACAATCGATATTTGTTGGATCTGTATTTTATGTTGATCCATAACAATATTTAAGCAGACCTCTGGAAATTTGAAGAGAAATCTGCAATAAACAATATAAAAAATGTCCAAGGTAGTTTAATAATATTTATCTTGAAGTAATTGTAAACTTGCCTGCTCTGTGTAATGGTTATACACAGAGCAGCCATGGCTAAAGACTAGCCTTAACTTGACTAGTGTTAATGTAAAACGTGTGAGTTTCCGCTGTACTGATATACATATTTGTGTACTAGGCTTAAGTGTAAACCCATATTTGATCAAAACTGATTTACCTTAGTCTTGGTTGAGTTAGAGATTGCCATGCACTAGAATTCTTCCAAAAATCAAATTTTTAGCAATGCAGAGCACCACAACACTAGTAGTAGCAGTAGTGTGTTACTGTGTGCTGCAAGACAGGTGAAAAGTAGAGGTGTGTTGGAGTACCATTCAAAATAAATGGCCTTAACACAGTGGTGTGAATTTAATATATATATATATGGTCATATATATTTTAAGAGTAATGCCGCCTACACACGACTGTTATTCATGTCATGCAAAAAAAAAAATGTTTTTCTCGACGTGGTTTGTCGTGATTCCTTTCAAGCCTGCCTTGCATACACACGTTCATGAAAAAAAAATGCTTGAGCAAGCGCTGTGATGTACAACACGTACGACGCCACTATAAAAGGGAAGTTCCATTCGAATGGCGCCACCCTTTGGGCTGCTTTTGCTAATTTTTGTGTTACTGTGTGTTAGTAAAAGTTTGAGAGACAATTCATGCATTTCAGTCTTCGTGCTTTTTAGTCTGTTACAGCGTGACGAATGTGCCATCTCCATTACAAATGCTAGTTTTACCAGAACGAGCGATCCCATCTCATAACTTCTGAGCATGTGCGTTTTTTTTCCCCCCTCGTTAAAGCGTACACACGACCGCTTTTCACAAGTAAAAAAAAAGCAGGTTCTAAATTTGTAATGGCTGTTTTTCTCTTCGAGAAAAATGCTCTGGAGCCTGCACACGACCGTTTTTCATGACCAATTAAAAAAAATTGCATTTTTCTCGTCATGAAAAACGGTTGTGTTATCGCGGCATGACTCTGCACAATAATGACCCAAGAACAGATTTATAAAGTATAGGGAGTGTTGCAAGCGCCAATGAACCAACCCACACAGGGGAGGTCACAGATACACAATACAACTGACGATGCACAAACCTAACCTGATAGTTTACGCTCCAGTCCGCAATGCCAGGGGTAAGTAGTAAAGCTTCTCCTCTTATCAGCCTTTATCAGAATTTTCAACACGGGTACTCTTATAACTTTCTGGCCTAGGGGAACCCCTGCTAAAAATGAGTCTACATTTCATGATACATTAGTGTGATGGCTAATGGGAAGAAAGCTCCTTACACTTGTGGTCATTGGGAAGAATTACCCCTTACAGGTAGATAAAAAGATCAATGGTGTCAGTGGGAACTTATCTGAGAGTCAGAAATCGCTCAATGCTTGTGAAACCCTGTATTAGAGACACCTTAGCGCAGTGTTGCCAACCATCCGTATTTTTACGGACCATCCGTAAAAACGGGCACTCCACCCCCCCCCCCCCCCGCGCTCGTAAATGTCTGGGGCTGCGGGAATGTGCCAGTAAAAATAGGCGAGATCAGTTCGGCTTGGAACTGCACATGGAGATTGGAGGCAGGGGGGGGTGGAGGCACCGCAGAGGGGGATGGTGGCACAGCAGAGGGTGGGGGTGGAGACTGGTGGTTGGTGGCACCGCAAAGGGGGGTTGAGGCAGGGGACCTGGGGGAGATTGTGGCATCGCAGAGGGGGGTGAAGGCAGGGGGTGTTGGTGGCAGAGGGGGATTGAGACAGGGGGAGATGTGACTAAATGTACCCTTATTATATCAAAAATTATTTACCTTAATATCTACCTTTAAATCACATTGCTATTTGCCCAGCGTACTTGTGTGTAGCTTAAATACTGAAATTTGCACCTAAAAATGTAATTTATAAAAATGGCAGTAAAAACTTGGCTGCGCCAGTAAATTTCGGGTGTCGCGCCAGTAAATTTCGGGTGTCGGGCCAGTAAATTTCAATCTGGTAGGTTGGCAACACTGCCTTAGAGCCGTGATGGCGAACTTTGGCACCCCAGATGTTTTGGCACTACATTTCCATCATGGGAAATGTAGTGCCAAAACATCTGAGGTGCCAAGGTTCACCATCACTGTCTTAGATGGTGTGGCAGATACGAGAGGATTCAGGAAGCTTCCAGGGAAGAACGATGAATATTTAAGTCCTAATGGTCACTCTTGTCTGTCTCCCACAAATCCTTTGCAAGACGGCAGTCAGACACGTACAGTTGAAGTTGCCTATAAATGGATTTTGAATTTTATTTTTGCCACAATGCTATGCATGAAATAATTAGAATGTGCAATGGTGAAGAAGAGACATTCAGTTTGTACAGGGGTATTAAGATATGGATGCCTCTCTTTTACAATGACCTTTTCCCCTCTTTTTCTGTCTATTATTCTTGTGTGCCTTATGAAATGGCTGTGCTGACTGTATTGTTGTCCTATGCAGATGATTCCTCTTTAAGTGGAACATTTTCAGATGAAAACTTTAATGAAGCTGCTCAGAGCACTGACCTGCAAAATAATGAGCTGCTTCAACAAAAACCATCCCATTTCATTAATTTTCTCCAAAAAGGTCAAGCATTCTATGGTTCATAACTAAAGTGTTTTTTGATCGGAGCTGCTTTTCGAAAACTCGAGCAAAGAGGAGTCGAGGTCTCACCCGTAATAACCACAATCCATGTTTAATTTCCTTTCGAACAGAACGGTTATTATGGGCGTCACTTCTATCCTCTATGTGCTGGTTTTTCATAATTCAGTTCCTTCACCATGTTTGTGAATATCGATTTGTAATGGAAGACGGTTGCTTTCTACTTCCAATACAGAATTCTTTTGAAATTTAGTCTTGTATACAAGAAAAAAATACAAGTGGCTTTGTTTATACTATTATACATTTCCCTATAGAAGAAGAAACCATTTAGGCTTCAGCGAGTCCATTGTATATGCTTTATTTTATCGTCACTTTTGCACCAAGCCATGGTTTGTGTATTTTTATTCAGTGACTCCAGAGAAATTTCCTGTGTTTGGCTGAAATAACTGACAAACATGCATTTCAGCGTGTTGAGTAAAATCTAGATTTAAACACTGCCGTTTTTTATTTCATTGCAAAAAGTTTGTGTTTGTGGATTCAGCTGTGACTAGAGGCTTTTTTTGACTGTGGACCAGCTGTGTTTCTTCGTCTGTTACAGTGAATTTAAAATAAAGCCTCTAAAATAAAATATGTAAACACTGTAGTTGGTAGTACTATCATCTAGAAATCTGAGTATATAGAAATCGGATCTTTGGACCCCAAACCAAAGAGCCAAAGGAAGGGGGGCAATTGGACTATTACGATACCAGTAAGTAGATTAAATCAATTGTAGAGATACAGGTATAGAACAATCAATTGAAATGTTATTAATAAAACATCAATAAAACACATAATGGTGAATAGTTCAAAAACTTAAGACCCGGACTATTATGCAGCTTAAAGGGTCACTAAAGGTAAAGAAAGCTATTTAGCTAAAAAAATATTTCCTTTAGTGACCCTTTAAGGACCTTGCCCCTTTTTGCGATTCGTCACTGTGTCACTTTAACTGACAATTGCGCAGTCGTGCGACGTGGCTCCCAAACAAAATTGGCGTCCTTTTTTCCCACAAATAGAGCTTTCTTTTGGTGGTATTTGATCACCCCTGCGGTTTTTATTTTTTGCGCTATAAACAAAAATAGAGGGACAATTTTGAAAAAAATTCTATATTTTTTACTTTTTGCTATAACATCCCCCAAAAAAATATAAAAAAAAATAAAAAATGTCCCCTCAATTTAGGTTGATATGTATTCTTCTACCTATTTTTGGTAAACAAAAAAATCACAGTAAGCGTTAATCGATTGGTTTGCGCAAAATTTATAGTGTTTACAAAATAGGGGATAGTTTTATGTCACTTTTGACACATTTTTGGGATCATTGTCATTTTCACAGCGAAAAGTGCTATAAAAATGCACTGATTACTGTGAAAATTACAATGGTAGTGAAGGGGTTAACCACTGTGGCGCTAAGGGGTTAAGTGTGCCCTAAGGGAGTGATTCTTACTGTAGGGGGGGCGTGGCTGTAGGCTTGACGTCACTGATCGTCATTCCCTATATCAGGGAACAGACGATCAGTGTCGCTGCCACTGTGAAGAACGGGGAAGGTGTGTTTACACACACCTCTCCCCGTTCTTCAGCTCCTGTGACCGATCGTGGGACACTGTCAGCGATCGGATTATGCGTGCACGACCCACGGCTGGGCAACGTACAGGTATGTGCCTGTGCCCAGCCTGTCGTTCTGCCGACGTAAATGTGCAGGAGGCGGTCCTTAAGTGGTTTAAAACCTAGTGACACACCATAGCATCACCAGTATAATGATCCCCAAAGGGGGAAGATCACAGTGGGATTGAGGCTCACAACAATCATCTCAACTAGTTTCGCAGCCAGTTGCTGCTTTGTCAGAAGGATATCTAAAAGACCCCCGCCGGTCGAGGGCAACAAGGGTCACCAAACAGGGTCTCCCACGGCGACCAGGACGTGAATGTAAATTGACCTACTTCCTTGAGTAAAAGGCTGTAAAAATAGGGGGTCCCAGGAAGAGGAACCCAGCTAGAGCTGGTGCTAAAACACATGTTTACACAGCAAAAGGTCAGCAATGGTGATGAGTATATGTGAAGAGGGGGAGCATAATTGGTCCCAAGGTAGCATTATGGTAATAAGGGTAGCCAATGACGCTGTGTACTTGGCGAAGCTATAGGAATCCCGGGGTCCAGCATCCATTGGCAACATATACTCATCACCACATATACTGGTGTTGAAACACATGTTTACACAGCAAAGGGTAGGCAATGATGATGAGTATATGTAGTGATGGGTATACGTTGGCAATGGACGCCTGACCCTGGGATTACTGTGGCTTCACCAAGTACACAGTGTCATTGGCTACCCTTATTACCCTGATGCTACCTTCGGACTGATTATGCTCCTCCTCTCCACATATACTCATCACCATTGCCAACCTTTTGCTGTGTAAACATGTTTCAGCACCTGCTCTAGCTGGGTTCCTCTTCCCGGGGGCCCCTTATTTTTAAATCCTTTTACTCAAGAAAATGGGTTTATTTACATGCACGTCCCCCCTGGTTGCCGTGGGACCCTTGTTGCCCTTGACCGGTGGGGTCTTTTAAATATTCTCCCGACGAAGCGGCAACTGCCCACAAAACTAGTTGAGATGATTGTTGTGAGCCTCAATCCCACTGTGATCTTCCACCTTTGGGGATTATTATACTGGTGATGCTATGGTGTGTCACTATGTTTTTAAACTATACACTGTTATGTGTTTTATTGATGTTGTTGTATTAATTACATTTAAATTGTTCTATACCTGTATCTCTACAGTTGATTCAATCTACTTACTGGTACCGTAATAGTCCAATTGCCCCCCCCCCCCTTCCTTTGGCTCTTTGGTTTGGGGCCCAAAGATCTGATTTCTATATTTGTCTGTTACAGTACACCCTGAGGGTCTTATGGTATGTTCTGGAGAATGACACAGGACTGTTGGTAGGTTTTCTATAATACATGAAGGATGGGGGTTGCCCTCAGCAGCTAATATGATATTCATTTCATTTTCCAACATGATCACTTGGGGGGATGCATGCTAATTCATTGTCCATGGACTAAGTCAGCCTTTCTCAACCTTTTTACCATGGAGGAATCCTTGAAATAATTAGGTTTCAGTGAATCCTGGGATACAACAACGTTTTCTTATATCTATAGCTTATGGTACATTTACATCATGATCAGAAAGTGTGCATATAAATAAAAGAATATATAATGTGTTTTTTTACTCATCATATTTGACATCCAAAACGGATAATTTTTTTTAACACCATTTTGCCATGAGGCAAAATTATTAGTAGAAATAACCATAAATGACAGGAATTATCGAAATATCCAGAAAAGTGAGAATGGTAATTTTGTAGTGTTGCTTTAAATTGGGGGTCAGTGAAAGGACCTTCTTACAGTTGGGGTCAGTGGAAGAAGGATCTTCTTACAGTTGGGGTCAGTGGAAGAAGGATCTTCTTACAGTTGGGGGTCAGTGGAAGAAGGATCTGCTTACAGTTGGGGGTCAGTGGAAGAAGGATCTGCTTACAGTTGGGGGTCAGTGGAAGAAGGATCTTCTTACAGTTGGGGGTCAGTGAAAGAAGGATCTTCTTACAGTTGGGGTCAGTGAAAGAAGGACCTTCTAATGTTTGAAGTTGGTAAAAGAAGGACCTCCTTAGGTTTGGGGTCAGTGGAAGAAGGACATCCTTAGGTTGGGGGTCAGTGGAAGAAGGACCTTCTCACGATTGGGGTCAGTGGAAGGAGGACCTTCTTACGTTGGAAGTTGGTAAAAGAAAGACCTCCTTGTGTGGGGGGGGGTCAGTGGAAGAAGGACCTTCTCACGTTGGAAGCCAGTGGTAAAAGGACCTGCTTATGTTTGGGGTCAGTGGAAGAAGGACCTTCTTACGTTGGAAGTCGGTAAAAGAAGGACCTTCTTATGTTGGGGGTCAGTGGAAGAAGAACCTCCTTATGTGGGGGGGAGGGGGGTCAGTGGAAGGACATCCTTAGGTTGGGGATCAGTGGAAGAAGGACCTTCTAACGTTGGAAGTCAGTGGAAGAAGGACCTCCTTATATTGGGGTCAGTGGAAGGAGGACCTTCTTACATTGGGGTTAGTGGAAGAAAAACCTGCTTACTGTGGGGGGCAGTGGAAGAAGGACCTCCTTATTGAGCGTCAGTGGAAGAAGGACCTCCTTACATTGAGGGTCAGTGAAGGAAGGAACCTTTTTATTTTGGGGGACAGTGGAAGAAGGAACTTACGGTGGGGGTTTGTGGAAGAAAGACCTTCTTACATGGAGGGTCAGTGGAAGAAAGGCCCTTTTATACTAGCAATTGGTGGAAAAATGCCTTGTTACATTGGAAGTCGGGGTAGTACATACATTATTTGCCACTGGTCCCACACTGTTGACTCTATAAAGTGATGTTGGTGCTGAAACTCAAGGAAATTCTTAAGGAACCCTTATGCCGCGTACACACGGTCGTTTTTTGCGATGAAAAAAAAACGACGTTTTTTAAAACGTCATTTAAATTGATCGTGTGTGGGCAAAACGTTGTTTTTTGTCTTCAAAAAAACGACCAAAAAAAATTTCCAACATGCTTGAATTTTTTGTGTCGTTTTTCAAAACGTCGTTTTTTGTTTCACAAAAAGTCACCGTGTGTAGCAAAAACGTCGTTCAAAACGACGTTTTTCAACCCGCGCATGCCCAGAAGCTAGTTATGAAGCGGGCTTCAATGGAAAAGTGGTGAACGTAACCTCGTTTTTTGTGAAAAAAACGATGGTGTGTATGCAAAATTGTCTTTGAAAGTGACGTTTCAAAAACGTCGTTTTTTACTTCACAGAAAACGTCGGTTTTTTTTCATCACAAAAAATGATCGTGTGTACACGGCATCAGTACCTTGGTTGAAAAAGGCTGGACTAAGTACAGGAACCCATACAAATAAATTCAGCTCTCCAAAGATTGATGAAAGATTCATTGGTTGCTATAAGTTACCACACTGCACTTTCTGCTTTTTGGAATACCTTCACATTTGGCAGTCTTTTATAATGGAAGAAACAATTATCACAAAATATAATCTTCAGCAATGTTTATTGAAATATGGTAATATTTTAAAGCTTTACTTAAGTGTGCATGCTTGAAAATATGTTCCACCAGCTCTTCAGTGTTGATATTACAATGTGAGAGCTCACTTAGAATAGGCATATGTTGCTTAAGGATCATGTAAAAAAAAAAAGAGTATTCATGCTGCCACTAATGACTTATTCTTGAAGTTGTGTGTCCCTATGGCTATCATCCTCATCCTTATTGGGTTGCTAACACAAAGTATCCACATTGGGAACCCTACCATCGGTGGCGGCATTGCCCCACTTTCCAAAAAACAAGTCTGCAATAGTGATTCCTATGTTTTGATGGCTTCAATTTAAGCAAACCTGTAAGTTTGGTGAAGAGGATAAAGCAGTTAAAGGTTCAGATTGCAGATGCACTATATTACCAAAAGTATTGGGACACCTTGAACTTGTAATGACATCCCAGTCTTAGTCCGTAGGGTTCAATATTGAGTTGGCCCACCCATTGCAGCTATAACACCTTCAACTCTTCTGGGAAGACTGTCCACAAGGTCTAGGAGTGTGTCTATGGGAATGTTTGACCATTCTTCCAGAATGCGTTTTGTGAGGTCAGGCACTGATGTGAACGAGAAGGCCCGGCTCACAGTCTCCGTTTTAAGAGAGGATCCCGGGTACAATCAATGCAATCAGCAAAGCAGGAATAACAAGGATGTATTTCTGGACAGCCTCACTCTTGAACAATTAGTTGCCTTTATTTAAAACCGGAACAGCACTACAAGTTGCAGCAATCGAACCTTGGACCACTGACGCGTTTCACACTATATATATTTAGTGGTCCGTGCCTGACCTCACAAATGCGCTTCTGGAAGAATGGTCAAACGCTTCCATAGACACTCCTAAAACTTGTGGACGGCCTTCCCAGAAGAGTTGAAGGTGTTATAGCTGCAAAGGGCGGAGCCAACTCAATATTGAACCCAACGGACTAAAAATGGGGTGCCATTAAAGTTCATGTGCGTGTAAAGGCAGGTGTTCCAATACTTTTGGAAATCTAGTGTATCTTCTGATAGCAAGTTTTATTTTTAGTGCACCTGTCTACCTTCTACAATTCAGAGGCTTCTGTAAGGCAAAAATAAGCAGACTTTTCATGAACCCACTCCTCATCTACCCGAAGTGCATTGGATGGCCACTTTAGAGACAAGTGGTGGGTCATAATACGACCAAAAGATCTAGCCACTTTATGAATTATAAAGTGCTCTGGATGTGAGGGGTACGGAGTAGAAAAGAACTTCTAAAGTATATTCTTGCAGATGAGGTGGCAACCTTATGCCTTGACACCTATTCTGCTCTAATGCAGCCTTTCTCAAGCCTTTTAACATGGGGGAACCCCTGCTAATATATCTAAAGCTCACAGTATATTAATGTGATGGTCACTGGGAATAATGCTGTGTACATTTGTGGTCTTTGGGAATAATCCCTCCTTTACGTACATATGGCTATATACAGATAGTGGTTACTTATCTGGGGAAAAAAAAGTTGTTCATTACTCAAGGACCCCCTATGAACCTCTGGAGGAAGCCTAAGGTGCCACGAAATCTTGGTTGAGAAAGGCTGCTCTAATGAGTTCAAATATTGCTTTGCTTTTATAAACATTTTGACATTTCAGAAACCTAACCTTTAGGCTCCATTCACATCTGAGCGACAAAACGCCGGTCGCCCGGCGCTCTTGTCGCTCGAGATGTGAAATAACATTGCGGTCTATGGAGATGGTTCACATCTCCACGCCTGTCGCCTGAAAAAAAGTCCCGGACCCTTTTTTTCAGGCGACATTAGCGTTCGCTCATAGACCGCAATGTTAAAGAAAGAAATAAAAACAAAGTTGAATCTACAGGTGGCAAGATAAGCCGCGTACGCGGCATATCGTGTCGCCTAGGTGTGAATGCAGCCTTAATATTGAGCCTGCCTATATTTTTTTTCCACATAGTGTTAAACAGGCTATATCCTCGGGCATGACTATGTACTAATGAAACATTGCATAAAGTATCAAGAATAATCTACAGTAAATACTTTCAAGCAGGACTTAAGTTATCTTAAAGCCCAAGTTTAGTCAAGTGGTTTTTGAAAAAATTGGCACAAGGGACATTACTTGTAAAGTGTCCCTTGTGTTGGCAACCCAAAACATCCAAGTGTATGAGTCTTTATTTGCTACAAGGTGACCACAGAAAATGCCATGACAAGTCCACTGGCCGAAACGCGTAAGCTGTGTTATCCTGATATCGCCTTGTAGCAAATAGAGACTCCTACCTTTTGGAGGTGTCGGGTTGCCTATTTTCATTTACATTTTGTATGGGTGACTGTAAGACACTTGAAGCCTGAACACCGATTTCTCAACTTCTTATGAGGACTCCGGTTTTAGCGTTGCTTATTTTTTTTTTTGTCTACTACACGTGTACATCATGCTGCTGGCTGCAGATTTAGTAACTGTTCCAAACTCTGATACCCCCCAAACCTAATCTTCCAGTGCCATGGAGGTCATGAGTGATGAGAGATCTGTCATATGTACTTATCAAGAGTGACAACTATACCCCCTTTCCTCCCCCTCCTCTATCCATATAAGCTGTACCATAGTTTATATGCATTTAAAATGATCTATGAATGGAGATGGCAGACATTTTATTCATCCAGACGGCCTCTATTCATAGAAGCTATGCATGGAGAAGGTTGGTGGGCATAGTTGGCACTATTACAGTGTAGTACGTATGACAGGTTCTTCGGGTCTATTAATCCCTATGGGACCAGAAGATTACAGTGGTGGGTGTGCCAGCAGCACAAAGGATACATCAATTTGACTCTAAAAGTAAGGTCCATTGTAATGATTTTTTTTTCTTTTTATGATTTTTTGACTAAACTTAGGCATTATTATTATTGCATTACACAATCTGCAAGTATCCGTCTTATTCTATAAATCGGTCCCTGTGGATCCTAGACCAAGGTTGTACGCAGAACCAAGACTTGTCCCCAAGATGACATGAAGTCCACCCCCCTCCAAGCACTAATTATTTACTCTGTCGTTCTGCTGTCAGATGCAAGAGCCTCCTTGGAACTGGAGAGATGCAAAGTGCGAGGAGTGAACCCAAGGCCCTACGTTCAGCCTTGGCCTAGAATCCAAAGGTGCTCCACAGGGATCATTTTCAGACCAAAAGATCCTTGCAGGTGTCTCGTCGAGCTAGTTCCCCTATCGACAGGGCTGTCTTAATGAGAGGGCACACCTGGACAATACCCAGGGATCCCAGCTGCATGGGGGCCCCTGCACTTTCTCCAAAGCAACTGGTCCTTGAGTCCACACTGCCCTGAAATTGGGGGCCCCATGATGGCACTGAGAATGATGGATGCAAAGGGGAGGCAGTCTGCTAACTGCCTACTTAATGTCTGTTTACCTGCACTGTCATCATTGAAGGGGCCCCAGAGCATTACTTTGCCCAGGGGCCATGATGCTGTTAAGACAGCCCTGCCTATCAATATGGTTCCCTGCTTGACAGACGAAGCCCATGGAAATCTCTGAACCTGATCAGCTGTACACGGCGCAATGCGCGGGATCCAGGCTCATTCCTTAACATCCCCTTGGACTTGGAGGATGGTAAAAAAAAAAAAAAAGAGCCAGGAGGCCAAGTGACGCGAGGACGTAAAGCCCACTGGCCACTTACAGCGAATTCCATGTCGCCCTGGACCTGTTGCTACAGCTGATCAGGTTCAGTGATTTCCGTCGGCTCAGATTGCGCCTGTGCAGTCAAGGGGGGGGGGGGGACCACACCAATAGGAGGAACCATATCGGCAGATCACAGGCACCACAAGGTACCCACACTTCTGCACTTTTGTAGGCCAGGTCCAGTTCACTTCAAGGATCATGTTTGCAGTAGCTAGACGGCCCTTCTTAGGCCGCGTACACACGACCGTTTTCTCGGCAGAATTCAGCAAGAAAGCATGTTCTCTATTTCCTTGACGGGCAATCGGAAAATTTGGCTCGACTAGTTTTTTGACTGCCGAACAAAGGAACTCGACGGGGAAAACGATGTGTTTTGCCCGTCGAGTTTCTCGGTCGTGTACGCCGCCTCACATTTCTCAAGGTCAAAAATAATTGCATTCATTTCTGGAGAGCTGTCTGTTTTGTTGCATTGTATGGGGTGACATTGGATTAAGGCCTATTCATCAGTTCCCCTGTCTTAGGAATTATTTTCCCATATCTGCTCACATGAAAATACATTGTAAACATTCAGGATGTTTTAAAAAAAAATATATATATAAAAAATGAAAACATGGCGAGGATTTCAGTTAAATGAAATGCAAGACTCAGAATTATGATCAGAAGACAAATCTTTATACGCGGAGATGGGGAAGTGTCTGCGTGGCATTAAGTGGATGTTGTTGGCAAAATGCTGTTTGTTCTTTGCAGACATTGAATTCATTGGCGACAGAAGCTGGACTTTGTCGCGGTCACTTTTAGTGTAAAAGGGAATTAAATCATTTGAAACTTGTAAGAATTTCCTCCAGGTGTGTTATTTTATCTTTATTATACTTAATGGATATACTTGTGACTTTTTGTTAAATGGTTATATAAAGAATAGAGATTGTAAAATATTTGTATCCTGCATTCACTAAAGTAAAGATAATGGCTTTTACTGTGCACTCCCCTGCATCGTGTCGTCTTTCTCCTGAACGATTCTGTAACCTGTTCACACGTGCACTCACCACCTTTGGCCGACCATGGCGAGTCCTGTTCTGAGGGGAAACCGTCCTGTTATACCACTGTATGGTCTTGGCCACCGTGCTGCAGCTCAGTTTCAGGGTCTTGCCAATCTTCTTATAGCCTAGGCCAGCGATGGTGAACCTTGGCACCCCAGATGTTTTGGATCTACATTTCCCATGATGCTCATGCACTCTGCAGTGTAGTAGAGCATCATGGGATATGTAGTTCCAAAACATCTGGAGTGCCAAGGTTCGCCATCACTGGCCTATGCCATCTTTATGTAAAGCAACATTTTTTATTTATTTAGATCCTCAGAGAGTTCTTTGCCATGAGATGCCATGTCAAACTTCCAGTGACCACTAGAGAGTGAGAGCGATAACACCAAACACACCTGCTCCCCATTCACATCTGAGACCTTGTAACACTAACGAGTCACATTACACTGGGGAGGGAAACTGGCTAATTGGGTCCAATTTGGACATTTTCACTTAGGGGTGTACTCACATTTGTTGTCAGTGGTTTAGACATTAAAGGGGAGTTCCACCCACAATTTCACTTTTTAAATATAAGTACCCCTGTAATATACAAGCTTAATGTATTCTAGTAAAGTTAGTCTGTAAACTAAGGTCTGTTTTGTTAGGTTGTTACAGCATTTGGATTAGTTTAAAATCTAGAAATAGACCGTAGCCATCATGAAGCCAGACTGTATGACTTCCTGGATTTCAGCTTTGCATATCTCGCACATGCTCAGTGCTGCACAAGCAATGTAATAGGTTTCAGTCAAGTTTGCAAGGACTACTGGGAAACATGATGCTCATCCCAGAAACCCTTGCAAATAGCCTTGTGACTTAATAGCCTAGACCAGTGATGGCGAACCTTGGCACCCCAGATGTTTTGGAACTACATTTCCCATGATGCTCCACTACACTGCATAGTGCATGAGCATCTTGGGAAATGTAGTTCCAAAACATCTGGGGTGCCAAGGTTCGCCATCACTGGCCTAGGGCCTAGGCCATGGGTCTTCAAACTACGGCCCTCCAGTTGTTCAGGAACTACAATTCCCAGCATGCCTAGTCATGTCTGTGAATGTCAGCGTGTTACAACGCCTCATTGGATGTGTAGTTCTACAACAGCTGGAGGGCCGTAGTTTGAGGATCCCTGGCCTAGGCTAATAAGGAGGAGGAAGTAATGAAGGACTACAAAATAAAGGTATTTACAAGCAACAAAATAAATAAAAATTGTCCATTCTGAACACTACGAGATTAGGGCATGCAGCACAGACAAACATAAAAAAATGGGTGAAACTCCACTTTAAGGGCCGGATTCAGAAAGTATTTATGTCAGCGTATCAAGATATACGCCGCGTAAATACTAAGAATAGCCGGCGTATCTTTTTTTGCTATTCAGAAAAGAAGATACGCCAGAATTCTACTAATATACGAGCGGCGTAATTCTGTTACACCGTCGTATATTCGTTGCAGTTTACGCTGGCCGCTAGGTGGCGCTTCCGTCGTTTCACGCGTCAAATATGTAAATGAGGGATTAACGGCAATTCCCGAACGTACTTGCGGCCGGCCGTCCTAGTTTACGTTGTTTGCGTTAGCGTTATAGCGGCGCAAGGTTAGCCCTGCTATAGGAGGCGCAGCCAATGTTAAGTATGGATGTCGGGACAGCGTCGAATTGTACGTCGTTTGTGTAAATCGTTCGGGAATGGGGCTCGACGTTAGTTACGTACACGTCGTTTACATTGACAAAAAGCGACGTGATTTCGCGCATGCGCAATGGGAACGTCCAAAAAACATCAATTACGTGGGGGTCACGATTCATTTACATGAATCACGCCCACACTTCAGAAATTTGAATTACGCGCTGTTACGACGGGCACTTTACGCTACGCCGCCGCATATTATGGAGCAAGTGCTTTCTGAATAAGGCACTTGCCCATAATATTTGCGGAGGCGTAGCGTAAACACCATACGCTACGCCGCCGGACAGATACATCAAATGTATCTGAATCCGACCCTCAGTGTGTTGAGTTATTATGAGGGGACAGCAAATGTACACTGTTATACAAGCTGTACACTCACTACACAACATTGTAGCAAAGTGTCATTTCTTCAGTGTTGTCACATGAAAAGATACAAGAAAAGATTTACACAAATGTGAGGGGTGTACTTACTTTTGTGAGATACTGTACCTCTTGGTAACACTGTGCCCGATACCTCTCTTTTAGGCGTTGTTCAGACCTCTGCATAATGCTGCTGGTGTGGAAATCGCATCCGTTCCCGCGCGCACAACAACACGCAGCCAATCTTAGGACAATGGCACCCCCCACGCATCTCGGCACACAGTGCGTTTGCGGGCGCAGCAATCGCAGGGAAACCGCATTGGCCAAAAAGACTTTGCAATTTCAGTTTAGAAAAGTGCATGCGTTTCTTTTTTTTTGGAGGGGGGGGGGGGGGTGGAAACGCAGGCACAGCAGCCCATTCATTTTAAAAGGCTGCCGTGCCACGCAAACGTGGATATGTGAACCTAGGATCAGTGTGCGTTTCTACTACACATGATCTCTTATTACCCCCACTGTACAGCTTTACTTCATCCAAAATGAGAAAACCAGCAAAAGATCCTTCAAGTATCAATAGATTTCCAAAACCAACCAGAGTAGTACCTTGGATGAGGAGCATAATTCCTTCCAGAAGAATGCTTGTAATCCAAAGCACTCATATATCAAAGCGAGTTTCCCCATAGGAATCAATGAAAACTTGGCTGATTCGTTCCAGTGTCACTGCTAGTGTATGCAGTACTGCATGTGGCCAGAGGTGGAGGGGGACCAGAGACACACTGAGATGTTTGAAAACGCTTGGGAACTGAGGCCCCCCCCCCCCCACATCTGGCCACATACAGTACTGTATACACAAGCAGTGACAGTCTCAGAGTGATCTCTGGCGCCCTCCACATCTGGCCACATGCGGTACTGCATACACTAGCAGTGACACTGAGTGGTCTCTGGTGCCCCCCACATCTAGCCACATGCAGTACTGCGTACACTAGCAGTGACACTGAGTGTGTTCTGGCGCCCCCCACATCTGGCCACATGCGGTACTGTATACACTAGCAGTGACACCGAGTGTTCTGGCGCCCCCCCCCCCCCCACATCTGGCCACATGTGGTACTGTATACACTAGCAGTGACACTGTCTCTGGGGGGTCTCTGGCACAGTGGTATCTTGCACCCCCCCCCCCCACACACACACACACACACACACACACACACACATTTGGCCACATGGGATACTGCACACACCAGAAGCTTGAATTCTGCTCGTCTTGTGAGACACTCGCAAATCGAGTCAGAACAAAAAAAAAAAAAACAACCTGTATTGCAAAACGCTGGTAAACTGCTTTACTCACAATCCGTAGTTTTACTGTATAAGCATTCATTGGTATAAAACACAACTACAGGGGGTATAAAATGATTTTATTCCTGTTTATGCTCTGACAGCAGCAAGACCCCATACCAGGGGTGGGCGGGGCCCTGCAGCTGTTGTGGAACTACATGTCCCATGATGCATTGCAAGGCTGACAGTTACAATTGTGACTTGCAGAGGCATGATGGGACTTGTAGTTCTGATATGATAAAGAAAACGAGGTACAAGGCTCAGAGTTTTGCTCAGAAATAAGTTTTATTTTAGTGTTTGTAATTCTTACAAATAACATTTCCCTTCACAGAAGAAAATGAACATTTTAGAAGGTCTTTTTTTTATTTTTTTGCGCTGTAAACAATATCTTTAGAATTTGGCACCGACAGTTGTCCTGAGGGAAGTCCGCAGTCGCGTGGCGAGCTGTCAGACCGTCATTTGAGGGAATGCGCGGTTTCTGCTGAGCACCCATTACACACAGGTATGCATTTATCATTAAAAGAAATTTAAAATTAGCTATGCATTTTTATTTATTTTTTAAATACTCCTCTTACAGTTTCACCAACCGGTTGGAAATGCAAAGCGGTGCCAACGTCTGTCTACAACTTTAACAAAGAAAGAATGAGAATTTTATTATACCGCAGCGGGTTGGCTCGGCTGCGCGAATCGCCGTCATTGTAAGTCAGGCGCATACACAGCACTCTGTGGGCGCGCATGCTTGTGCCCATTCATTGCGGGGGAGCCAATCGGCGTGTCACCCACGATCGCTCCACAGAGAGGCAGAGCGGGGATCTGCCAGTGTAAACAAAGCAGATTCCCGTTGTGTTAGGGGAGTAGAGAGTGATCAGGAAGAGCCGATCTCTCTCTCTACCCCCAGTCAGTCCCCTCCACACCACCAGTAGAAACACCTCACAGGGAACACATTTATTATCCCCCCTAGTGTTAACCCCTTCCCTGCCAGTGTCACACAGCGATCAGTGCATTTTTATAGCTCTGATCGCTGTATAAATGTCACTGGTGTAAAAAAAAAAAATCACCGATCACGGCCATTACTAGTAAAAAAATAAAATAATAAATAACTACATTTCCCATGATGCACTCTGCAGTGTAGTTGAGCATCATGGGAAATGTAGTTCCAAAACATCTGGGGTGCCAAGGTTCGTCATCACTGCTCTACTTGTCTCTATCCAGAGCACCAAGTGTCGTTTCTGTCTTCTGCTTCCTTCCTCTATCTGCATGAGTCACTTCGGACAAGTTATTCCGACACCAAGAGAAAAAAGGCGATGGGAGGAACCAACACACAGCCTGTGATTGAAAGCCTTAGCTCTGTTCCTGTGTGTCCTTCCCTTCCCATCAGCTGCAGAAACTTTTCTGTACCCTTCCTCAGATCTGTGCCCCCATACAATCCTGTCTCGGAGATCTACAGACAATTCCTTGGACTTCATGGCTTGGTTTGTGCTCTGACATCCACTGATAACTGTGGGCCCTTATATAGACAGGCATGTGCAGGGGCGGACTGACCATTGAGTCACTCGGCATTGCCCGAGGGCCCCATGCCACTAAGGGGCCCCATCAGGGTTGCCAGGCTCAGTAAGACCAGGGACAATATGTAAAAAGCTGTGTTTTTTTTACATGTGTCCCTGATATGTCCGAAACCGACATGCTTTTGATGTGAAAATCCCGCGATTTTAGCTACCCCACCTCTGCACTGCCTCCTGGCGTGGTGGCCACCTGTAAGCCTGGGGGCCCCATAATCTTCTATTGCCCGGGGGCCACATGAGTTGTCAGTCCGCCCCTGGGCAGGTGCCTTTCCAAATCAACTGAATTTACCACAGGTGGACTCCAATCAAGTTGTAGAAACATTCAAGGATGATCAGTAGAAACTGAAGGCACCTGAGATACATTTTGAGTGTCACGGCAAAGACTGTGAACACTTCTGTACAATGATATTTTTTCCTTTTTTATTTTTAATAAATTTGCAAAGATTTCAAACTTCTTTCACGTTGTCATTATGGGGAATTGTTTGTAGAATTTTGAGGAAAATATTGAATTTATTCCATTTTCGAATAAAAAGGCTGTAACATAACAAAATGTGGAAAAAGTGAAGCGCTGTGAATACTTTCCAGAATGCACTGAACCTGGTTCTCTGCTACCCCAGCAGCTGGCGCTCTCCCCCTACGCTCCAGCAGTGGACTGTTCCTTGACATCCTCACGTGCCATGCAGAGGTGCTCAGAGGAGGATTTTTTTTTTAAGGAGGTGGAATCAGTACAAAACTCACTGCTTGCAGGCAGCAATGTACCATGGGACTTGTAGTCCTTAGAAATGGAGAAATATAGAAAGGATCTCTTTTGGCACAAGAGAACTTTGTACTCTAGGCAGTGGAGTCATGTAATATAATATTTAAAAAGAATGACCTAAAAAGGCAAAACTTTTTTTAAGTTGTGGAGAGGGATTCGAACCCCTGTTGGGTTTGTATTGCGGCCTGTGCCCCTTGTTGTTATCCACCCTCTCGATTTGTCCTGTGAAAGTAAAAGAAAATCCCACATTTTGGGTTGCCCCCAGACAAGTAATGGAGGGGAAATCTTCCGATGGGGACACTAGTTCTGGTGACGGGTCAATGATTTATTTATTTTTTAATTTGGAAGTATTTCCTCGCACTTCCTAGGTTGGCTACGGGCCAGAATCCCTAACGGGATGCAGATGGGGAATTTTTTTTTTTTTTTTTATAAATCCCTGACAGGGGTTATAACCCTCCCTCACTCCAAAATAATAATACAAAAAAGTTATCCCTATAGTTCTACCTTTACAGGAAAAGTTTGGGGTTAGTAAAAAACAAAAAAAATAAAAAAAAACAATACATCCTCACCTCTATGCTGCAGCATCAGTGCGACACTTCAGCTGGCGCTAAGGGTTCGGTCACACGTGAGGTTGGGGGCGGGGGGCAGTAAAACCCTGTAGTTAAAGTGGAACTTTACCTATAACATCTTGATAAAAAAAAAATGATGTTCATTACCAAGGAACATCCATTCCACATTAATAATTATGCTACCAAAATCATTGTGTGCTGTAAATTGCCCGCGGCATTGTTTTGGTTTCATTTTGCTGAAGCCCAGAACCCCTGAGCAGCAGTAAATCATAAAGCGGAACTAAACCCATCGATTTAATGGTTTCAAATAACAGTTACATTCCTGGAATGCAGATTGCCAACTGTCACATTTGCTTGTGTCCTCAACCAAACTGTCAAACCATCAAATATCTGGTGTCATAGCTGATCACATGCAGCACATTGGCAGTTGCAGATCAAACAGAAGCAGCTTCCATGGTTGTAAAGGATTGGAGTGTTAAAAGCAGAGCTCCACCCTAAAGTGGAACTTCTACTCATCGGACCCCCCCCTTCTTCCGGTGCCACGATTTGCACCTTTCCGGGGGGAGGGGGGACAGGATACCACCTTTCTTTGACAGGTATCCCTTCCCACTTCCGAGAGTTCGGCCGAGGCGGTGACGTCACTGTGGGGCTCCCTCCCCTCCTCCCCTGGTCGCTCGGCTAATAGGAGAGAGGAGCAGGGCCTCGTGCATGCACAGTAGGGTTCCCGGCATAAAGCCGAAAGGCTGCACTTCCGGGTTCCTTACCCGCAACGGCAGCAGTTGACAGCTGATGGAAACATCAGCTGCGGTGCCGATATTGAGGGACTGCAGAACAGGTAAGTGTCCATTCATCTAAAGCCAGCAGCTGCAGTATGTGTAGCTGCTGCCTTTTAATATGTATTTTTTTTGGGGCGGACCCCCGCTTTAAGGCTGTCAGCAGATCGGCCTCTACAAAATTTTGACAGTGACGGAAAAGAGAGAGCAACTGAGCATGTGCAGAGCAGGGTGAGACTCTATTACTGGATTTTAGACAGTATAGACCAGTGATGCTGAACCTTGGCACTCCAAATGTTTTGGAACTACATTTCCCATGATGCACTGGAACTCTGCAGTGTAGTTGAGCATCATGGGAAATGTAGTTCCAAAACATGTGGGGTGCCAAGGATCACCATCACTGGTCTTTACCTTAATGTTGTACATTGCTGTACCTGCAAAAAGGGACAGCCTGAAGTCATCTAGCAGGACTTCATTTTCTCTCTAAAGTTCCACTTTAAGCCACAACTTTTACCGCCCCCCCCCCAGCCACTAACCCCTCTAGATGCAGAGGCCGGGGGGTGTACACATGCCATGGCCATGATGTTTTGCAGCCACAGCTAGAATTATACCCTCTGTTTCTTTCAGTGGGTGTAGCACCCACCAAGCGCAATCTATTCAAGTGAATGGGGCCGCTTTGTACGCACCCCACAGCCATGTGCAGGTATTAGGGGTTAAAGCAGGCGGTGAAGAGGCGACACAACACAGATCGCTCTTCAGAGAGCAAAGTACATGTGAAGGAGCCCCAAAGACTGAGAGATTACATGACTGCTGGTCTCCCAGTTTTTGGCCTGAGTGGAGTGAAGAGCGGTGACTGTCAGTCACCGCTCTCCACTCCTTACTGCAGCACCAGGCTAGAGGGGCACAACTGGCTCCAACGCCAGTCACTCACCGCTCTCCACCCCTTACTGGAGCACCAGGCTGGGGGGGGGGGGGCACAACTGGCTCTAATACCAGTCAGTCTTCGCTCTCCACTCCTTACTGGAGCACCAGGCTAGGGGAGGGGGGGGGGGCACAACTGGCTCCAACTCCAGTCACTTCCCGCTCTCCACTCCTTACTGGAGCACCAGGCTAGGGGAGGGGGGGGGGCACAACTGGCTCCAACTCCAGTCACTTCCCGCTCTCCACTCCTTACTGGAGCACCAGGCTAGGGGAGGGGGGGGGCACAACTGGCTCCAACTCCAGTCACTTCCTGCTCTCCACTCCTTACTGCAGCACCAGGCTAGGGGGGGGCACAACTGGCTCCAACTCCAGTCACTCCCCGCTCTCCACTCCGTACTGGAGCACCAGGCTAGGGGGGGGGGGGGCACAACTGGCTCTAATAACAGTCAGTCTTTGCTCTCCACTCCTTACTGGAGCACCAGGCTAGAGAGGACAACTGGGTCCAACTCCAGTCAGTGCCAGCTCTCCATTGCTTACTGGAGCACCAGGCTAGGGGGGGGGGGGGGGGGCGCACAACTGGCTTACTGGAGCACCAGGCTAGGGAGGGCACAACTGGCTCCAACTCCAGTCAGTCCCCGCTATCCACTCCGTACTCGAGCACCAGGCTAGGGGAGGGGGGTACAACTGGCTCCAACGCCAGTCACCCCTCTCCACCCCCTACACTGGAGCAAACTATCGGCCAATTCTGGGTCATAGGAGAACAAAAAGTAAGACCCAAAAGAGCCAAGAAAAAAGTCAGTTGATAATTCTCTTTTAATCCGATGACAAGTTTCTTGTCCAAAGAGCTTGCTGGTGGTTTTTATGCAGAAACCCCCTGGCCCCTCTGATCAATGCTCCGGGGGGCCCCCATCAGACTATAAAGTGACATGAGAAGGGGGCAGAAGAGTCCTGCATCCTGTCCTCCAGTGTCCAGAGGTCCGGGTGTATCCGGCAGGGGTGTCTATCCCTTTAAAAATGTGTAGTTGCGTTCACCTGACTCTCCGTACCATTGGTAGAGTGGGAGGGTTTCTCTGAAGCCTTTTCATAGTAAATAATATAAAATACCGGCAAAACAATCCCAATTAAAAGCATGACTAAAACGGCGTTCCACCACCGGATTCCCCAGTCCGCCCCCAGATACGAGTCTTTCTGTCTCGGTAGAGGGGTCATCTGGAGACCGTCGGAGCCATAAGATTCCCCGAGCAGTTCCTGGGTCTGTGCGGCTTCCTCGATGTTCTGGTCTATCTCCTGGAAGTACTGACTTATGTCCCTGGGGTCCTCGGAGATATCGCGCCCGGGCGGCTCGACCACGACGTCGGGGGAATCTGCAGACCTGGAGGTTGGTGCGTTGGGTTCCTCGTTCTGTTCTGTAAAAATCCCATGCACCTTCACCGGGATTTTAATCGTCTTTACAGCGTACATGTCCTGCTCTGTCAGGAAGTTGTTCACGCGCTTAATGTCCGCGACCTGGAGGGGAAAAAACAGCAACGCAACATGAAAACGCGACAAAGCATGCGAGACACAGACAGCCCAATACATTTTTTAAACACTTGTTGACCTCCGAAAGGTTTTACCCCCCCCCATATCGTATCGGGACAACCCTACCAGTATCATACTTAGCTACATGTTTTTATGACTGCTTTTGGTACAGTTTGGTATTACTCGCACCATTTTTACAGTTTATGTAGCTACATCGATTTTATCTCCAGTGCAATATTTATTTTGTTACCTACTTGAAGACTATAAAAGTTTTAATGCCATTCCCATTGAGCGCTGCCTTTGTGTGTTTTTTGTATCCTGCTATCCAGTGGTTGGGAGCTGCACTGGGAATCAGTCTGCAAGGAGATCGGCTAAAAGTAGTTGTATCTGTATGTGCGTTATAATTAAATCGAAATTAGTCGATTAACAAAAAAAAAAACGATTAATCGAACGCAAAAATTTTGATCAGTAACAGCCCTATAGATTTTGTTTACCTTGCATCCATACTGCAGCGCCAGCTTGTTCAGGCTGTCCTCCTCCGTGACGGTCCGCTCCAAGAAAACCACATCGCTGACTTTCTCCCGCAAAGCGCTCCGGCGTTGGCGCTCTCCACCCCTCGCTCGTAATTCCACAACATCGAGCTCCTCTTCGGACGAGCCGTCCAGATCCGCCGCTCCATTAGTGAAGGTGTAGACATGGGCTCCCAGGGAGGTATGGACTCCGGTGGGTGGGTGGAAGGAATGAGAGGGTCCCTTTAGGCGCATTGTCAGAGGGGGATCTAGAGAAGATAGAAGAAAAAAAAAAAGCTCTGAATCAAGATAGAAAAAAAGATAAAAACAGTTCTGAATTAATTTCGCTGGGCAGTCACGATCGGAAGGAAGCAACATTCACCAGTTCACTAATTGGATAATAACACGCCCCGCCGAGTCCGCCCCATTCCGGATTAAGGCTCCATAGACTTCACTGATCTATTAGCGCGGTCTATTTGCTGTGACTGTGATTATTTTCAGCCATGTGACAGTTCTCTCTCCCGACAGGAAATAACGGTCATTATGGGAAATAATTGGTACAGCGGAGGGAATGGAATCATTATCTGCCGTTTTCAGGCACACAACATTATAAGGAGCTCCCTATCCTCTACAGCGGGAACCATCTGCTCTATTTTGATTGGTAAATCAACTAGCGCCGAAACGATTAATCGACAACTAATCGATTATAAAAATAGTTGGCAACTATTTTCATAATCGATTAATCGGCCAGTTGATTAGTTGGCCTGCATATGGAATGCATTATTTGTTTACATATCAGGAAATACAGTGGAGCAGACATACAGCTCAGTACACCATCCATACATGTCACCAAGTGCCTGAGAATTTTTGAATGTGAAAGTGTGAGGAGCAATGCCTCATGGGACATGTAGTCCTGGGCAGGAAGTGAGTGGTTCTAAAGGCAGAAGTTTTTTTTACCTTGCAATAGCGGGCGCTCTATATACTGTACTTTGCAGCTTGCCATTGAGGCACTCTGAAGGCAGGAGGAGCCAGAAGCATCGGTGAGGGACCCCAGAAGTGGAGGATCTGGGCTGCTCTGTGCAAAACCATTACACAGAGCAGGTAAGTAGAACAAGTTTGTTTAACCCCTTCAATACCGGGCCATTGTCATATGACATCCACAAAGTGGCTCTCCCATCCAGAGTGGACGTCATATGACATCCTGGACTTTGGGGGTGGAATATCTGAATGATGCCTGCAGCGAGAGGCATCATCCAGATATCCATCTCTTCAGCCGGCGATTCTGCACAACATAAGAACGATCATAGCGGCGGTTCCGCTGCTTGATCGTTCTTATAGGCGGCGGGATGGGACATCCCCCCCCCCCCTCCCGCCGCCATCCGGTTCTTGTCCGGGCTCTCCCGTGCCATCGGGGGCCCGGAGAGTGAATCATCCGGCGCTAGCAGGAACCATAGTGATGACTGGTGACCAGATGGTCACCAGTCATCTCTATGACCGTCGGAGGACCCAGGCGTGATGTGATGACGTCATGCGGCTACAAAGCAACAGTATTCATGAGATCGGCGATTTTTTTTCACCGATCTCATGGTTTTCAGCCTGGAGGAGAGATGTGGGGGGAGGGGTAGGTCTCATTTTAACCCCGCATCTCTCCATAAAGAGGACCTGTCACACACATTCCTATTACAAGGGATGTTTACATTCCTTGCAATAGAAATAAAAGTGATAAAAAAAAAAGTGTAAAAAACGCCCCTGTCCCCGGTAGCTCGCGCGCAGAAGCGAACGCACCCGCAAGTCCCGCCGACATATGTAAACGCCGTTTAAACCACATATGTGAGGTATCGCCGCGTGCGCACTAGATCTCCTCTGTAAACCTAAACTGATAACCTGTAAAAAAATTCAAAGCGTTGCCTATGGAGATTTTTAAGTACCGATGTTTGGCGCCATTCCATGAGTGTGCGCAATTTTAAAGAGTGGACATGTTAGGTATCTAGTTACTCGGTGTAACATAATCTTTCATATTTTACAAAAAAATTGGTCTAACTTTAGTGTTTTGTTATTTTTTTAATTCATGAAACAATTTTTTTCCCCAAAAAAAGGCGTTTGAAAAATGATTGCGCAAATACCGTGCAAGATAAAAAAACTTTGCAATGACCGTCGTTTTATTCCCTGGGGCAGTGATGGCGAACCTTGGCACTCCTGATGTTTTAAAACTACATTTCCCATGATGCTCATGCACTCTGCAGTGTAGTTAAGCATCATGGGAAATGTAGTTCTAAAACATCTGGGGTGCCAAGGTTCGCCATCACTGCCCTAGGGTGTCTGCTAAAAAAACATATATAATGTTTGGGGGTACTGCGTAATTTTCTAGCAAAAAAATTATGATTTGTACATGTAGAAGAGAAGTGCCAGAATAGGCACGGTATGGAGGTGGTATAAAAGCCCGGTATTGAAGTGGTTAAAAAATTATATATATATATATAAATATATAAATATATAAAATCTTTTTTGGGGATATTTATTATAGCAAAAAGTTAAATATAGTGGGCCAGATTCTCAAAGAAGTTACATCGGCATATCTCTAGATACGCCGCATAACTTCTAGGATGCGCCGACGTATCTATTTTCTGTATTCAGAAAACAAGATACGCCAGAATTTTGCCTAGACCTGACCAGCGCAAGTCTATTACGCCGTCGTATCTTAGTGGCATATTTACGCTGGCCGCTAGGTGGCGCTTCTGTCGATTTACGCGTCGAATATGCAAATGAGCTAGATACGCCGATTCACGGACGTACTTGCGCCCGGTCGCATTTTTTTACGTCGTTTGCGTAAGTGTAAGTCCGGTGTAAAGTTACCCCTGCTATATGAGGCGTACGTAATGTTAAGTATGGACGTCAAATTTTACGTCCTTTACGTAAAACGTTCGCAAATAGGGCTTTGCGTAAGTTACGTTCACGTCAAAACAAACGAGTATCTGCGGCGTAATTTTGAGCATGCGCACTGGGATACGTCCACGGACGGCGCATGCGCCGTTTGTTAGAAACTTCATTTACGTGGAGTCATGGTTGATTACCATACAACACGCCCACTCCAAGCCTACTCTGAATTACCCGGGCTTACGCCGGGTGCAAGTTCTTTGTGAATACGGCACTTGCCTCTCTAAGTTGTGGTGGCGTAGCGTGAACAAGATACGCTACCCCGCACAAAGATACGCGAATCTGGCCCATTGCATTTTTTTTAAATTGTCGCTCTATTTTTGTTTATAGCGCAAAAAATAAAAACCGCAGAGGTAATCAAAGACCACCAAAAGAAAGCTCTAATTATGGGGAAAAAAAGGACGCCAATTTTGTTTGGGTACAACATCGCACGACCGTGCAATTGTTAGTTAAAGCGACGCAGTGCCGAATTGTAAAAAGTGCTCTGGTCAAGAAGGGGGGGTAAATTCTTCCGGGGCTGAAGCGGTTTAATAACATACAATTATATGTGTTATCGTTTTTTGTTTTGCTTTTTTTTTTCATGAAAGTGGAGTTACCCTTTAAATAATTCTGGGCGGCACAGCGCACATTTGTCCCTGGTTACGACGCCTTCTCTGTTGATTGTTCCAGGTGAGAAAACGCAACTTTATCAGTCAGTGATCAGTGAATTGACCTTGTGTAACAGATGTGAACACGCACTCGGGTTCCTTCAGGAGAGAAGTGACAGGTGGAGACGGCAGAATCCAGTACTGCCAGAGCCCACAATTTATAGTACGAGGGATTTTTTCAGGGCCGACAACACCGATTTTTCGGCTGCCTTTCAGACCGATAGCCGATATTCTGTACACTTAAAAAATTAAAAATTTTACACTGTCCTTTTACTTTTTTTTTTGTTATCACTTATTGCTGTCACAAGGAATGTAAACATCCTTGAGCTGCACGATTCTGGCTAAAATGGGAATCACAATTTTTTTGCTTAGACTACCGTATTTATCGCCCAATTACGCACCGGCGTTTAGCGCGCACCCCTAATTTAGCCTGACGTTCCTGGAAAAAAATGTTTTAATACTTACAGTTTTGGTGTCTTGCCCGGCGTCCATCGGCGGCCTTGTCCGGTCCGCCATCCGTTGTGGTGTCCTCCCGCGCTGCTCTCTGTGCCGATCGCCGCTTCCCGCGATGTGTTTGAACGCCGCTGCCGCCGACATATACTGAGCGCAGTACACTCAGGTACACTCGGCCAGGTTCGGCTCCCCTCACGGTTATGCGAGAGAAGCCGAGCGTGGTTGAGCGTACCCGAGTGTACCGCGCTCGGTATATGTCGGCGGCCGTGTTTAAACACAATGCGGGAAGCAAGTATCGATCCCCGCGCTGTGTTTGAATCCGCTGCTGACATATACCGAGCGCAGTACACTCGGGTACACTCGGCCAGGCTCGGCTCCCCTCGCGGTTATGCGAGAGAAGCTGAGCGTGGCTGAGTGTACCGCGTTCGTTATATGTCGGCGGCCGCGTTCAAACACAATGCGGAAAGCGAGTATCGATCCCCGCTTCCCATGCTGTGTTTGAATCCGCCGCCGCCATATACCGAGCGCAGTACAGTCGGGCACGCTCGGCTCCTCTCGCATAACCGCGAGGGGAGCCGAGCCTGGCCGAGTGTACCCGAGTGTACAGCGCTCCGTATATGTCGGCGGCGGATTCAAACACAGCGCAGGAAGCGAGTATCGGCGTATATCGCGCACCCACGATTTTGCCCTAATTTTAAGGGCAAAAAAGTGTGCGGTATACGCCGATAAATACGGTAAATATCACGATTCTGGCGGTGTAACATCTTCTTTCACATTATATTAAAAAACTGGGCTAACTTTGCCGTTTATTTTATTAAATTCATTAAAGTGGTAGTATACTCTGTACTACCACTTTCACTTACAGGTAAGTCTATAATAAGGCTTACCTGTAAGTATAAAGAATATCTCCTAAACCTGTACGGTTTACGATATATTCCCCTCGCAATGTGCCGTCGATTGCAGCGGCGCATGCGCAGGGAGGGATCCTCGGCTAAAGGCCCAGCAGCCATCTGAGTGACGACATCACCGCTCCAGCCAATCACAGCGCTGGAGCGGCGATACCTGGAAGAGACGCCGAGGCAAGATGACATCTCGCTTGCCGTGGACCAGGCAAGTTCTCTACATCTCCTTTTAAGGTAAGTATTTCATAATGAGCTAGTATTACAGGTGTAGTTTTTTGAAGGCCGAGGGCCACTTAGACGACCAGTCGCGGGCCGCAATGAGCCGAGTGGGCAGATGACAGGTCTGTGTCCAGTCAGCACATGCAAAGGGGACACAGACACAGCCCAATCTACTCTATGGGCCCTCTGATCCAATCAGATGGAAGGAGACGGTTTCCACTTCTGTGTTTTTTTAGTAGATCGGATTGGAGGTAGGCGGGTGTAAAACGGACAAAAGTCTGTTTACATCTGCCACTTCATAGAGTCGAATGGAGCGTCCAATTGGGTCGGACCGATCATGTGAAAGGGGCCCAAGGCGTGGTGCACTTTCTGAAAAGCCGCTTCCTCTACCGCCGGCTTCACTCACAACACCAAAGCTCTGGAATGGCAGGTTGGCAACTTGCAATCTGGGCTTTCCAACCAGCCATCCCAGAACAGGAGGTTGCGGGCCACATCAGAGGGCTCCGCGGGCCACTGTTTGGGCACCCCTGCTCTAGGGTCTTTGCTAAAAATTATATAATATATATAATCTATCATGTTTGGGTGTTCTAAGTAATTTTCTAGCAGGAAATAATGATTTTTTTTTTACTTGTAAGCAACAAAATGCCAGAAAAGGTTTTGAAAAGGGAGGGGGGAAAGAGAAGGGAGGGGGGAAAGAGAAGGGAGGGGGGAAAGGAGAAGGGAGGGGGGGGGGGGAGAAGGGAGGGAGGGGGAGGAGAAGGGAGGGGGGGGGGGGGAGAAGGGAGGGGGGGGAGGAGAAGGGAGGGAGGGGGAGGAGAAGGGAGAAGGGAAGGGAAGAAACTATTGTGCCCAGGTAGCAAAGAACAGAACAGAACTCCTCCTAAAGGTCCTGCACCCCTCCTGTGGTCGCAGCACCCCCTTGCCTCCACCTCCCACATTCAGAAGACTGTCAGCCCTCCTCTGGTCCTCCTCCAGACCCTGCACTTTCTGCTTCCCAGCTCCACCATCAGCAGCACAAGGAAAAGGGGTGCACTTCTGTACAGGAGGGTGGTGAACTCTTGACTTCTGATGGTGGGGGGGGGGGGGGGGGAGCTTGACATCTGATGTAAGGGGAGAGGCACAAGGAGAAGCAAATGCACTGTGATGTAAGGGAGGGTGGGGACTCTACTTCTGATGGTGGGGGGGGGGTGCTTGACATCTGATGTTAGGGGAGGGGCACTAGGAAATGAGGTGCACTGTGATGTAAGGGAGGGTGGGGGGGACCCTTGACTTCTGATGTTGGAGGGGGGTTTGCTCTGAACATCTGCTTAGAATTATAAGAATAATGTAAAGGAAGGCCGCTGGTATTATCCAGAAGAAACTTTATTCCATAAAAGCTCAGCCAGCTCCTGATGAACTGGGCGAAAAATGTGATCAACGGGTGGCCCCTTTGGCACCACACTGCCCAATATCCTTCAATATAAAAATTGAAAGGGCCGAAACAGAAAACTGACAACTAAACGGTGCCGGCATCCAATCAGATTCCGCCACTGAGAGAATACAATTTGTAGCATGAGAGGATTCTATCCGTGATATTTAGAGTGGAAGGAGTACATTTTATGGGACATGTAGTGGCAACTTATGATATTTATATTTATTTATTTTACTTACAGCGGATAAACATCACCATTTTTCTAGGTAAATACTAGGGTTGTCCCGTTACCACTTTTTTAGGACCGAGTACAAGTACCGATACTTTTCATGTACTCACCGATACCGATAATTTTTTTTTTAAATGTCATGGGACAGTGGCGTTTTTTTTTTTGTTTGTTTGTTTTTTTTTACTTTTTTTTTATTTATTTTTTTACAGTGGCTTTTTTATTTTTTTAAAGGGGGGTATTGGATTGTCAGTGTGTTTTCTCATTTTTTATTACTATTTACATTTTATTATTTTATTTATTGCAATTTTTTTTTACTTAGCCCTGTTGGGGGGGCTTTGGCGAGATATCAGGGGTCTTAACAGACCTCTGACATCTCCCCTTTGAGACAGAGAAAGGTACTAAGGAAACAGATTCCCCTCCATGTCCCTTTCTCAGCAGCCTCCGCTGCACTGAAAATGAATGGAGAGAAGACAGCGGCTTCTCTTCATTCATACACCGTAAACTGTGATTACAGTGTTTCAATGTTTCAGTTCTGTGAATGGACAGAGTCATCGCTGACTCTGTCCATTCGGAACAGTAAGGAGCCGGGTTTACCGGCTCTACCACCGCTCTCCATCCTGACAGTTCCAGGGGGACACGGGGGAGAGAAGGAACCAGCGGGCGACGCGCGGGGGAGAGAAGGAAACAGCGGGCGACGCGCGGGGGAGAGAAGGAAACAGCGGGCGACGCGCGGGGGAGAGAAGGAAACAGCGGGCGACGCGCGGGGGAGAGAAGGAAACAGCGGGCGACGCGCGGGGGAGAGAAGGAAACAGTGGGCGACGCGCGGGGGATAGAAGGAAACAGCGGGCGACGCGCGGGGGAGAGAAGGAAACAGCGGGCGACGCGCGGGGGAGAGAAGGAAACAGCGGGCGACGCGCGGGGGAGAGGAGGAAACAGTGGGCGGGCACGGAGGTGAAGGAAAACACGGCAGGGGGGCACAGAGGGAAAGAGACTGCAGCAAAACGGAGGGGAGCTGGAGGAGGACATAGGACAAGTTTCAGATGAAGCATCGGGAGCATTTGCCCGAGTACAAGTACTCGGGCAAATGCTTGGTATCGGTATCGGGGACAACCCTAGTAAATATATTTCTAAAAGTGCTATTGACATGAAATTTTCACCACATGTCGGTAACAACCCATCCAATCCATACATACAAAGACACCAAAACAAATAAGTTCAGAAATAAAGTTCTGAGTAATAAAATGGAATGCAAAAAGAAAAAAAGATCGCGCTAAAAAATAAATTTAAGTGAAGTGCGTGACACCGTAGTATTCAGATGAATGTTGATCACAAGTAAACAGTCCACCAAAGGCAAGTTCATAAATAATCTCCACCATGTGCAAGACGGTTTCACACTAGAACAGTGCCAGAAAGGTAAGAACCTCCACCACAATGATATATATTCTCTTACCAGATAAAAATGATCCCTGGTTAAAGGAGATCATATAGAGCATGGTAAGAGACTGGGATCGATGGCAGCCAGGATAGTCAGTGTCCTTAGTATATGAGAATCACTCCCAATAGCGATCCGAGGGTATGCAAAAAATAAAGGACTCACATAGTGTAAAATCCTTATTTTAATTAATAAAAGCAAGTAGAAATGCACTTACAATATCGTAGATATGCAGAGCGTATAAAAAAGCCGGCCGGCTTGGAACACACAGCCCGTATCTGGGTAGAGAAAAAGCGCGGTGACGTCAGAACGCCGCCTCCCTACGTTTCGTCACGACAGGACTTGGTCACTCAGGGAAAAAGGTATTGAATATGTGAAAAAAAAAAAAAAAAGGAGGTGCAAAAAGAAAAAAGGCATAGAAAGCCAAGACACCGGCTGAAATCTATCAGTAATTAGAAAGCAATCCTGCCCCTTGTCAGTGCAAATTAATATCAGCCGGTTCAGTCTCAACTGACGGCCTATAAAAAGGTGTCTCATTACCAAGGTGTCACACAGGAAACATCTCATGATGGGTAAAAGCAAAGAGCTTTCTCAAGACCTTATTGTTGCAAAACATACTGATGGCATTGGTTACAGAAGGATTTCTGTTCCAGTGAGCACTGTTGGGGCCATAATCCAGAAGTGAAGAGGACATAATTTCACCATAAACCGGCCACTACCAGGTGCTCCTCACAAGATTTGACAGAGGAGTGAAAAGAATTAGCAGAAGAGTTGTAAAAGAACCAAGGATCACTTGTGGAGATCTTCAGAGAGACCTGGAATTAGCAGGTACAATTGTTTGAAAGAAAATAATAAGTGATGCCCTCACCCGCCATGTTGTCCTGTATGCACACTCACCACGCAACACTCCATTGCTGAAGAAAAAAAGCACGTTGAAGCTCGTTTAACGTTTGCTGCACAACATTTAGACAAGCCTGTGAGATACGGGGAGAATATCGTCTGGTCAGATGAGACCAAAATGGAACTCTTTGGAGGCCATAATACACCCCAAATTAGAAGGTCACATGGCACATCACCCCAAAAACACCCCCCCCCCATACCAACAGAGAGGTTTGGAGGTGGGAACATCATGGTGTGGGTGGGGCTGTTTTTCAGCATACGGTACTGACAAACGTCATATCATTGAAGGAAGGGTGAATGGAAAAATTTACCAAGACATTCCGAATAAAAATCTGCCGCCATCTACCAGGATGATGAAGATGAAACGAGGGAGGACATTTCAGAAGGACGATGATCCCAAACACAAAGCCAAGGAAACTCTCAATTGGTTTCAAAGAAAGAAAATAAAGCTGCTAGAATGGCCCAGCCAATCACCTGACTTTAATCCAATAAAAAAATCTATGGGAAGAACTAAAGATCAGAGTTCATAGAAGAGGGGAAGAATTGGGCCAAAATCACACGTGAGCAACGCATGCGACTTGTTTCTCCATACAAGAGGCGTCTTGAAGCGACATTATCAACAAAGGATTTTGTACCAAGTATTAAATACATTTCAGTTGGTGTGTTCAATAATCCCCCCCCCCCCCCCCCCCCCCCGAGTCATTCCATTCTATTACACAGAACTTATCGTATACACTCGAGTATAAGCCAACCCGAACATAAGCCGAGGCACTTAATTTGACAACAAAAAAATGGGAAAACGTATTGACTCGAGTATAAGCCTAGGGTATCCATCTGCATGCCTCATTGTGCCTCACTGTGCCCATGACTATATTGACGTTTAACTTTTGAGTCTATGGAAGAGGTGCCTGGTTTGAAAATAAATAAAATCGGTGCTCCCCGGCCGTAGGTCCCCCAGACAACAAACTTTGAATACTTGTAGAGGAAGAGTGGGGCTACATGTGTGCCATGGGGTCTGGGGTAGAGGTCGACCGATATGGGTTTTTCTCTGGCCAATGCCGATATTTGGAAATCGGGGAGGCCGATGGCCGATATGTGTTGCAGATTTTTGCGGCCGATATTTTAGGCCGATTTTTTTTTCCTTTCTCCTCAACTCAAAAAACCTAGGGTGGAGAGGTGGGGAGGAGATAATTGTTTAGGGTGGAGAGGTGGGTTGCAGCCTGTCAGTGCCCACCACCAGTGCCACCTCATCAATGCCCACCAGTGCAGCCCATCAGTGTCCATCACCAGTGCCACCTCATCAATGCCCACCAGTGCAGCCCATCAGTGTCCACCACCAGTGCCATCACCTCTGTGCCAACCACCTCTGTGCCATCACCCCAGTGCCATCCACCCCTGTGCCAACCAGTGCCAACCACCCCTGTCTGCAACAGCCAATCGGCGGCCGCCGCTGCCGACATTCTACACTGTAAAAAAAAAAAAAGTTCCCTGATGTGCTGCGCACCTGGCCTCTGCCTACAAACCCCAGAATGCAGAGCATTCTGGGGCTTGTAGGCAGAAGCCGGGCACGCTGCACGTCAGGGGATGTTTTTCTTTACAGTGTAGAATGTCGGCAGCGGCGGCCGACGATTGGCTGTTACAGGCGTCAGTAGATAGCAGCGAGCAGGCCCCTCCCCTCTGTTTACACCCACAGAGGAGGAGGGGCCCGCTCGCTGCTATCTACTGACGCCTGTAACAGCCAATCGGCGGCCGCCGCCGCCAACGCTGGGTGTACCAAGATGTCCGCGGCTCCGGAGCTAGGCCGAAGCCGCGGCCTTTCCTGATGCTGTGACCGTGGCGGCAATCCGCGGATTGCCGCTGCGGTCACAGCATCAGGAAAGGCCACGGCCTCGGCCTAGCTCCGGATCCGTGGCACCGCTAGCGCCATGTTAAATATCGGCCTAATTTGGAGAAAAATCGGCCGATGCCGATTTCTCCAAAACGGCCAAATATTGGCCGATATATCGGTCGACCTCTAGTCTAGGGGACCTACTGCCGGCTGGTACCCGTACCCCAAATTCCGGGAGATCAGGCACAAAAAGGTGACTCGAGTATAAGCCGAAGGGGGCATTTCCAGCACAAAAAAAATAAAAAAATGTGCTGAAAAACTCAGCTTATACTCGAGTACAGGGCTCGTCAAAATCCGGGTGGCCGGCCGCAATTGCGACAAGATATTGTGATCTGGCACCCGCCGGTAATTGAGGCAGCGGCCTAAAAGGTTGTGGCCTCAGTTACCGGCCGACGCGGGCCCGCCGGGGAGGTGGGGGCGCACGGAGGCACAGGATACTGTGTCTCCGTGCGCCCCCCCCCCCCCACCCTGCGAACACGGCGGGCCCACGACGGCCGGTAATTGAGGCCGCGGCTTTGCGAAGGCCCAAGCTTCCTTCTGTGACCTGCCGCAATCTGGTGGTGGATGTTGAAATTACAAGTAAAACAGCCGTTCTAATGTGTTTTTTCACTGCTATCTCCTTCCCTCTAATTAGAACCCTCAAACATTATATATATTTTTTATTCTAACACCCTAGAGAATAAAATGGCGGTCGTTGCAATACTTTGTCACACTGACCGCAGCGGTCTTACAATCGCACTTTTCTGGGGAAAAAGTACACTTTTTTTTTTATTAAAAAAATAAGACAACAGTAAAGTTAGCCCAATTTTTTTTTATATTGTAAAAGATAATGTTAAGCTGAGTAAATTGATACCCAACATGTCACGCTTCAAAATTGTGTCCGCTCGTGGAATGGCGACAAACTTTTACCCTTTAAAATCTCCATAGGCAACGTTTAAAAAAAGTCTACAGGTTGCATGATTTGAGTTAGAGGAAGTCTAGGGCTAGAATTATTGCTCTCATTCTAATGATCGCTGCGATACCTCACATGTGTGGTTTGAATACCGCTTACATGCGTTCGCTTCTGCATGCGAGCTCGGCGGGACGGGGCGCGTTTTCTGGCTCCTAACTTTTTTAGCTGGCTCCTAGATTCCCACAAGCAAAATGACAACGGTGTGGACCTAGTTTTATAAACTATCTTACTTGAATAACTATGCGGAGCGGCGGCGGATTGTAAAATAGTAAGTGACCGGATTTATAGTATAAAAACGCAGGATGAAAGGACATACATTTAAAAAATGCAAATTGTGGTTGGAACCCCGCTTTAAGAAAATTGGAGTTAGTACTCACCGGTAACTCCTTTTCCGGTAGTCTTCCAGGACAGCCCCTGAGAGATGGAGTCCCTCCCATCGAGACAGGAAACACGTTGCCACAATCTTAAAAGGACGGCCCCTTCAGTCCCTGGTCAGTCTTAGTACAAGAACCGAAGGATGGAAATGCAAGATATAACCAGAACAGGTTAACATGTAAATGTATTACATAACAATTCCTGAAAAGAAGGGTGGGATCGTGCTGTCCTGGAAGACTACCGGAAAAGGAGTTACCGGTGAGTACTAACTCCAATTTTCCCTGAACGTCTTCTAGGACAGCCACTGAGAGGATCCCAAAGTACTCACCAGATCTAGGGTGGGACCACAGCTTGGAGGACCTTCCCCCAAAAGCCTGATCCTGGCTGGACAGCAGGTCCAGTCTGTAATGTCTTGTAAAGGTGGCGAAACTTGACCATGTGGCCGCCTTACAGATCTGTTCCGGGGTAGCGCCAGCTCTTTCTGCCCAGGTAGTAGCAAGTGCCCTAGTGGAGTGGGCCCTAACTTCCCCCGGAAAGACTTTACCCATAGTTTTATAGCTTTCTAGGATAGCTGACCTGATCCATCTAGCTATCGTGGCTTTGGAAGCTTTCTGTCCTTTGTGTTGGCCGGAAAAAAGAACAAATAAAGAGTCTGAAAGTCTAAATGAATTTGTTGTTTCTAAATCTTGTAAAACACACCGCCTCACATCTAGGAGATGAAACTGTCTCTCCTTCTCATTAGCAGCGTTTTGGCAAAAGGAAGGCAAAATAATGTCTTGGGACCTATGAAAACCTGAAGATATCTTTGGCAGGAACCCAGGGTCTGTCTTCAGAATGATTCTGTCTTCAAAAATTTGCAAAAATGGCTCCCTGACAGAGAGCGCTTGAATTTCGCTGACTCTGCGGGCTGTCGTCATTGCTACCAGGAGCACAGTTTTTAAGGTGAGCAGTCTTAGAGAGGTCTCTGATATGGGCTCAAATGGAGTACTCAAAAAGGCTTTCAGGACTACCGACAGGTCCCAAGCTGGCACTATTTTAGTTTTCGTGGGTTTTTGCCTTGCGATTGACCTACAAAATCTAGAGACCAATTGATCCTCTTGTAACCGCGCATCCAGATAAACGCTTAAGGCTGCAATTTGTACCCTAACCACTTAAGACCCGGACCAATACGCCGGTAAATGACCCAAGGTGTTTTTGCGATTCGGCACTGCGTCGCTTTAACAGACAATTGCGCGGTCGTGCGACGTGGCTCCCAAACAAAATTTGCGTCCTTTTTTTCCCACAAATAGAGCTTTCTTTTGGTGGTATTTGATCACCGCTGCGATCTTTATTTTTTGCGCTATATACAAAAATAGAGCGACATTTTTGAAAAAAACCCACTATTTTTTACTTTTTGTTTAAAAAAAAATCAAATAAACTAAATTTTAGTCAAACATTTAGGCCAACATTTATTTAGCCACATGTCTTTAGTAAAAAAAAAAAAAAAAAAAAAAAAAAAAAAAAATCGCAATAAAAAAAAAATAGCTACCTAGCGGGAACAGCGACACTAATACAGCGATCAGAAAAATGATCGCTTAGTGACGCTGGCAATAGGGAGTGAAAGGGTTAACTAGGGCGGTGATCAGGGGGTTAAAACTTTATTAGGGGGGGTGGGGGGGCTATCCTGAACCTAACACTAACTGATTTTACACTGCCTGTCACACTGACACTAAATGCAGTGATTAGATCACTGCATTCAGTGACACTGTGACAGGGGGGTGGGGGGGGGGCGATCACAAGGGGTTAATGTGCCTATGTGAGTGTGTGTCAGTGTTGTGTTGGTGCACACTTACTTGTCATGTCTTCTCTCATCAGCAGCGGTGGGAAACACCGCTGCGATGAGAGGTGACATAATTTCCTCCTTCCTGTGTAAACACAGGAGAAGGAAGTTACACGAAGGGGGAGCGCTCCCATTGGCTGGGAGCGATCGCGGGGGGGCGGGTAAACGCCGACATCCGCCCGCTCGTCCCGGATCGCTCCCGGAGCCAGGGGGACCCCCGCACGCCGCGGAGGGGGTCCCGATGGGACCCCCGAACCGCACTTAGGCGGGGACGTAAATTTACGCCCTTGTGCCTGTACGTGCCATTCTGTGGCCGTATATGTGCGTGCGGGGGTCCTTAAGTGGTTAATGGTACTCAGGGATAATCCCTGGTCTACACTGTCCTGTAAGAACTGTAGAATATTTCCAATAGTCTTGTCCCTTAGTCCTCGATCTGATAACCAGGAATTGAACTTTTTCCAGGTCTTTCCGTATATGGCTCTAGTAACCGGTTTCCTACTGTGGAGTAAGGTCTGAATTACCTTCTCCGAAAGTCCCTTCCTTCTTAGGATCTCCTCCTCAGTAACCACGCTGAGAGCTTCAGCATGGGTAGGTGTGGATACAAAAGAGGTCCCTGTGACAATAGACCCTGTCTGTTGGGAAGTCTCAAAGGCGGCTGTTGTGACAGGCCTAGGAGTGTTGAAAACCAGGGTTTCTTGGGCCAGAAGGGCGCTACCAGAATCAGACAAGTTTCTTCTGTCAGAAATTTGGATAGAACTCTCGGAATAAGATGTAGTGGAGGAAACGCGTACACTAGTCTGAACGTCCAGGGTGTTTGTAAGGCATCCACCGCCCAAGGTTGATCTCTTGGAAATAGAGAGCAGAAAACGGGAACCTTGGTATTCCGTCTGGTTGCAAATAAATCTATCTCTGGTACTCCCCACTGATCGGTTATGAACCTGAAGACCTCTGAGTGTAGGGACCACTCTTGATTGGACACTAGGTGCCGGCTCAGAAAGTCTGCGGTACTGTTCTGCTCGCCCTTCAGGTGGACTGCAGAGATGGACTTCAAATGCCTCTCTCCCCAAAGAAACAGTCGGTTTGCTAGTAGCATCAGACAAGGACTTCTTGTTCCTCCCTGTCTGTTCACATAGGCTACTGCCGTCACGTTGTCTGAACGAATTTGTAAGTGATGGCCCTGTAGTTTTTCCTGGAAGGCTACCAGTGCCCTTAAAATTGCTGCTAACTCTTTCCAATTGGAAGAGAGTTTCCTCTCTTTCGGTGTCCACCTGCCCTGTACCCAACGAGTGCCGAGGTGGGCTCCCCAACCCCAACTGCTCGCGTCTGTGGTCAGGATTGCCGAGATAGGAAGGCCCGAGAGCACCCCCTTGTCTAGGTTCCCTCTGTCCTTCCACCACCAAAGTGAACGCTTCACCCTGGCGGGAATCCTTACTGGATCTTCCAGGTCCTTTCCTCTTGATTGGCCCAACAGGAAGTTTTGAAGAATTCTCTGATGGAACCTGGCCCACTGTACTGCTGGAATGGCCGCCGTCATCAGACCCAAGACGGACATAATCTCTCGTATGGTGCATGTGGGACTGGTTTGAAGGAATGACATCTTTAGATGTATATTGGAGATCTTTTCTTCCGGTAAGGCAATCTTTTGCTCTACCGATAGAATTCTGTAACCCAAGTAGAGAATATCCTGAGTTGGTGTCATCTTGGATTTCTCCAAACTGATGATCCACCCCAAGTTTTGTAAACTGTACCGGGTCAGTTCTAGGTCTCGGCAGAGCTGTTCCTCTGACGGGGCCGTGATGAGGAGATGGTCCAAATACGGTACTACAGACACTGATTGGAGTCTCAGTGGAACTAGGGCTTCCCCAAGAACCTTTGAAAATATTCTTGGAGAGGAAGAAAGGCCGAATGGTAGAGCCCTGCACTGGAAATGGTAAATCTTTCCCTCCATCAAGATTGCCATACGGAGGAATTTTTGGAATTCCTCCCTTATGGGTATATGCAAATAGGCGTCCCTTAAATCCAGGGTTGCCATAAAGGTATCCTTCTGTAGAAGATTTCTTACAGAGTAAATCAACTCCATCCGAAACTTCTTGTATCGGATGGAGAGGTTCAGGGGCCGCAGGTTAATGATGAGTCTGAACTTGCCCGAAGGTTTTTTGACAACAAAAATATGGAGTAGAAACCCTCCCCCTTTTCTTGAATTGGAACAGGAACCAATACCTGGTCCACCATTTCCCTTTTTAACAAAGGTAAGGCTCTTGCCTTCTCTGGATGTCTGGGCAGCCTTGTTACCAGAAATTTGGCTGGAGGTTGTCTGTGGAACTTCAGTGTGTAACCCTTCTTGATAATGTTTAAAACAAACTCGTTCGAGGTTACTTTTTCCCACTGGGGGAGAAAGTTTTTTAGTCTCCCTCCCACAGGAACCCTGACATCACTGTGGCTTGGGGGCCGGACTGGGGCGGTTAAATAGAATGCCCCCTCTTCCTTTGCCCTTCTGCCCTGCCCAATGCTTTTTGGGCTTAACATCTTTCCCGTTTGGGGGGGACGAAAAAAAATTCTTTGGAAATTCTTCTTTTTAAAAGGGAAGGATTTCTTTTTATCCGCTGTCCTTTCTAAGGCGGTTTCTAATTCAGGTCCAAAAACCAGGTCCCCGTTAAACGGAACACTGCATAATCTCGTCTTGGATGCAATGTCTCCGGACCAGGTTTTTAACCACACAGACCTTCTAGCCGCTACTGAGAGAGCTGCTGATTTGGCTGTGAACTTAACCGTGTCTGTGGTAGCATCGGAAATAAAACTGGTCGCCTTAAACAACATAGGGAAAGTCTTTAGTAGTTCTTCCCTAGGAGTACCCGTCTTAAGGTGTTCCTCCAATTGAGTTTTCTGGCCACGCAAGAAGTAGCTAACGCTGGTTTAAGGCCTGCCATGGAAGAGTCCCAAGCCCTCTTCAGGACAATGTCGGTCCTTCTGTCCATCGGGTTCTTCAGATGGCCCATATCTTCAAAGACCAGGTCTGCCTGTTTAGAAACCTTGGATAAGGGAGCGTCCAATTTGGGCGCTTTGTTCCAGACTGCCTCTGGGTTCTCGTCAAACGGGAATCTCCTCTTCAGCGAGTTAGGAAAAAAGGGTTTCTTATCAGGTTCCACCCACTCTCTGCGGATCAAGTCAGAGAGTACCTCATGGATAGGAAAAATTCTAGCTTTCTTTTTCCCTAGGGCCGCATACATCTTGTCGTGCCTAGATAACGGAGCCTCCTCCTCCTTAATTTCTAGGGTGTCGTAAATGGCACCCAGTAACTTGTCTACCTCTTCAATAGACAGTTTATATTTAGTAATTCTTTTAGCTGCGACCTGGCTCTCCTCTAAGTCTGAATCTGAGTCTGAGGATTCTGGTCTAGCTACTTCGGGGCTATGCTCCCTTACCATGCGGGGCTCCCCTGAGCTAGGAATAGTGGGGCTTGGTGACGGAGAGGCTGTGGCTGCACTAGGAACTACAGATGTGCTCACATTCGCGATCAAATCCCTAAGAGATTTAAACGTCGAGGCCATCTCCTCCTTAAAGGAGCCCAGGAAACTAACTAAGGGAGAGTCGGTCTCTGATTTAAGCAATTTAGCGATACATTGCTTGCAGAGAGCCTTATCATACCCAGAGGACAACTTGCTACCACAATTTGGGCATTTCTTGCGGCCAGACCTATCCTCCCTGGAAGTTTCCTTTGCCTAAAAGGAAAAAGGCCTTAGTTCCCACGGCGCCTGCTCCACTGTCACCCGTGCTACCATCACCAGATTACTCTAGGGATGTCCACCACCACCACATCTAGCAGAAAAACAATACCCCTTAGAACTGCCCAGCAGCCTACCTGGGTGATGCTGGCGCCTGCTTCATCCGGAGTCTGCGAGGGATTGACCTCCATGGCTGCTCCCTGCCTCCGCTCCCGCCACTGGTCCGGTATAGCTGGCTGCTGGTCGGGATACAGGCCAAGACTGGGCTTTTTCTCTGCTCCCCACGCCGATGAGACCCGGAACCGGAAGATCTCGGCGCACGGCTATGTCTCCGACCCCCCAGCGCTGGAAGTTTTGAAAAATTGAACTCCCGCCGGGGGGAACCGCGCCATTCCGCCCACTGACCGAATCGGTACCGGGGAAGGAGGGAGAAACGGGCCTGCTCCTGTCTGCTGGACGGTACCCGTGCCCAAGGTAAGACAACAAAACATTCTTTCCAGGCGTGCAATGGTCAGACCCGGTCCTCCACGCAGCCCTTAAGAGAAGGTTCCTTAGCAACATGTTCCTCCGAGAGAGGAAACACAAAGACTGACCAGGGACTGAAGGGGCCGTGCTTTTAAGATTGTGGCAACGTGTTTCCTGTCTCGATGGGAGGGACTCCATCTCTCAGGGGCTGTCCTGGAAGACGTTCAGGGAAAACATTTATTTTTTTTTTTTTAAACACGATCTGTCCTGCCGAGCTTGTACACAGAAGCGAACGCATATGTGAGAAGCGCCCGCATATGTAAACAGTGTTCTAACCACTAGAGTGAGAGCAATAATTCTAGCTCTAGACCCTCTGTAACTCAAAACATGCAACCTGTAGAATTTTTTAAAACGTCGCTTATGGAAATTTTAAAGAGTAAAAGTTTGTCGCCATTCCTCGAGCGGACGCAATTTTGAAGCGTGACATGTTGGGTATCAGTTTACTCGGCATAACATTATCTTTCACAATATAAAAAAATATTAAACATTGGGCTAACTTTACTGTTGTCTTATTTTTTAATTCAAAAAAGTGCTTGTAAGACAGCTGCGTGTATACGATATGACAGAAAGTCTTGCAACGACCTCCATTTTATTCTCTAGGGTGTTAGAACCCCCAATTCTAAGTAATCTTTTAGCAAAAAACACCAAATCTCAGAGAGAGGCTCGGTCCTTAACCACTTAAGGACTGCCTACTGCACATATACGTCGGCAGAATGTCACGGCTGGGCACATCAACGTATATATACACGTTGATTTTAGTACCCAGCCGAAGCTCCAGGACCGGGACCGCGGGACTTGCGGACCCGATCGCTGCTGCAGTGCGGTGATCCGTCCCTGGAGCTGAAGAACGGGGAGAGCCGTGTGAAAACACTGCTTCCCGGTGCTTCTCTGTGGCCGTAGCCGTGGCCGTAGCATCGATCACGTCATCCCTGTTATAGGGGGACGCGATCGATGACGTCACATCTACAGCCACACCCCCCTACAGTTGTAAACACACACACAAGGAACACACAAATCATACAGCGCCCCCTTGTGGTTAACTCCCAAACTGCAACTGTCATTTCCAGAGTAAACAATGCAATTTAAATGCATTTTTGCTGTGAAAATGACAATTGTCCCAAAATGTGTAAAAATTGTCCGAAGTGCCTGCCATAATGTCGCAGTCACGAAAAAAAACAAAAAAAAAAAAAAAAAAAAAAAAAAAAAAAAAAATCGCTGATCACCGCTATTAGTAGTAAAAAAATAAAAAAAAAAATGAATAAAAATGCAATAAAACTATCCCTTATTTTGGAAACGCTATAAATTTTGCGAAAACCAACCGATAAACGCTTATTGCGATTTTTTTTTACCAAAAATATGTAGAAGAATACGTATCGGCCTAAACTGAGGAAAAAAAATGTTTTTTTATATATTTTTGGGGGATATTTATTATAGCAAAAAGTAAAAAATATTATATTTTTTTTTAAATTGACGCTCTATTTTTGTTTATAGCGCAAAAATAAAAACCGCAGAAGTGATCAAATACCACCAAAAGAAAGCTCTATTTGTGGGGAAAAAAGGACGCCAATTTTGTTTGGGAGCCACGTCGCACGACCGCGCAATTGTCAGTTAAAACGACGCATTGCCGAATCACAAAAAGGGGCAAGGTCCTTTACCTGCATTTTGGTCCGGGTCTTAAGTGGTTAAGTGGTTAAGCTTATCGGGGGAGGGGTTGAAGGTCTGCCATATGCTTACTGAAGCGGATTCTCCTTCTAGGAGCATTTTATGAGCAAAGATCAAACAATACTCCTGTGTTTATGTCCTAAAGCTGCTCTGTAAGAGATCTATGACACTGATGGGGGGTTTAACACTTTGGCATCTCTCCAAAACACAATCATTATCTTTGGAACAACCGACTACAGAACCGGCACGTGAAACTTGTGTTTTATGGGCCACATGGGGCCCTCTTGACCCTTCTCTGAGGCCCGCAGTGTGCCAATACATATAAAGTACTTGTGCTATCCTTCTAAAAATGTGGCCGACAAAAACACTCCAGTAAGTGTATACCGTATATACTCGAGTATAAGCCGAGTTTTTCAATGTGCTGAAAATGCCCCCCCCCTCAGCTTATACTTGAGTCACCTTTTTGCACCTGATCACCCGGACTTTGGGGCCCCAGTACTGGCCAGGCGTAGATCCCCTGACACACATGTAGCCCCACTCTTCCTCTACAAGTGTGCAAAGTTTGTTGTCCAGGTGACCTACGGCCGAGGAGCACCGATTTTTCAAAGCCGGGGACACCTTCCATAGACTCTCATGTTAAACGGTCATTTATCCGATGACTTTGGGGACCCGGTACCGACCAGCTGTAGGGCCCCTGGCCCCGAGACATGGCACACATGTAGCCCCAGTTCTCCTCTACGCGTTTGCTGTCTGGGGGACCTACGGCCGGGGAGCACCGATTTTTCAAAGCCGGGCACGTAAGTCGAAGCATGGGCACAGTAAAGGCAGGGGCACAGCGAGGCAGGGGCACAGTGAGGCAGGGGCACAGCGAGGCAGGGGCACAGCGAGGCAGGGGCACAGCGAGGCATGCAGATGGACACCCTAGACCAGTGATGGGGAACCTCAGCACTCCAGATGTTTTGGAACTACATTTCCCATGGTGCTCAACTACTCTGCAGTGTAGTTGAGCATCATGGGAAATGTAGTTCCAAAACATCTGGGGTGCCAAGGTTCACCATCACTGCCCTAGGCTTATACTCGAGTCACTACGTTTTACCATTTTTTTGTGGTAAAATAAAGTGCCTCGGGTTATACGCGAGTATATGCGGTACATCCAATTCTAAAACATGTCATTCAAATTATTTTAACCCCCAACGTGCATCAAACCCTTGGGGCTCATAGATATTTACAGATCTCCTCTACCGTAAAATTCCCGCCATTTTTCTACACTCAGCGAGCCAAAGACGACATTCACAGCCGGCCATAGAAGTGAATAGTTGTATGTGGCTGTACTCGGGTAAACAATGAGGTTTTCTTGCATGTGCAGTAGAGCCGCAAGTTTCAGAGCCAAAATAAGAATCACATTTTTTTTTGCTTACAATAAAGATCGCGATTCTCGCGGCGTAAAATCTTTCACAATACACAAAACAAATTTGGGCTAACTTTACTGGTTAGATTTTTTATTTTTTTCCCCAAAAACTGCATTTGAAAGACCGCAGCGTAAATACAGTGCGACATAAAATATTGCCACAACCACCTTTTTATTCCCTAGGGTCTCTACTAAAATCAAATGTATATAAATATATAAAATGTTTTGGGGTTCCAAGTCATTTTCTAGCAAAAAAAAAAAAAAACGTATTATAAACTTGAAACCAACAAATGTCAGAAAAAGTTTAAGGCTTCTTTTTCTTTCACACTGAATCGCTTTGCAGCCGCTCCTTTCTATCCAGTGTCAAAGCCCCAGGGCACTGGAGCACTGCGCTGGCAGGACAGTAAAAAAGTCCTCCCTTGTTCGGCAGTGCACTCTGATCCCGGCCCTTTACCATGCAGTCAGCTGTCAGCCAATGACAGCTTATCATGTGATGTTAACAGAAGCCGGTAATCAGCTTCCCCCACACGCTGAAAGCCCACCAGTACTTCTAAGCACTGCCCATCAGTGCCACCCACTAGTACTTCTAAGCAGTGCCTACCAGTGCCACCCATCAGTACTGCTAAGCCAGGGCTCGACAAAATCCGGGTGCCTGGTCGCAATTGTGACAAAAAAAATTGTGACCTGGCGCCTGCCGGTGATTGAGGCCGCGGCCTCAATTACCGGCTGTCGTGGGCCCGCTGCGATCACCCGGCGAGGGAGGTGGGGGCACACAGAGGCACAGGATCCTGTTTCTCCATGCGCCCCCACTTCCCCCGCTGCGCGATCACGGCGGGCCCATGATGGCCGGTAATTGAGGCCACGGCTTGTGGCCTTGTGAGGGCCCAAGCTTCCTTGGGCCCTCACAGATTTTAAAGGGTAAAAGTTTGTCGCCATTCCACGAGCGGACGCAATTTTGAAGCGTGACATGTTGGTTATCAATTTACTCGGTGTAACATTATCTTTCACAATATAAAAAAAAAAAAATTGGGATAACTTTACTGGTGTCTTATTTTTTTTTAATTAAAAAAAAAGTGTATTTTTTCCCCAAAAAAGTGCGCTTGAAAGACCACTGCGCAAATACGGTGTGACAGAAAGTATCGCAATGATCGCCATTTTATTCTCTAGGGTGTTAGAATAAAAAAATATACTAGAGGGAAGGAGATGGCAGTGAAAAAACACATTAGAACGGCTGTTTTACTTGTAATGCCAACATCCACCACCAGATGGCGACAGATCACAGAAGGAAGCTTGGGCCTTCACAAGGCCGCAAAGCCGTGGCCTCAATTACCGGCCATCATGGGCCCGCCGTGATCGCGCAGCCGGGGAGGTGGGGGCGCACGGAGACACAGGATCCTGTGCCTCTGTGTGCCCCCACCTCCCTCGCCACACAGTAAGCAAGGGGTTAAAGCGCCACCCTCCCCCCCCCCCCATCCCCTCATGCAGGCACGCAGAAGTGAATGCATACATAGGTTGCACCTGCATTAGTAAACGGAGTTCGCACCACACACGTGAGGTATCACCGCGAACATTAGGGCGAGAGCAATAATTCTAGCGCTAGACCTCCTCCCAACTCCAAGCTGGTAACCTGTAAACATTTTTAATATAGGTGACCTATGAAGATTTTTAAGTATCAAAGTTTGTCACCATTCCATGAGTGTGCGCAATTTGAAAGCGTGACGTGTTAGGTATCAATTTACTCGGCGGAACATCATCTTTCACATTACACAAAAAAAATTAAAAATTATTCATTAAAGTGTTTTTTTTTTCTTTTCTTTTTCCTGCAAACAAATCGTGTTTGAAAAATTGCTACGCAAATACCGTGTGACATAAATTGCCACGATTGCCGTTTAATTCCCTAGGGTCTCTGCTAAAAAATAATAAATATATTCATATATATATATATTCATATATATATATATATATATATTCATATATATATATATATATATATATATATATATATATATATATATATATATATATATATATATATATATATATATATATATATATATATATATATATATATATATACAGTGCAGAAAATAAGTATTTGAACACCCTGCTATTTTGCAAGTTCTCCCACTAGGAAATCATGGAGGGGTCTGAAATTGTCATCGTAGGTGCATGTCCACTGTGAGAGACATAATCAAAAAAAAAAATTCCAGAAATCACAATGAATGATTTTTTTAACTATTTATTTGTATGATACAGCTGCAAAGAAGTATTTGAACACCTGTCTATCAGCTAGAATTCTGACCCTCAAAGACCTGTTGGTCTGCCTTTAAAATGTCCACCTCCACTCCATTTATTATCCTAAATTAGATGGACCTGTTTGAGGTCATTAGCTGCATAAAGACACCTGTCCACCCCATACAATCAGTAAGAATCCAACTACTAACATGGCCAAGACCAAAGAGCTGTCCAAAGACACTAGAGACACAATTGTACACCTCCACAAGGCTGGAAAGGGCTACGGGGAAATTGCCAAGCAGCTTGGTGAAAAAAGGTCCACTGTTGGAGCAATCATTAGAAAATGGAAGAAGCTAAACATGACTGTCAATCTCCCTCGGACTGGGGCTCCATGCAAAATCTCACCTTGTGGGGTCTCAATGATCCTAAGAAAGGTGAGAAATCAGCCCAGGACTACACGGGAGGAGCTGGTCAATGACCTGAAAAGAGCTGGGACCACCGTTTCCAAGGTTACTGTTGGTAATACACTAAGACGTCATGGTTTGAAATCATGCATGGCACGGAAGGTTCCCCTGCTTAAACCAGCACATGTCAAGGCCCGTCTTAAGTTTGCCAATGACCATTTGGATGATCCAGAGGAGTCATGGGAGAAAGTCATGTGGTCAGATGAGACCAAAATAGTACTTTTTGGTCATAATTCTACTAACACCATCCCTACTGTGAAGCATGGGGGTGGTAGCATCATGCTTTGGGGGTGTATTTCTGCACATGGGACAGGGCGACTGCACTGTATTAAGGAGAGGATGACCGGGGCCATGTATTGCGAGATTTTGGGCAACAACCTCCTTCCCTCAGTTGGAGCTTTGAAGATGGGTCGAGGCTGGGTCTTCCAACATGACAATGACCCGAAGCACACAGCCAGGATAACCAAGGAGTGGCTCTGTAAGAAGCATATCAAGGTTCTGGCGTGGCCTAGCCAGTCTCCAGACCTAAACCCAATAGAGAATCTTTGGAGGGAGCTCAAACTCTGTGTTTCTCAGCGACAGCCCAGAAACCCGACTGATCTAGAGAAGATCTGTGTGGAGGAGTGGGCCAAAATCCCTCCTCCAGTGTGTGCAAACCTGGTGAAAAACTACAAGAAACGTTTGACCTCTGTAATTGCAAACAAAGGCTACTGTACCAAATATTAACATTGATTTTCTCAGGTGTTCAAATACTTCTTTGCAGCTGTATCATACAAATAAATAGTTAAAAAAATCATACATTGTGATTTCTGGAATTTTTTTTTTGATTATGTCTCTCACAGTGGACATGCACCTACGATAACAATTTCAGACCCCTCCATGATTTCCAAGTGGGAGAACTTGCAAAATAGCAGGGTGTTCAAATACTTATTTTCTGCACTGTATATATATAATGTTTGGGGGTTCCCGAGTGATTTTCTAGCAAAAAAATTATGAATATGTGACCTTTTACCTCTGTATGAAACGCAGCAAAAGACACACTGGCCAATGAGGAGTGGGGGGTTGACGTTCCAGGGTGTCCAATCCCAGTGACTCACGTAGAGGGTGTAGGCTTGCGGAGAACCCATGCTGGCTCTACACATGTACTGTGAACCCCCGAGTGCCGCACAATAAACAAAGCCGACAGTTACTAGGATAAAAGCAGCCTCAGCCCTGCTCCGCCCAGGCAACGCCACCCCGATACGTTTCGTCCTGCCCACAGAGCTTAGTCGAGAATGTGCTCCATGACTAGGTCCCATGGGTGGGACAAAATGCGTTTTGGGGGCTTCCCTACCTCAGAAACACACCTAAATGCACATTCACGCCACCCCAATGCGTTTCACCCCACCTACAGGGCTTAGTCATGAAGGTCCCCCATGACTAAGTCCCATTGGTGGGGCGAAATGCGTCACAGGGCTTCCCTACTTCAGAAATGCACATGTCCATACCAACACATTTCATCCTGCCTACAGGGCTTAGTCGTGGAGGTCCTCCATATTTAAGTCCCATGGGTGGTGTGAAACGCGTCTTGTGGCTTCCCTACTTAAAAAACGCACATGTCCACACTACCCAATGTGTTTCATCCCGCCTACAGGACTTAGTTATGGAGGTCCTCAATGACTAAGCCCCATGGGTGGGGCGAAATGCGTCACAGGGTTTCCCTACTTCAGAAACGCACCTGAATGCACGTCCACACATCACCAACACATTTCATCCTGCCTCAAGAGCTTAGTCATGGAGGAATCTGGGTGGTGTGAATTGCATCTTAAGGCTTCCCCACTTTAGAAGTGCACATGTCCACGACATCCCAACGCGTTTCATTCCATCTACAGGGCTTAGTCATGGAGGTCCTCAACGACTAAGTCCCATGAGTGGGGCGAAACGCATATTGAGCCTTCCCTACATCAGAAATGCCCCTGAATGCACATGTCCACGTCAGTCTGACATGTTTCATTCCGCCTACAGGGCTTAGTCATGGAGTCTCCATCATGTCTACGTCCCATGGGTGGTGTGAAAACGCGTATCGAGGCTTCCCCACTTTAGAAACGCACATGTCCATGCTAATCCAACACGTTTCATCCCACCCACAGGGCCAAATCACGGAGGTCCCTTATGACTAAGAACCATTGGTGGGGCGAAATGCGTCACAGGGCTTCTCTACTTTAGAAATGCACATGTCCACACCAACACATTTCATCCTGTTCGAAAGGGCTTAATCATGGAGGTCCTCCATGTCTACGTCTCATGGGTGGTGTGAAACGCATCTCAAGCCTTCCCTACATGGCAAATGCACTTGAATGCACATGTCCACATCAGTCTGACAGGTTTCATCCCGCCTACAGGGCTTAGTCATGAAGTTCCTCCATATCTACATCCCATTGGGGGGGGGGGGGGGGGTAAAACGCGTCTTGTGGCCTCCCTTCTTCAGAAAACACACCTCAATGAGTTTCACCCCACCGACAGTTCTTAGTCATGGAGGTCCTCAACAACCAAATCCAATGGGTGGGGGCAAAATGCATCTCTGGGCTTCCCTACATCATAAACACACATGCCACGCCCACCCAACGCGTTTCACCCCACTTACAGGACTTAGTCATTGAGGTCCTCCGTGACAAAGTCCCACGGATTTTTTAAATAAAGTTATTAAGGGGGGGGGGGGGCGATGTCTTTACCCTGGAGATGGGCTTTAAACGTTCACCAATCAGCAGCTAAAACATAACGTGAGTGCAAGCTTCTGGGACAAGGAATCGGTCTCTGGTGTGGTCAGACCACACTGAGGATGGTAGTCATGGGAGATCTCCATATACATCCATCTCCTGGACTATCCAACCCCCACATACAGGTGAAGGGGGGTACTTACCTCTATCATCCTTCCACAGCCGAGACCTTCCCTCCTGGTGACACACACAGCTTGACTGACTCTCAACCGGAAGTGTGTAAGACAAGCTCTTCCGATTACCCAAGCCTCGTTCTCCACTTGGCTCTTTGTAGCCCTCTACTGACGTCTAGCGAAGAGTCTCAGCCCTGGTTCTTCCGCGTTCCAAGCCTCGCTCTCCTAACAGGAAATACGGGGCACTCTACTGACGTCTAGCGCAGAGTCTCAGCCCTGGTTCTTCCGCGTTCCAAGCCTCGCTCTCATAACAGGAAACACGGGGTGCACCGTCATACTCTGCTCCTCATTACAGACTGCTGCGGAAGTGCTGTGGCGGCCAACTGCGCACACTCTACAGACGTCTAACGCAGAGTCTCGAGCCCTGGTTCTTTCGTGTTCCAAGCCTCGCTCTCATAACAGGAAATACGGGGCACTCTACTGACGTCTAACGCAGTGTCTCCAGCCCTGGTTCTTCCGCGTTCCAAGCCTCGCTCTCATAACAGGAAACACGGGTCACTCTAGTTGCATAGTCTACTGACGTCTAGCGCGGAGTCTCAGCCCTGGTTCTTCCGCGTTCCAAGCCTCGCTCTCATAACAGGAAACACGGGGTACTCTACTGACGTCTAGCGTAGAGTCTCAGCCCTGGTTCTTCCGCGTTCCAAGCCTAGCTCTCATACCAGGAAACACGGGACACTCTACTGACATCTAGCGGGAGTGTCTGAGCACACGCGAGCTTCTTCGCGTTCCAAGCCTCGCTGTGACTACAGGACACACGAGGGGTACCTTTGTCAGGTTTTCTAGTGTACTCCGCTGTCTTCTTCAGACTGCGTTCCAATGTTCCTGCGCATGCGTCCCATGTTTTAGCATGTTTACTCAACTGACAGAACTATCTGGGTGACCTCTGCGTTCCAAGCCTCGCACTCCCTACAGGAAACACGCGGCACTCCATAAGGTTCTACGCAGTCCCCTACCGGAAGCATCTGAGCAACCTCGCGGCACTTCCGGGTTCCAAGCCTCGCTCTCACAACCGCTGTTTCCCAGGTAGCTTTAGACTGGACTCATACAGTATAGTAAAAGAAAGTTAAGGCTTTGTGTTAAAGTATAACTAATGGCAGGACAGTTTATTCTCTTTTTGGACAGAGTAAGGGAGGGATATAACCCCTGTCAGCTTTTTTTTCTCCCCCACCATCTATGTCCCATTTGGAAGATTTCCATTCACTTCCTGTCTCATAGCCTAAACAGGAAGTCAAAGGAAATCCCTCCACAGTGAGAGAAATGCCCAGTTGAAGAGAGATTTCTCCTGTACGCCTCTTCCGGTGACAACCCATGATTTGGGATTTTCTTTTACTTTCAGAGAGAACGGTAAACAGGATGAATAGAGGGGGGGGGGGCGAATTACTCTAACGGTAACACAGCAGCGATAAAAGCTGACAAATTCTAATCCCTCTTCTCTCCACTCCATCCAGAAATTAAAATAAAAAGTTTTGCGTTTGGTTAGACCCCTTTTATCCTGGAGCAGTGCCGATGTCTCGTCTCATTCGGTTCCCCATCACGGATTGTTCCGGAAGTGACGTTCCCTCGCCGACATCTTGCTACACCCCACACTCCTGCACAGTAATGATCGCATGTGAGGGGGGCAAGCGGACATCTTATTACACCCACCGGAGTTTTAGATTTCAGTTATTTTCAACACAAAACAGGGCTTATGTGCTTAAATACAATATTTGGAAATGCAACGGACTGTTTACATGTTAAATGTGAAAATCAGAGGTGTTCTGTCACATTAGCAACCATGTGAGGTCAGCAGGTTTGCTGCTGCTTTTAAAATTTAACATCTAAACAGTCAGACGGATTTCCAAATATTGGCCCGGATTCACAAAGCACTTACGCCGACGAATCTCCAGATACGCCGTGTAAGTACAAATATGCGCCGTCGTATCTGTTCGCGGAACCCACAAACATAGATACGCCTAAAAACAGACTTCATCCCACCGACTTAACTTGCCTACGCCGGCGTAGAGTGGGCGCATATTTATGCTGGACGCATGTGACGCTCCCATTGATTTTCTATTCAAATATGCAAATGAGGGAGATACGCCGATTCACGAACATACTTGCGCCCAGTGCATGATTTAAGCGGTTTGCGTAAGTTTTTCGTTCGGCGTAAAGTTATTCCCCATAGATGAGACGCAACCCATGCAAAGGTATGGACCAGGGAACACAAGCCTACGTATTGTATGTTGGACGTCTGTGAATATGGGCCGACGTGGGTCTGGCTGGGCGTAGGTTCACGGTGTACACAGTGATCCTGCGTATCTTAGGCAGTTGTTCCGACGTGGTTGTACGCATGCGCACGGGGATACGTCCATGTCTCCACACATGCGCAGTTCATTTTAAGTACTTGTTTGGTGCCCGGCCCATCATTTGCATGGGGTCACGCTTCATTAACATGGATCACGCCCACTTCCACCTACTTCCACTTACGCCGGCTTACACCTACGAAATATACGCTACGCCGGCGCAGAGTTGGGAGCATTTGTTTGTGAATTCCATGCTTGCCTCTCCACGTTGCGCCGCCGTAGCGTAAAAGAGATACGCTACGGCGGCATAAATGTGCGCCGATGTATGTGAATCCGGGCCATTGTATTTAAGCACATAAGCTCCTTTAAAATAAATATAATGCTAAATATGCTACAGACAACGTTACACTGTGCCGAGTGCCAACGGTGAAAACAAATAATGTGAAAGTCCAATATGCTGCCAAATAGGTGCTTCAAAACAGAGAGATAACTGGAGATCATCTCGTAAGTGGGCTCACGAGCGCTTACCTCCAACCTGTGTGTACTGGGCATATCACGCTGCAGGTAGACCTTGCTGGGCTGGACAAAAACACTTTTGTCTCCGAAATCTTGATGTTTCTGGTAGCGGTGCTGGGCTTCACAAAGATGGTGGCTCGCAAGGTGGTTAGCCAGAAGGAAAGAGCAAAAGGAAAGCTCCTATAGTGTGATAAAGTTGAAACAGGCGACTTTATTATAAAAAGTTATGCTTACATCAGTTAAAACATCCAAACGCGGGTATAATGTAAATCTCCGGGAGGACGGCTAGCTCCACGTCACTTCCGGTCACATACTCCTTACGCGTTGCGTCACGTCACGTGACTTCATCAGAGGTGATCCTCTGCTGCCAATTCAATCCAATGGGCAGGGGCGTTTTGGGAGTGCTGTATACAACGCTCCCAACCTGGCCCAAAGATGCTGCTTGCAGGACTTTTTTTCTGTCCTGCAAGCGCACCTCCCCCCAGTGTAAAAAGTCACACTGGAATGAATGGGAGGTGGTTTTCAGGCGCTTAGAAGAGGCTATTTCCAGCGCTAAAGTGCCTGAAAACCACCCCAGTGTGAAAAGGGATCTTACAGAAAATCTGTAAGGTGACCCTGTCCCCATCCCCCTGGACCCTGGACCCTGCCCTGCCTACTCACTACAAGGGGTCCCTGAATCTACTCTCAAAACTATTGTGACAGCTTGTGGCCAAACTGGGGAATTACACTGGGGACCCAACGCTACACCCACAGTTCCCTAGGTCAGTGGTTCTCAACCTTAATGGTGTTGTGACCCCTTGATAAAATTTCCCAGTAAATTACAGTAAAATGATTTTCATAGAGTGGGTTGTCAGCATCCAAGGCAAGGCAAGTAATTTGCACCCCTAACCCACGGACATTTAGCGCTCCCTGAGTCCCTTCCACTCGTACAGTATTAAAACCCCTTATGGTACATTTTGGGATGTACCACTCTTTCTCTTTGTTCCCCTTGCTTTCCATTTTATCTCTCTCTATCCTAATTTCTTGTTTTTTCCCCATTCCTCTTTATAGCTGCCTTTCTTGTTCTTTCTCTTGTTCTTTCTCTCCCTTTTTCTTTGTTTTTCCCCCTCTTTTCCCCTCCCTTCTATGTATTCTCTATTTGTATTCCTTCTCTTACTCCTTGGTGGGAGGAATTGGATGAGTGGAAGTGCTCGGGGGACGTTGGAATGAGTGGCAGTGCTGGCGGAAAGTTGGGATGAGTGGAAGTGCTCGGGGGAAGTTGGGATGAGTGGCAGTGCTGGTGGAAAGTTGGGATGAGTGGAAGTGCTCGGGGAAGTTGGGATAAGTGGCAGTCCTGGCGGGGAGCTGGGGTGAGTGGCAGTCCTGGCGGGGATTTGGGATGAGTGGCAGTCCTGGCGGGGATTTGGGATGAGTGGCAGTCCTGGTGGGGAGTTGGGATGAGTGGCAGTCCTGGTGGGGAGTTGGGATGAGTGGCAGTCCTGGTGGGGAGTTGGGATGAGTGGCAGCCCTGGTGGGGAGTTGGGATGAGTGGCAGTCCTGGCGGGGAGTTGGGATGAGTGGCAGTCCTGGCGGGGAGTTGGGATGAGTGGCAGTCCTGGCGGGGAGTTGGGATGAGTGGCAGTGCTGGCGGGCAGTTGGGATGAGTGGCAGTGCTAGCGGGCAGTTGGGATGAGTGGCAGTGCTAGCGGGCAGTTGGGATGAGTGGCAGTGTTAGCGGGCAGTTGGGATGAGTGGCAGTGCTGGGGGAGTTCTGATCAGCCTACTTAGGTGCTCTTTATCAAGATCATCTGCTGATCTGAAAACTGTAGTGGGGACTTTTATAGGCAACTCTAATCACAGACAATGTTACTCACTGTGTCTCCAGCTCTGTGGTGTCTAGCAACAGTGACACCTATGCCAAAATCAGGAGCTAGGGTCTCCTCCAGCCCCTCCCACCTCACAATCCTCACAAGTCAGCTGACCTCTAGTCTCTGCCCCCCATCCATGCCGTGAACTGTATGTGCGACTGCGGGCTCCAGGAACAGCCCAGATGGGTGGCCACAGGCTCCAGGGACAGCCCGCAAATAGGCTGGGAAAGGGGTGCGGGCTTCAGGAACAGCCCATGATTTGGTGACCCCTGGCAAATTGCCATTCGACCCCCAGGTTAAGAACCATTGCGCTAGGTGATAATAAGTCTAAAGGCCCATACACACGATCAGACTTTTTGACAACAAATGTCCGACGGACCTGTTTGATCGGACAATCCGACCGTGTGTACGCTCTATCGGACAAACTTTTTGTGTTTTTCATCAGACAAATGTTCGCTGTGCAAACAGACAAACTTTTCAGACAAACAAATATCCTACATCGGCTAATCCTATCATGTGTACACAAGTCCATCGGACTTAAGTCCAAAGTACAAACACGCATGCTCAGAATCAATGCTGAAGATCAGACAACAATAGCAGAAGTTGCCCACAGTGTGGCAGTAAAGAGTTAATGAAACATGTGATTTGGTGAATGTTGGCTGAAAAAGTCCTGCTCTGTGTATGCAGAACAAGTTCACGGCCAACGCCCTTCGAACAAAAATCCACGGAAAAGTCAGATGGAAGTCCGATCGCGTGTATGAGGCTTCAGACCTGAAGAACTCCTTCACAATTGAAAGACTTCAGGACCACCTTACATGTTTATGCTGCTGCATCCTCTAGGACAGTGGTCTCCAATCTGCTGCCCTTTGCTTGCTTTTATCCGGCCCTTGGACCAACGATGGGGCACAATTTTTCCCAATGACACAATTGTTGGGGCATAATTCCTACCAAAGATACCAACAAAGGGGCACAGTTCCTCCCGATGATGGGGCACAATTGTTTCAAATGACGTCAGTGATAGGGCACAATTACACCAAGAATGGGACACAATTCCTACCAATGAAACCAATGATGGGGCACAATTCCTCCCAATGACACCAAGAATGGGTCCCAATGACACCGAAAGGGCACAATTCCTCCCAATGACACAAATGATGGGGCATAATTCCTACCAAAGATACCAACAATGGGGCACAGTGCCTCCCAATGATGCCAACAATGGCACCCAATAACATCAATGATGGGGCACAATTCCTCCCAATGACACCAAGAATGGGTCCCAATAACACCAACAATGGGACACAATTCCTACCAATGAAACCAATGATAGGGCACAATTCCTCCCAATGATGTCAGTGATAGGGCACAATTCCTCCCAATGACGCCAACAATGGGACACAATTCCTACCAATGAAACCAATGATGGGGCACAATTCCTACCAATGATACCAACAATGGGACCCAATGACTGATGGGGCTTAATTCCTACCAATGGGGCATTGTTTACTCCCACTGATGCCGGGACATTTTTTACACCCAATGATCACACTCCGGCCCACCTAAAGTCTGAATGACAGTAAACTGGCCCTTTGTTTAGAAAGTTTGGAGACCCCTGCTTTTGGCTATCGGTGACTTTTTCCCCAATGTTTTATCCTGATGGCTAATTGTTGTTTTTCACTTTCAGTGTATGTGGCAATGCAAGAAAAATGGGGGACCTGATGACGTGTAATGTGTGCTTTCTGAAGCCCAGAGGACAAACATCCCGGCTTGCCATCACAAACTGTGGCCATGTACTGTGCGACGCCTGCCTACAGAAAGGTAATACAAATGGGGATGGTGGACATAACATAATATAGATATGAACATACTGTAATGTAGCGCTACCACCTAGAGTAGGGTCAGGCCTGTTTGAAGGAATTTGGGGGTCCCAAGCAAGAAGCAGGGCACAGGGTGTTGTACAGAAGCAGGGGGGAACACAGATGCACCAAGATGTACTTCTTCTCACATTGCAAGTTGATAAGCGTGGGGGGGGGGGGGGGGGCATAGGGTAAGGTGACCAGATTTTTAAGATGAAATCAGGGGACATATTTTTTTTTTACTAGTAATGGTGACAATCAGCGACTTTCTGCCCGTCGCTGCCGCCTGCCTCACAGCCTGTCAAGTCTTACTCTCCGGGCCCCGGCTACTACTGGGTGGGGAGCGGAGGAAGATCACTCCACCAGGGAAGGCAAGGAGATAAGCAGGCAGGCGGCTGGCCGAGATGTGAGCCAAGGCAGAAGAACATGCGAGCGGAGATGAATGGGCATGCACCCAAAACTGAAGAAATATTCACTCCATTCTGACCAGCACATGATCATCAGAAAGGGGCCCAGATAATAGAAAAAATACACCCCTAAGCTGCTAGACACGGCAGAGCGGGAGTGTGTAACTACGATATATTTTTTTTTAATTCTGCACTGACTGTCTTTGAAATTGCCCAAGCCCCTGTTCAAATCCTTTTCAGGGACACAACTGGGGACAAACTTGGTCTGGGGACAGTGTCCTCAATCCGGGGACTGTCCCCTGAAACCGGGGATGTCTGGTCACCGTAGCATAGGGGCGCTGTGTAAGCATTTTGTTTCTTCTGATAAGCGAGGGGGGGGGGGGGTGGGGGGGTGTGCTGCTGCCACCAAATGTCGGGTAGTGTAGTACTTCTCATAAGCGTCCCTTCCCTATGTTCTCTTTTTACCCCCTCCCTACTGCATACCACGCAGCAGGAGATTCAGTTTGTTGTTCCCGGCCGGACTAAAAGAAAGTGAGCACTGAGTGTGTGCACTTCCTGTCAGTCCAGCCGGGAACAGGAAACTGAATCTTCTGTACCGCACGGTTACGGTACCCGGCCGGACTGCAAAAAGAACTAGGAAGAGGAGCTCGGCCACGCTACAGGCTGCAACATTTATAGAAAGCGGCTGTGCGGGGACCCCAGGCCAGCCCGGGGCCCCAAGCAGTTGCTTGTTTTGCCTGTCTTGTTCCGACGGGCCTGAGTAGGGTGACCAGACATCCCCAGTTTCAGGGGACAGTCCCCTGATTGAGGAGTCTGAGGACACTGTCCTCGGACCAAGTCTGTCCCTGGTTTTGTCCCCAGATTGGATTTAATAGGGGGCAGGGGCAATTTCAAAGACAGTCAGTGCAGAATTAAAATAAAAAAATTAGAATTACACCGCCGTGCCTACTAGCATAGGTGGGGTTGTATCTTTTCCCATTATCTGTGCCCCTTTCTGATGATCATGTGCTGGTCGGAGCGGAGGGAACATTTCTTCAGTTTCGGGCGCATGCCCATTAAGCTTCACTCGCATGTTCTTCTGCCTTGGCCAGTCACCTGCCTATCTCCTTGCCTTCCCTGGCGGAGTGATCTTCCACCGCTCCCCATCCAGTAGTAGCTGGGGCCCGAAGAGTAAGACTTGAGAGGCTGTGAGGTGGGCGGCGATGGGCAGAGAGTCCTGAACCCCACAGACATGCTCACTTTGGCTTCTTGTAAGCCAAACTAAATTTGCTTAAAGTGGTTGTATACCCTTTTTAAAAAAAAAATTATATATATTTTTACCTACAGGTAAGCCTAAAAAGGAGATATTTACTTTTCATGCAGCCGCTGACATCATCGGCGCATGCGCTGCGAATGTCCAGCAGACCTTGCCATAAAAAAGTATTTCGCGCGCATGCACGTACGTGGCGAAATCGCGGCTCCGGCCACTCACAGCGTCAGAGCCCTGTACCCGGAAGACACGCCGAGGGGAAATGTGACCGGGATCAGCTGCCAATGCCTCGTTCCAAGGTTAGTATTTCATAATGAGCTAGTATGTGGTGCATACTAGCTCATTATGCTTTTTGCCTTACAGATTTTTAAAAATAAATAATTTTTTGTGCGGGGATACAACCGCTTTAAGCTACTTACAACTAACCTATTCACACCATGTACACCAGGGGGTGCTACAGTAATATAAACTGTTAGGCCCGGATTCACGTAGCACTTATGCCGACGTATCTCGAGATACGCCGTCGTAAGTACAAATGTGCGCCGTTGTATCTATGCACCGATTCCCAAAGCTAGATACGTCGAAAAATAAGGCTTCAGCCGCCCGACGTAACTTGCCTACGCCGGCGTATCGTGGGCGCATAGTTACGCTGGACGCATAGTTACGCTGGACGCATCTGGCGTTCCCATTTTAAATAAGCAAATGAGTAAGATACGCCGATTCACGAACCTACTTGCGCCCGGCGCATGTTTTAAGCGATTTGCGTAAGGGTTACGTCCGGCGTAAAGTTATTAGGAGGCGCAACCCATGCAAAGGTATGGGCCAGGGAACGTACGCCGTTGAATTTTACGTCGTGTACGCCGTTTACGTAGTACGTGAATAGGGCTGGGCATAGGTTACGTTCACGTCGTAGGCAGTGTTTCGACGTATCTTAGGCAGTTATTTTGACGTGACTGTGAGCATGCGCACTGGGATGCGTCCAAGAGACGATGCATGCGCCGTTCGTTTTTTGAAGCTCAGCCCATCACTTGCATGGGGTCACGCTTCATTTTAATGTATCACGCCCACTTCCAGCCCACTTCTACCTACTTTGACTTACGCCGACGATTATACGCTACGCCGGCGCAACGTTGGGAGCATTTGCTTTGTGAATTCCATGCTTGCTGCTCAACGTTGCGCCGGCGTAGCATAAAGAAGATACGCTACGGCGGCATAAAGATGCGCCCAGGTATGTGAATCCGGGCCTTAGGCTGCATTCACATCTATGCGGCAAGTAACGCCGCATACGCGGCTTTACTTGCCGCGCTTCGATTTTTTTTTTTTTTTTTTATAAATGTCCCCATTGATGTCTATGAACGAACGCCAATGTCGCTTGAAAAAAAGGGTCCGGGACTTTTTTTCAGGCGACAGGCGTTCGGCGTTTCAGAGATGTGAACCATCTCTATAGACATCAATGGGATTTTTCCCCTCCAGCGGCACGAGCGTCGCGCGACAGGCGTTTTGTCGCCTAGATGTTAATGGAGCCTTAGAGCATAGGATTCTAAGCAACCATTGGCTAAATAGGAATCAATCCATTCTGTTGACTTCACTAATTCATGAATGTGCTCAATGAATAACTCAAACACCAATGAACTTGTCACTGTCCCCCCAGTGCCTTTTGTTGCTTAGCCACACTGACACTTGGTTTAAATTTGTGTTTTTAAAGTTTTTTTTAATAAATATATGTGTAATATTTTTTTTTTTCTTTATTAACATGTAGGTAAAAAAGAAGAATGTGGCGTGTGCAGATCTCATTGCCAAACAATATTTCTTTCTAATGAGGTATATTATCATATGGAATTGTTGTTTTGGGTATATGGTATGATGATATTAATACATCACATCTATTACATTTCCCCCGTCTGCATCTGGAGGCGCTCAGCATGCATGTTAGGTTTTTTTATTTTTTTTATTTACCATTATTTGTAAACTTCAAAAGAGAACTATGGCGAAAGCTTTTTTTGGCCATACCCTTCTTGTGGGTACCAGAAATAAAATTAATATTTTTTTCTCCTGTGACCCACAGTCATCTGAGGTGGCAGAGCAGAACCAGGCTCTTGAAGGATCCTGACAATATTGTTGGGGTCTACCTTGTTGCCTGATTGACAGCTGGCTCCACATTTCAGTACCCGGCCAAGAGCCAGCTGTGCCTGGCTCCTCCCTGGCACTCCAGTGAGCAGAAGAGGAGCAAAGCGGAGAGCGGTAACTGACAGTCACTGCTCTCTGATCTGAGCAGACTGAGACTGAGTGGTCATGTGATCTCTCAGGTCTTAAAGTCGGTGTGGGACAGCTGCAGTATCATTTAAATGCTGCAGCATGGAGGTGAGCATGTTTTTTTTTTTTTTTAAGACCATATGTCTCCTGTTACTTGACTTGTTGGGTCGTCTTTGTCTTCGATCTTCTCCTGGTGCTGGGTGGTTCTCAATGATGCCAAGAACAGCTCTGACATAAGGATGTCAGGGGTGCCCTGCGCATTATTAGACAGTGCATGCTGTGTTGGGGCATACCTCAGTCCTCCAAGGTGAGTACGATGGGTGTCATTCAACTCAGAAGACAAGGGACATCATGTTGTGAAGAAAAGTTACTGCTCTAGACAGATAAGATTAGGGGCAAATTCATACCACAATCCCCTTTTGCCTTTTGCCCTGCCCATGTATACCCCACCCTTTTAATGAAGCACCCATAAGACGCAGCCTGACCAGCGCCCATCAAATGCAGCCTGACCAGCGCCCATCAACTGCAGCCTGACCAGCGCCCATCAACTGCAGCCTGACCAGCGCCCATCAACTGCAGCCTGACCAGCGCCCATCAACTGCAGCCTGACCAGCGCCCATCAACTGCAGCCTGACCAGCGCTCCCCACCTATAACATTACGGTTCACAGTTCCCCATCTATCACATTAGAGTACTCAGTCCCCCATCTTTCATATTAGAGTCCTCAGTCCACTTACCCCTTCACATGAATGTTGTAAATCCCGCCTCACCTCTTACACATTCATTAAAGTTCTCAGTACCCCCTTTCACATCAGAGTTCTCGCCCCCCCCCCCTTACATCAAAATTTCCAGTCCCCCTTTCACCTTGCACATTGGTCCCCAGAACACCCCCTCCCATTAACATCACAGTCCTCAGTACCCACTCCCTCCCCCCCATCCTTCCCATGGTTACTGTGTCAGCATGGCAGTGTTTGAAAGGCAAAGAAGATCTAGACAGAGACAGCATTCAATTCCCCTCTGACAGCTGGGGCTGCTTTAAATGATGCCCCCCCCCCAGATTAGCACCTGCACCACCCAAAGGCACGCCGCTGTGCAAAATTAGGGTTGAGAAACACCGGCCTATTATTTAGTTTTGTAAGCTTGGTTAATGTGCTCATGCATTTTTTATGAAAATATAACAGAATGGGCATGATGCCCGTTTCCACCTTCACAGACAAGCCCGGATATCAAAATGCTTTTTATGGACATTAAGGTGCTTTGCAACAACTACTCTAAGGAGTTCACACAGGTAAGTTGGCTTTCTCCAATCTGTTTATATCAGTTATTTAAATATACATAATCTTGGTATCTGAAATCACTGGAATGAATGCCTAAAGCGTATACATAAAATAAAGTAGTGCTGGCAGTGGAACTGTGCCCGCACTGCAGAGGGTAATTGCTTGTTGATGCTTAGGGAAACAATGAGGCCCCTTTCACATGGGCCCAATGTTTTTTTTTTTTTTTTGGCTGACCTGACCATCCATTTTCCTTTCATGGAGCAGTGGACACCTGGCAACATCCAATCCTATCCACTAAAAACAGACAGATGGGATCCATTCCCTATTCGCCTAGACCCTAGAGCAGGGATATGCAATTAGCGGACCTCCAGCTGTTGCAGAACTACAAGTTCCATGAAGCATAGCAAGACTCTGACAGCCACAAGCATGAGAGGCAGAGGCATGATGGGACTTTTAGTTTTGCAATCGCCAGAGATCCGCTAATTGCATATCCCTGCCCTAGAGGATCAGATGGCTATTGGGTGAAAATGGACAGGCAGCCAATTTACACCCCAACAGCCCAGTGGGCTGTGTCTGTGTCTGCATAAGCTCATAGTTACATAGTTAGTCTGGTTAAAAAAAAAAGACAAGTCCATTTAGTGCAACCAATAAAAGGGGAAAAAATATATATCATACAATCCCATATACACAATCCTATACCCGCAGTTGATCCAGAGGAAGGCAAAAAAAACAATAAAGCATGATCCAATTTGCTACAGTAGGGGAAAATATTCCTTCCTGATCCTCCCGAGAGGCAATCAGATATTCCCTTGATTAACTTTACCTATAAATGTTAGTACCCAGTCAGGGGCGGACTGACCATTCGGGCACTGCCTGAGGGCCCCATGCCACTAGGGGGCCCCATCAGGGTTACAAGGGACAGTATGTAAAAATCTGTGTTTTTATAAAAATCCCAAGATTATAGCTGCCCCGCCTCTCCAGTAACTTTTCAGTGTGTGTATGTATACTGTGTGTGTATATTGTGTGTATGTATACTGTGTGTGTGTGTGTGTATGTATATTGTGTGTGTACACTGTGTATGTATACTGTGTGTGTGTATACTGTATATGTGTGTATACTGTGTGGCCCCATAATCTATTGCCTGGGGGCCACATAATCTTCTATTGCCTGGGGCCCCATGAGTTGTCGGTCCACCCCTGTACCCAGTTATATTATGTACATTTAGGAAAGAATCAAAGCCTTTTTTTAAAGCAATCTACTGAGCTGGCCAGAACCACCTCTGGAGGGAGTCTATTCCATATTTTCAGCTCTTGCCATGTGAAAGGGGCCTAAAAGGAGATATACTTACCCGATCCCCCGGTCCCCGCAGCATCTGCACTCTCGCACTCCACCAGTTTAGGGTCCTGGTCATCAAGACCAGGGCAGGGTCCATAGTCCTGCACTATATATATGAGGATGCTAAGGGACAGTCAAGGATCAGGGGGGTGCGCTCAGGGCTGTCTTAAAGCGGAGGTTCACACAAAAAGTGAACCTCCACTTTTTGGATCCCTCCCCCCCTCCGGTGACACATTTGGCACCTTTCAGGGGGAGGGGGGTGCAGATACCTGTCTGAGACAGGTATTTGCACCACTTCCGGGTCTGATCCCAGTGGGGAATCCAGCCTGTGACGTCACTCCCCCCGCTGTCTTCTGGGAAACACTGTTCCCAGGAGAGAGCGGGGACCAGTGACGGCGCACCGCGATCCTCACGCATGCTCAGTAGGGAATCGGGCAGTGAAGCCGTCAGGCTTCACTGCCTGATTCCCTCACCGCGGATGGCGGCGGAAGTAGCCAAGGACTGAGTGATTGCTCAGCCTTGGCTGCTGACATCGCGGGCACGCTGGACAGGTAAGTGTCCATTTTTTAAAGTCAGAAGCTACCGTATTTGTAGCTGCTGACTTAAAAAAAAATAATCGGCGGAACCTCCGCTTTAATGAGAGGGCACACCTGGGCACTGCCCAGGGGCCCCACCTGCCCATGGGGGCCCTGCACTTTCCCCAAAGCAGCTGGTCCTTGAGCCCATGCTGCCCCAAAATTGGGGGCTCCATGATGGCACTGAGAGTGATAGATACACAGGGAAGGCAGTCTGCCTCCTACCTACTTGATGTCTGTTTACCTTCACTGTCATCATTGTAGGGGCCCCAGAGTATTACTTTGCCCAGCGGCCAATGATGCTATTAAGACGGCCCTGGGTGCGCTGGCATGCTGGGGGAGCAGAGGATCAGGAAGTTATTAACTATTATAGGTTAACTAGGGTACCCTTGCAGTGTGAGCACAGCCCTACAAAAAAGGATCATTTTTTATTTGTTTGGGGTCGGGCTTTAAAAAAGCGTTTTTACCTCTGTCTGTATTGCTGTTCCAGAGCTTTCTTTACTCCCTCTCTGGTAAAAGGTTGTCCCCAGGACAGTGAGCAGGTGAAAATCTGTCAAAGGGCCTGTTCACACCATGTGTCTGCAGCAACACATGTAATACTGCAATGCACGTTAAGCGTGCTGGTAAGATGGGTGCCATGCATTCTAAATGGCACACAGTGGATGGCCTGCTCTCAGCTGATATCACACAGGCTCCAGGCTATGAAGGAATCCCGACTATATTGTCGGGATCCACCCAGCTATGCCTGATTGACAGCTGGCTCTGCCCCCCGCCTGGTGGAGACAGCTGTGCCCACCCCCTCTTCTGCATGGCACTTTAGTGAGCACTGACAGTCAGTAATCTCCGATCTGAGCAGACCTGCCACATGATCGCTGACGTGAGTTTTTTTTATGTTTATTTTTACTTTTTAATAACCCCAAACTTCTCCTTTAAATCTATGAAAAATTATAAAAAAGTATGACATGGGGATGCTGGAATTTCGTCTCTGTATGACATGGTCTTGGCCAGGGGAATCCTTGCAATATTTTTTTCAGTTTGTAACAGTAATATTAATTTGCAGGTTTTAGAGTTTCAGGATAGCCATAGACGCAAGTTGCTAGCACATTACAAAGGAAAGGTAAGTCCCAGAACAGAGTGCTCGCTGTCTCTAGCAATGAAATATTAAACAAACGTAATTATTGTATTTTAAGCTTAAAGGCAATTGTTCAAGTAACTACTCATTCGCTAAATGCTGAAAAACAATACCTGAGTGAGTGAGTGAGTAACTTGTATATCGCTACAAATGCGAATTAAATCGACTCGAAGGCTTGTATCCAATGTTGTCGTCCAACCACGCTTCAGAATAGATGGGTCTTACGTTTTTTTATGAAGGCCCGATGGTTTTCTTACATCCGAATGTCTGTAGGTAGTGGTCCATTACCGTGGTCCTTGGACTTGGATACCATTCAGTGGGGTCCTTTTAAAGGACAGCTGTTATAAAAAGTTTATTCAGATGTCTGGCTATTGCCCACCAATTGGCTTTGTAACATGCAGGGCTTTTTTTCTCAGAGATTAGGTGCAGAAACTCAACCATGCGCCCCCCCACCCTCTTTTCCGCAAGACCAGCATCAAATGGTGGGTGTGGTCAAATTGAACAGAGGGAGGGTCTTAAAGGGGCAATAAATACCAGGAGTGCATTCTGTACAGAGTGCAGGATTCAGGCTTTTGCTATATATAGAGTGCAGAGTTAAGGAGTGCGCTACGTACAGGGTTCAGGAGCATACCTCCCAATCCGCACGGACTGTGCGGGAACTTCCCGCACAGACTGCATGTTCCTGCAGTCCCTCCAAGGGGTTAATTTTCCCGCGCAGCTCGAAGGGAAAAGAGAATGCCTAAGTCTGAGGAGAGAAATGCTGACCGGAGTGCACAGATGAGTGAGACAAACCCCCCGCTCAACAACTTCGATCCGATCGGCACACCCCCCCGCTCACAACAACTTCGATCCGATCCAGGCCCCCCCGCTCAACAACTTCGACCCGATCCAGGACCCCCCCCCCCCCCTCAACAACTTCGATTCGATTGCCCCCCCTCCCCCCCGCCACGCTCAACAACTTCGTGCAGCACGGCGACACTCCCCAATCCAACCAACCAAGCCCCCCCCCCCCCCCCCCCCCCGCTCAGGGAAATTTTTAAATGTTGGGAGTTATGCAGGAGAGCGCTACGTACAGGGTTCAGAAGTGCGCTACATACAGGGTTCAGGAGTAGGTTACCTATGTACATGGGTTCAGGAGTGCGCTACCTACATACATGGGTTCAGGAGTGCGCTACGTACAGGGTTCAGGAGTGCGCTACGTAAAGGGTTCAGGAGTCAAATTTCTTTTGCAGCTTATTTTTCTTTCCATGGAGCCGGTACAATTTTTTGACAGGTATCTGCTCCTACCTCCTCAATCCTTGCCTAGGCGAGGAAGATGTAATGCATCACATATGTGCAGTGGGGAACCATCTGTGGGACATAAGAAAGTGACAGCCGATAGTAGCTGGTAGTGCCGGATTACCAATGCCTATCAAAGAATCAACTGGGGTGAAGGACATGGCTGGAATCCATGGTGTCATCGTCTGGGATCAGGCTTGGAGGCCAGTGGCTATAGCAGTAAGGGTTCATGCAGTAATCAACTGGATAAATGCAGAAGCAGATCCCGCTAGCACAGTGGTCATCAACCCTGTCCTCGGGGCCAACTAACAGGCCAGGTTTGCAAGATAACTGAAATACATCGCAGGTGATATCATTTGCTGCTCAGTGATTGCAGTATTCTAGTCTGCATCTCCCCCAAGGTAATACATAAAACTTGGTCTGTTAGTGGGCCCTGAGGACAAGAGTTGATGACCACTGCTCTAGGGGAGACGTGGTTTCACCCAAGACACAGGGTTAACACACTCACTGTTCTTCTCCAGAGCTTCTGATGGTGGAGATTTTGCTGCATGCTAACGCCAGATCCCGGTCCTCTGGATAGCCTCACCAGGAAGATAGCAAGCAGAGGTCAGGTAGCAGATAGAGAACAAGCAAGAAGCGTAGTCGATGAACAAACCAAAAGGTCTGTAGTGAATAGTAGCTGGCTGGGAACAGGTGGAAGCATAGTCGATGACTAAGGCCCCTTTCACACTGGGACGGGAGGCACGGTGTCGATATAGCGCCACTAAAAATAGCGGCGCTATACTGTCAAATGACCGCTAGCGGTGCGGTATTAACCCCCGCTAGCAGCCGATAAAGGATTAATACCGCCTGCAGAGGCGCTTTATGAGCGGTATTGCCGCGGTTTCCCATTGTTTTAAATGGGAAGGAGCGGTGAAGGAGCAGTATACACGCCGCTCCTCTCACCGCTCCAAAGATGCCGCTGGCAGGAGATTTTTTTTCTCTACCGCCAGTGCATCGCCTCAGTGTGAAAGCCCTCGCACTGTACCGCCTGAAAAACTCCTCAGTGTGAAAGGGGTCTAAGCCAAAGTCAGTTACGAGTAGTAGCTGTCTTAAATCAGGTGGAAGCGTAGTTGATGAACAAGTCAAGGTTGGTAATGAGTAGTAGTTTGGATAGGGTGGAAGTGTAGCTACTCAATAAGCTAAGGTTAGTAACAAGTAGTATCTGGCTTGGATTCGGTGGAAGCCTAGTCATCTAAGAAGCCAAAAGGTTGGTAACAAGTAGTAGCTGGCTTAGATTAGGTGGAAGCCTAGTCATCTAAGAAGCCAAAAGGTTGGTAACAAGTAGTAGCTGGCTTAGATTAGGTGGAAGCCTAGTCATCTAAGAAGCCAAAAGGTTGGTAACAAGTAGTAGCTGGCTTAGATTAGGTGGAAGCCTAGTCATCTAAGAAGCCAAAAGGTTGGTAACAAGTAGTAGCTGGCTTGGATTAGGTGGAAGCCTAGTCATCTAAGAAGCTAAAAGGTTGGTAACAAGTAGTAGCTGGCTTGGATTAGGTGGAAGCCTAGTCATCTAAGAAGCCAAAAGGTTGGTAACAAGTAGTAGCTGGCTTAGATTAGGAGGAAGCCTAGTCATCTAAGAAGCCAAAAGGTTGGTAACAAGTAGTAGCTGGCTTGGATTAGGTGGAAGCCTAGTCATCTAAGAAGCCAAAAGGTTGGTAACAAGTAGTAGCTGGCTTGGATTAGGTGGAAGCCTAGTCATCTAAGAAGCCAAAAGGTTGGTAACGAGTAGTAGTGGGCTTAGAACAGGTGGAAATGTATTTGATGAACAAGCAAGGCTGGAAACGAGTAGTAGCTGGTTGGAATCGGGCAGAAGAGTAGTCAATGAACAAGCCAAGGGTTGGTAACGGGCGGTAGGGAAGATGAGGACAGCAGCAAGAAACACCAGGAGCAAGCACAAGGATCTGGCAAACAGGACGTGCAAAGACATTGCCTAAAGAGGAAATTCATGGGAGAAGCAAAAAGCTCAAGGTTGAACAGAGCCAAGGTAGAAAGCAGGAATCACCAAGGCACCAGACTGGGAGCTGTCCGGCAATTCAGGTTGCACAGTGAATAGAGCCACAGCCAGACAACAACATCCCAGGTTCAGATCTAGATCCTGACACGTGGATGGGTTTTACTTCCTCTTTGTTTCCCTGCAAAGGTAAAGCATAAAGGTTCATGCAGTAATTAGCTGGATTATGCAAAGCATAAAGATAGCCCATTATATGTCCTTTACCTGAAACCGAAGCCTGCGATGTCCGCAATTTCCTCCCCTCCATGAAGCGTCCATCTTTCACCCTCTTCCTTCTGGAGTATCGCGGTTTGCAAACATCTCCTAATCTCCATTCATGCGATCTATGAATGGAGGCTGGGCAGATGAATGAAAGGTCCACCTCCTCTATTCATAAAGAGTTTTTCTTCTTTTTTTTTTTTTTCTCAATACAACAATATTTCCTCTGTAGGATAAAGCAATACGCCCACTTTAATGTACAATTTCTATTCAGTTTAATGTGTAAATCTGTAAACATTTTTAGAGAGCAAAGTTGGAAGAGACAGTGAAAGAATTGACCCAACAATTACAAAGGTAATTTTAACCTGCTCTTATCAAGAACTAAGCTTTAATTTAAAGTTTTGTGCATTGTTACATTTTATTTTTAAATTTTAAAGTGATACTAAATTCAAGTATGTACTGTATATACTCGAGTATAAGCCGACCCGAAAATAAGCCGAGGCACCTAATTTTACCACAAAAAACTGGGAAAACGTATTGACTCGAGTATAAGCCTAGGGTGTCCATCTACATGCCTCACTGTGTCCATGTGCATGCCTCACTGTGCCCATGCCTCACTGTGTCCATGACTAGACATACGTTTAACATGGGAGTTTATGGAAGGGGTGCCCAACTTTGAAAAATCGGTGCTCCCCGGCCATAGGTCCCCTGGACAATAAACTTTGTACACTTGTAGAGGAAGAGGGCTATATGTGTGCCAAGTTTGGGGTCCAGGGGACCTACGGCCGGCGGGTACCGGGTCCCAAAATTCCGGGAGATCAGGCAAAAAAAGGTGACTCAAGTATAAGCCGAGGGGGGAATTTTCAGCACCAAAAAATGTGCTGAAAAACTTGGCTTATACTCAAGTATATACGGTATTCCTAAATCATTTTATAACCATTTCCATACCAGGCACTTACTTACCTTCCTGCCCAAGCCAATTTTCAGCTTTCAGCGCTGTCGCAATTTCAATGACAGTTGCGCGGTCATGCTACACTGTCCCCAAACAATTTTTTTATCATTTCGTTCCCACAAATAGAGCTTTCTTTTGGTGGTATTTGGTCACCTCCTGCGATGAATTTTTTTTGAGCAACCACTAAAAAAAGACCAAAATAAAAAAAAGTTTTATTTTTTTCTGTTATTCTTTTTTGTAAATAAGTACATTTTCTTCTTCAATTACGGGCACTGACATGGCTGCACTGATGGGCACTGCTAAGGCGGCACTTATGGGCACAGATAAGGTGGCACTGATAAAGGTGGCACTGATGATGGTCACTGATAGGTGGCACTGATGGGCACTGATAAGGCGGCACTTATGGGCACCGATAAGGTGGCACCAATGAGGTGGCACTGATGATGGTCACTGATAGGTGGCACTGATGGGCACTGATAGGCGGTGCTGGTATGTGGCACTGATGGGCACTCATAGGCAGCACTGGTGGGAACTCATAGGCGGCACTGATGGGTACTTATGGGTGGCACTGATAGGTGGCACAGTTGGGCACTGATGGGCATGGATGGTCACTGAGAGGTGGCACTGATGGACACTAAGGGGTGGCACTTATGTGGCATTGCTGGGCACTTTTTTATATGTTTCCTATCTTGTGCCCATGTTGCCAGTCAGTGCCCATTTGTGGGCACTGATTGGCTTCTATTGCAACATTTTTTTTTAACATGTGGATGGCCATGTGGTACATACCTGGCCATCCACGTTGCCCTCTTCCCTGGTGGTGCAGTGTGGGCATCAGCGGGTGGGCTAAGCTGATAAACAATCAGTGTATACCCCCCTTGTCAGGAGAGCTCTCTTCTACTCGCGTCTGTCAGATGCGAGTGAGGAAGAGCCGATCAACGGCTCTTCCTGTTTACATTGTGATCAGCCGTGATTGGACATGGCTGATCACGTGGTAAAGAGCCTCTGCCAGAGGCTCTTTACCGAGATCAGAGATGCAGGGTGTCAGACTGACACCCCGCACCACCCATCGCCACGCTGCACACCCCCACGGGCGTGCGCCAGCATGTTAACCTGCTAGACGACAATGATGTGTATTATAAAACAATGCAATATATCGGGATGTTAGCACCATTGATTAAAGTTGCCAGGGGAGATTGGGAATGTCAGTTTTCTAGTACAATTCCAACTTTTATGCCTTGCAATGCCTTAGTACTCTGTGATGATTATACCTTGATTTCTGCTTTAGAATAAAGAGATGGTTTTCTTTATTTCTATTATAGCATAAGATCTTCTCAGTCGTATAATCAGTTGCCACCTTCAAGTACATTACTGAATTTTGGTCCTGGTAAGTAAATTTGACCAAATAGAACAATGTGTTGCTTACTAACATTGTACAGTGGGGCAGCATGTCCCGCCGAATAAACAAGGTACTATGTAGCGATAACTAATGCCTCGTTTCCACTGAACGGAACGGTTCGGGTCGGTACAGTTTGGAACAGTTAAAATGGACCAGTCTATTCTTGTGAGCGTTTCCACTGCAACTCGGACCGTCCCGGGCCATTCAGGGTTTAGAAAAAATGCCTAGGGTGTACACCAATCAGTGGAATGTATTGTAGGTCCGCCCTAACCGAACCGTTCTATTTTTTATGGCCCCACATCTGAAGCAGGACCCAGAATGGTGCCTCGTTTCCACTGAGCGGATCGGTTCGGTACGGTTCGGTACGGTACACTATTTTGGGTGTTTCCATTATGAAAGCGTGCCATAAAAGCGAACCGTACCGCACCAGCAAGGGTCCTGCTTCTCATGTGGGTCCAGAGAGAGTGGAACGGTTCCATTAGGGCGGACCTACAAATACATCTCACTGATTGGTGAATGCGCTAGGAATTTTTTCTAAACCCTGAATGGTCCCTGACGGTCCGATTTGCAGTGGAAACGCTCACGCGAATAGACCGGTCCCATTCTAACCACTCCAAATTTACTGACCTGAACCGATCCGCTCAGTGGAAACAAGGCATAAAAGATATACCCCACAAATCTGCATGCACTGCATTTATTCTTGGCACAATGAGATAGGACAATGCAGGATTGGATGAAAATGTTCAGTCCTAACTATTAATGGGCCCTTTAGGGGGGTGCCATAGAGATATCTGCTGTAGTAATTTCTCCATAAGGCTACCGTCAGATGGGTGATTATCTCACCCTGAGATTTCCAGCACCAGGAAGCTGTGAATTCCTATGTCTGGAATGACAGGTGTGTGCGTAAATCTATGGCCGCTAAGGGGGAAGAACATTCAATTTTCCAGGGGAAGAGCTGTAAATTTTCCAGAGAAAGAGTATTCAATTTTTTCAAGCGTAGAGTGTTCTATGTTTCAGAGGAAGAGTATTCAATTTTCCAGGGGAAGAGTTTTCCATTTTCCAAGGGTAGAGTATTCCTATTCCATTTTCTAAGGAAAGACGATTCCATTTTCCAAGGGAAGAGTTTTCTATTTTCCAAGGAAAGAGCATTCAATTTTCCGAAGGAAAGAGTATTGTATTTTCCAGGGGGAAAAGTATTTCATTTTCGAAGGGAAGAGCATTCCATTTTCGAAGGAAAGACTATTCCATTTCCCAAGGGAAGACTATTTCATTTTCCAGAGGAAAGAGCATTGTATTTTCCAAGGGAAGGATTTTGCATTTTCCAAGGGAAGGGTTTTCCATTTTCCAAGGAAAGAGTATTCTATTTTCCAAGGGAAGAGTATTCAATTTTCCATGGAAAGGGTTTTCCCATTTACCAAGGGAAGAGTATTTCATTTTCCGGAGGAAATAGCATTATATTTTTCGGGGGAAAAGTATTCCATTTTGTGGGGGAAGTGTATTCCATTTTTCGGGGGAAGAGTATTTCGCTTTTCGGAGGAAAGATTATTGTATTTTGTGGAGGAAGAGTATTCCATTTTCTTGTGGAAGAGTATTCCATTTTCTTGAGGAAGAGTATTCCATTTTCTTGCGAAAGAGTATTCCATTTTCTTGCGGAAGAGTATTCCATTTTCTTGCGGAAGAGTATTCCATTTTCTTGCGGAAGAGTATTCCATTTTCTTGCGGAAGAGTATTCCATTTTCTTGCGGAAGAGTATTCCATTTTCTTGCGGAAGAGTATTCCATTTTCTTGCGGAAGAGTATTCCATTTTCTTGCGGAAGAGTATTCCATTTTCTTGCGGAAGAGTATTCCATTTTCTTGCGGAAGAGTATTCCATTTTCTTGCGGAAGAGTATTCCATTTTCTTGCGGAAGAGTATTCCATGTTCTTGCGGAAGAGTATTCCATGTTCTTGCGGAAGAGTATTCCATGTTCTGGGGGAAGAGTATTCCATGTTTCTGGGGGAAGAGTATTCCATTTTCTGGGGGAAGAGTATTCCATTTTCTGGGGGAAGAGTATTCCATTTTCTGGGGGAAGAGTATTCCATTTTCTGGGGGAAGAGTATTCCATTTTCTGGGGGAAGAGTATTCCATTTTCTGGGGGAAGAGTATTCCATTTTCTGGGGGAAGAGTATTCCATTTTCTGGGGGAAGAGTATTCCATTTTCTGGGGGAAGAGTATTCCATTTTCTGGGGGAAGAGTATTCCATTTTCTGGGGGAAGAGTATTCCATTTTCTGGGGGAAGAGAATTCCATTTTCTGGGGGAAGAGTATTCCATTTTCTGGGGGAAGAGTATTCCATTTTCTGGGGGAAGAGTATTCCATTTTCTGGGGGAAGAGTATTCCATTTTCTGGGGGAAGAGTATTCCATTTTCTGGGGGAAGAGTATTCCATTTTCTGGGGGAAGAGTATTCCATTTTCTGGGGGAAGAGTATTCCATTTTCTGGGGGAAGAGTATTCCATTTTCTGGGGGAAGAGTATTCCATTTTCTGGGGGAAGAGTATTCCATTTTGCAAGGGAAGAGTATTCCATTTTGCAAGGGAAGAGTATTCCATTTTCCAAGGGAAGATTTTTCCATTTTCCAGGGGAAGAGTTTTCCATTTTCCAGGGGAAGAGTATTCCATTTTCCAGGGGAAGAGTATTCCATTTTCCAGGGGAAGAGTATTCCATTTTCCAGGGGAAGAGTATTCCATTTTCCAGGGGAAGAGTATTCCATTTTCCAGGGGAAGAGTATTCCATTTTCGAGTGAAAGTGAAGAACTTTTAAAATATAGAAATCATATAATTTTTTGTATTACGTGTAAGAGGTGTTTTCTGTTAGTCATTACTCTTCTTTTTCCCTTTTGCACTTTCAGAAAACCATCGTGCATTTTCTCCTTATTCTCATCCTGTATCATCACAACGACCAAATGTCAGACCGTAAGTCCACTGTACATTGGTTGATTTGGTGAAACACTGCAGGGTCCTTTAATGCTAGTTGCGCACAGTAAAGTGAATTGTGATGAAAAAATTCCACGCTCGGTCACGTCTATTTTTCTTAGCCGCAGTGTGAATGCCCACTCTTAGGCCACGCAGATATAAAGCACCAGAAGCCATCTCACACCCCTCTAAGCTTCCACATTTACCATATACTGTATATTGGACCAAAAGGTCACAAGTGTTTGTAAGCAAGTCTCCCGGCTGTCAGATCCCAGCAGGTTGCATCATGTCAGGCACTGCTAACTCTTTTCTCTTCTTACATGCAAGCCCAAGATTTTTGTTGGCTCAGGCGATGGTCAGCAATCCCAGATCTTCTTGGATGTAATCTTCTCTCCTTCCCCTGAAAGAGCTTCCTTCCCTCACAATGCCCAAGTGGAACTAACCACCCCCATAGTCATGGTTAAAGTGTTCACCTTTTCTGAAAAAAGGATAAGGCAAACTAACACCGACCGTACAACCCCATGGCTCACCAGCGCTCTGTGTGTCTATGGACGTACATAGCCCAGTTCAGGAGGGAGTGCGCACAAATACCCCCATAGCTTGCTGAGGAGGCACCTGGAGGCAAAAAAGCACAGACAGTGCCAGCGCGGAACTGCCAAAGATGGGATAAGGGTCCGCCCCCTGCAATATCGTTGCACAGAGCAGGTAAATATAACCTCTTTTTTATTTTGGGGTGGGGGGGATAACAATTCATTCTCACCTTAAAGGGGTTGTAAAGGTACCATTTGTTTTCCTAAATAGTGTAAGGGGTTAGCTCGGTAGTGGGGGGGTGTGGCCCCCTGGATGGGTTCACTACACACTGACCTATACAGAGAGGCAGCCAAAGATGGTTGAAAACAAAGAGTTTGGTTTATTCTTCCATATTGCTGGAAACAAGTGCAAGCATCCAAACAGCATAAACAAAACAAAACATAAAATAAACCCTGGCCACTTGGGGTGTCTACCTTCACCACACAGGAACCTACCTATGGAGTCTGGGACAGCCTACTGCTGGGCAGACACTGCTGGTCATACAGCAGAGAAACAATAGTCTTTTTTATTTTATTTTTTTAATCAAAACAACGTTTATTGAGCATAAAGAGAAGACAGCGGGGATTCCATGTGGTCGTGGAGGAATTGGACCACCTGGGTCCAAAATCCCTGCACACAGGGGCACGTCCAAAGCAGATTATAAAAGGTGGCATTGGGGTGGCTGCAGCCCGGGCAGTTGGGGCTATGTCCTGGTCTGAATCTACAGATGCGGTAGGGTGTCAGGTATGAGCGATGAAGGATATACAGGTGAGTAAGGCGCTCTGAAATCTTTGGGGAGACTGTTCTACAATTACCGAGAGCCTCATCCCAATCCTCCGCCAACACCTCGCCCAAATCAGGCTCCCAACGGGACTTCAACTGTTGGACGATGGCGGTGGCCGAAGGAGCCAAGAGGTAAGAGTAAAACTGGGAAAGTCTTTTTGATTTTTATCACACAGAAAAATCAACAACCACCTCACCTCTTCAGAAGTCTTTCTCACTGATCTCCTTAACTCAAAAAGCCTTAGGATGCAGCAATCAGTAGTCATCCTTTTGGATGATTTATAGAGGCCTTAATTACCTCATTCTGAACAGCTAAAGTTTTCCAACGCCCTAAACCTTTCTGGCTACCTCTGTAGCTGACACCTGATGGTAATTGATGTATTGTCTAAACAAGGCAGAAATGTTTCTCCCGTCTGTGACACCCACAGATTTACCTGAATTCCTGTCACAATAGTTTCCTTTACCTTAGTGCAGTCCTCCTTCACTTACCTCATCCTTTCATTTTGCTTTTAAATCTTTCTTCTGAGAAATCCTCACTTCCTGTTCTGTCTGTATAACTCCACACAGTAATGCAAGGCTTTCTCCCTGGTGTGGAGTGTCGTGCTCGCCCCCTCCCTTGGACTACAGGAGAGTCAGGACACTCTCTATGTTGCAGATAGAGAAAAGAGGTGTGTTAGAGTGGGCGTCCTGACTCTTTTGTAGTCCAAGGGAGGGGGCGAACACGACACTCCACACCAGGGAGAAAGCCTTGCATTACTGTGTGGAGTTACAGACAGAAGAACAGGAAGTGAGGATTTCTCAGGAGAAAAAGGACATTTAAAAGCAAAATGGAAGCATGTGGTAAGTAAAGGAGGACTGCACTAAGGTAAAGGAAGCTATTTAGGGAAAAAAAATTGTACCTTTCCAACCCTTTTAAGGCAGCGAAGGGGATGCAAGTATGCCACTGCCACAATGCTTCATATTCCAGTGCAACAAAAGGTAACCCAATCAATTGAATGGGGACGTCCCGCAACCACCCTGCATCTGCGTGCAATGGGGTTTACACAGACCATGAGTAGGTGAGATAACGCATGGAAAGTCTTTTCCTATTCACAGTACTGCACTTAGTTGGCATCCTCTGCTGTTTAATTCATATATTAAAGTATTTTCCTATATGTGACACCCAGAGACTTTTGAGGGATGGGGGATACTCCTGTGCCAGCAGCCCTAAGGACTCTTCGGTCTAAGTTCACCCTGTGCCCCTTTTGGGCATAGGGTGGCTGGTAAATCATAATTCATGTATTACATGAGATGGGACATTACTGATAGTTCATATTACTCCAATAGACTCCACGGGCGTTTTTTGTCTTGTAAAAACCGTTGTTTTTTCTCATGGAAAAAAAAACAAAGTTTTTTAAACTTCATTTTACAAAATGACGTTGCCTACACACCATCGTTTTCTGAAAATGCTCTTGCAAAGCACGGTTACGTAAGACACTTTCGACGGCACTCTTTTCCATTGAAGCTCCCGTCTCATAACTTGCTTCTGAGCATGCGCAGGTTCAAAAACGTAGTTTTAAACGTAGTTTTGCCCACACACGATAATTTTTTATGACACAAAAAACGACATTCAGAAAAACGACATAAAAAATTCAAGCATGTTCAAATTTTTTTTTGGTCGTTTTTTAAAACAACGTTTTGCCCACACACGATCATTTTAAATGACGTTTTTTAAAACGTCGTTTTTTTTCATCCAAAAAATTACCGTGTGTACGCGGCATAAGGCTGTAGAGGTTAAAGCGGATCTCCACCCTAAAGTGAAGATCCGCTGATCGGAACCCTCCCCCCCTCCGGCGTCACATTTGACACCTTTCAGGGGGAAGGGGGGTGCAGATACCTGTCTAAAGACAGGTATCCGCACCCACTTCCGGCCCGCAGTCTCGGGCAAAAGACGGGCTTTTCCCGTTGTGTGCTGGGAACTCTCAGCTCCCAGCACACAGCGGGAGCCAATCGCGGGCGCAGCGCGACTCGCGCATGCGCCGTAGGGAACCGGGCAGTGAAGCCGGAGCGCTTCACTTCCTGGTTCCCTCGCCGTGGATGGAGGGGGGAGCAGCAGGGTGACGAGCGATCGCTCATCCTCTGCTGCGGACGGCGCTGGACTCCAGGACAGGTAAGTGTCCTAATATTAAAAGTCAGCAGCTGCAGTATTTGTTGCTGCTGGCTTTTAATATTTATTTATGGTGAACCATCCGCTTTAATTCAGGTCTGCTCCTAAGACCTTTTCATTGTGTGATAACACGGTTTAAAGCCTATTAATGCCCAGGTGGGAATACCTTTCTGTCGGAGACAGACCGTCTGTCTAAAGATGTGGATTAAAGGGAACTCATTGTGTGATAGTGTTTTGTTTGAATTCTATTGATAAAGGAATGTGACTGCTCAGGTGTAGTAATTAGATCATTTTAATTATAGACCGGTGCCAAAGTGTCTCTCTAAAATCTGTATGGAAGCCCCCAGTGTGTGATTAGGGGGGGTGGAGATTTCATTGTCCCTTTGATTACTGTCACATGCTTGTAACTGCATAAAAAGCTGAGAAGAGACCATTAAAGTGTTCATTAATTTTAAAACCAGAGGATAGAGCCGTCAGTCTCATTTTCTGGGGAATTGATATGGATCGTGTCTGCTGGATTGTGGAGTGTCGTATAAGCTGTCGTGGGTGGATGGAAGGTTGTAAACGGTGGTGACCGTTACACTATATATTGCACTTAGATGGTGCCCTCTGCGACCTTGTTTAATAAATGCTTTCAGAATAGCCATCTGAATGCAGATCATTCTTAAGAGTGCAGACTGTATAAAGATGCCTAATTCTTTTAGAATATATTACAGCCATAGCAACAGATTTTAAAAGTGTTAATGGCAAGAACTACTTCAATATGGTGCATGTGTCAGAAAACTTTGCAAAACTGTTGCAAGGCTTTCCTGAACTAGATAAAGGGACCGAACCACCAACAAAAAGGTGTTGGTACATCTTTATTGAATTCCCTGTGTGTTTTTTCCTCTCTTTCTTTATTTTCCTCTGACTCTACTCCACTGAAAAGTCAGATATAGATGGCTTTCTATGTTGAGTGTTTACATTACTGAAAGGTAAATGGATGAATATTACTACTTGTATCATATAAACTTAATATATTCTTTATTTTTTTATTTTTGCATAGTGCTGAATCAGTGGATTTTGCTTCAAGCACACCTCAGAAGAAAACAAACGTAAGTATGACTAATATTTGCTTTAGACCCGGGTTCCACACTTCAGTGCATCGAAATTGTGCTAAAATCACAGTAAAAAGCGCAATACACGCTTGGGTACCATTAATTATAATAGCTCCCCAAAGGCGCCAAGAACGTGGGTGTTTTGTAACGCCCAAAATCACGATGTTTCAGTGGCGTCACTAGGGTTGGTGTCACCTGGTGCGGAAAAAATTGGTGTCACCCCCCCCTGTCCACCAACCATAGTCCCCCCTCAGTACAGACCCCCCTCATTACAGACCCCCTCCACTAACTACAGATCCCCCTTCCACAGTATAGATCCCCCTCACTAAGTACAGACCCCCCTCCCTCAGTATAGATTTTCCCCTCAGTACAGTCCCCCCCTCACTAAGCACTGACCTCCTCCCTCAGTACACACCCCCCTCATTAGTACAGACACCCCCATCAGTGTAAAATCCCCCCTCTTAGTGCAGACACCCCCCCCTTTAGTGCAGACCCCCCATCAGTATAGAATTCCCCCCTTAGTGCAGACCCCACATCAGTATAGAATTCCCCCTTAGTTCAGACCCCCCATCAGTATAGAATCCCCCCCTTGGTACAGACCCCCCAATCAGTAGAGAATCCCCCCTTGGTACAGACCCCCCAATCAGTATAGACACTCCCTTAGTATAGACTCCATCTGTATAGACACCCCCCTTTGTATAGACTCCATCTGTATAGACACCCCCCTTAGTACAGACCCCCGCAGTATAGACACCCCCCATTTAGTGCAGACCCCCGCAGAATAGACACCCCACCATGAGCATAGGCACCCCTCTCCCCCCTGCACATGTCCATCTACTTAAAATAGAGTGTAAGTACAGTACAGACCTCAGAACAGCGTGGCCGCGGACAGGTACACACAGCAGTGTGTGTCCCTCAGGCTCCTCCTCCTCAATGGATGTAAACAGAGGAGGAGGCGCCAGCGTCATCAGTCTCCTCCATTGACACAGAGCGAGGCGCAGATTAGTGTAGGGCAACGGCAGTGTTAGCGGCGCTGCCGCTATCCACGGGTGTCACCCGGTGCGGCCTGTACCCCCCGCACCCACCTAGCAATGAGGCCTTAAAGCGGTATGAAACTCAAAAGCAAATATTTGTTATCTTGCAGCTTGCCAATCCTACTCGTTTTGCGAGACAACACTCACAAACCGAGTCAGGATTTAAAAAGAAAAAAGTTGCTCGTCTTTCAAACCGCTTGTTAACCGCATTACTCGTAAACCGAGGTTCCACTGTACACACCTTTATTGATTTTATCATTTTCTTTTCCTAGTTTACTATTGCTGCACCAACCAGACTGTCACTGATAACCTCACCCCGTGAGAGAAGCCTAGGTGAGTTCATACAGTTTCTATGTTGGAATACGATGGTGGAGAATAGACAAATCCAATGATTTTTACACTCCTTTTTTATATTTTGATTTTTTTTTGCTGAAAGATTTATGTTAAAATCTGATAAATCTGATAAAGGGAACTTCTATTCTGTCATGTTTATATTTGTTATGTTACTTTACCCGGTCACTTCAATTACTGCACACGTTATACAGTATATAGATGGCTATATCCACTTTAATTTACAGTAGGCGCTAACTTTACTGTTGTCTTATTTTTTATTTAAAAAAAGTGTATTCTTTCCCAAAAAAGTGCGCTTTAAGACCGCCATTCTATTCTCTAGGGTGTTAGAATAAAAAATATATATAATGTTTGGGGGTTCTAATTAGAGGGAAGGAGATGGCAGTGAAAACACTTTGGAAGCTCCATTAAAATGGCTGGTTTACTTGTCACGCCAACGGCCACCACAAGATGGAGCCAGATCACAGAAGGAAGCTTAGGCCTGCAGAAGGCCGCAAAGCTACGACCTCAATTACCGGCCAGCGCTGCGGGGGATGTGGGGGCTCACGGAGACACAGGATGAGACACAGGTAATTGAGGCCGCAGCTTTGCGGCCTTCTACAGGCTTAAGCTTTCTTCCCCAGGTGCCAGGTCGCTAATTCTAGTCGCAATTGCGACCGGGCGTCCGGATTTTGTCGAACCCTGACAAAAAACAGAGCTGCTGCACTTTACTGGTGGTACTTGGAAAATAGCACAAACGGTCACATCACACCGACATACTAGCCGAGGTTACTCGACAGTACATTGTCCATTATCTGTAGTGGACGGTCTGTGGCAGTCATATGTGAAAGCATCTTGCAGCACTTTCAGTAAGCCATTTTTCATAATAATCTCCCTCCACCCAGGGTCATTAGTACTCACAGGAATCTTTAAAGTCATGTTTTCCATGGGTACACCTCTCCCGGGACCCTCCAGTGGAATAGCCTCACTCCAGAGAACTATTGGCCTGGCCTACAAGTGAGAAAAATTAGCTGAACACCAACATCCATCCAACAGGTTTATTGAAAGACTGCCACCAGGACTAAAACAACGGACCAAGGGGTGACAACATTTCACACATACATTGTGCTTCTTCAAAACCCAAAGGAAGACTGACCTACCGAAACTCTAAGTCAGGGGACTCAAACTGGTGGCCCTCCAGCTGTTTTGAAACTACAAGTCCCATCATGCTTCTGCCTGTGGGAGTCATGCTTGAAACTGTCAGCCTTGCAATGCCTCATTGGACTTGTAGTTTCGCAACAGCTGGAGGGCCACCAGTTTGAGACCCCTGCTCTAAGTACAGGACACTCACACAGGTGTAGGGTGGTGTGATCAGCTCTCCCCTTATCTTGATAAGCTAAACTAAAAACATTTTTTCTCACTTTTGTATGTACTTTTTGCTTTTCATTCATGTATTTGTATTTGTATATTTTTTAATTTTGCTGTTGGATGGATGTTGGCGTGCAGCTAATTTTTCTCACTTGGTCTACATGTTCACGGGTGCGAGCCGGAGCTTGCACCCAGCCCTTCCTTTTTGATGGATTATATTACTTACCTGAAGCAGCGATCTGTCTCATTTCTCCTGGTCTACAAGGCCTCTCTCAACCCGCCCTAGCCCCCCACCTCCATAAGGGTCAGGAAGTCCACAGCCGGCTCTCCTGGGCGGAGGTCTAGCCCTCTCCTCCCCTGTCCAGGGACTCCACTTGCTGGCTACATCTGTCCAAATGTGGGGTGTTTGATTCCCATGCTCCAAGTACACTAGGGCTCCGTCCAAACTGGCTTATATCTGGGACACCCATTGCATCACTACAGGAGGGCTAAAAGTGGCCTAGCACCTGTTGACACTTGTTTCTGTAACCAGACACTATTCTGGAACAGAGCCACCTGGTGGCAGATTAGCTACCGCGTTTCCCCGAAAATAAGCCTTGGTGTTTTATTATGTTGGCAAAAAAAGACACAGTAGGGCTTATTTTCAGAGTAGGTCTTATCATGCCATGTGCTTTCTCTCCCTCCCTCCCTCCCTGCCTGCCTGTCAAGAATCCCATGTGTAAAAGTGCTTGTAGAATGTTGGAATCCACTCCTTTACAGTATCACACAATGCAAAACTGCTGCATGCTGAGATGTAGTGCCACACACCTTATAGCGCCTGTGACCCGCCGGAAGTCTGCAAAGGAAACGGGAGCCCCCGAGATCACCCCGCTGACATCTTGGAGAGGGGAAGATTAGCTGAGTGCAGCTTGCCACTTCCTTAGCCCGCTGAAGCTCTGCACAGAGAGGGGGGCCGAGATCCCCTGCTGACATCTTGGAGAGGGGGAGATCAGCTGAGTGCAGCTCGCCACTTCCTTAGCCTGCTGAATCTCTCCTCCCTGTCCCGAGCACTGTGGGGGGGGGGGGGAGCGACAGCGGCAAAATCCCCCGCTGACAGCTGGGAGGAGAGGAGCAGGAGATCAGCGCTATTCCGAAAGTACTTGGTACAATTGTATCACGTAGACACACAGTCTACACCATGGGTCTTCAAATTACGGCCCTCCGCAATTGGAGTAGTGCTTACAATATACACACAAGCACTCTACACTAGGGCTTAATTTTGGGGTAGGGCTTATATTGCAGCCCTTCCCAAAAATCACAGTAGGTCTTATTTTCGGGGAAACACGGTAGCTGCACCTGCCTACATTAAAATGATGTCGAAGCAAAACACATGGTATCTTGTTGCCGTGAGTTTTGGCGAATGCTTAAGGGTACTATTAGGAATTAATGGCACCATTTGTGCTTGTAAAAAAGGATGCACATTTTTTTTGTGCATTGCTGGAACATGTGCAATTTTGCACTTGTTCCCACAAATGTGAATCTAACCATACAAAGAATATTTTGTAAAGTTTACTTGTTGTAAGAAATCTTCCATTTTCTAAGGGAAGAGTTTTCCATTTTCCAAGGGAAGAGCATTTAATTTTCCAGAGGAAAGAACATTGTATTTTCTGGGGGAAATGTATTCCATTTTCGAAAGAAAGACTATTCAATTTCCCAAAGGAAGACTATTTCATTTTCCAGAGAAAAGAGCATTGTTTTTTCCAGGGGAAAAGTATTCCATTTTGTGAGGGAAGAGTATTCCATTTTGTGGGGGAAGAGTATTCCATTTTGTGGGGGAAGAGTATTCCATTTTGTGGGGGAAGAGTATTCCATTTTGTGGGGGAAGAGTATTCCATTTTGTGGGGGAAGAGTATTCCATTTTGTGGGGGAAGAGTATTCCATTTTGTGGGGGAAGAGTATTCCATTTTGTGGGGGAAAAGTATTCCATTTTGTGGGGGAAAAGTATTCCATTTTCCAAGGGAAGAGTTTTCCATTTTCCAAGGGAAGAGTTTTCCATTTTCCAAGGGAAGAGTTTTCCATTTTCCAAGGGAAGAGTTTTCCATTTTCCAAGGGAAGAGTTTTCCATTTTCCAAGGGAAGAGTTTTCCATTTTCCAAGGGAAGAGTATTCCATTTTCCAGGGGAAAAGTGTTCCATTTTCGAAGAGTATTTGATTTTCGAGTGAAAGTGAACAATTTTTAAAATGAAGGAATCAAATCATTTTTAGTATTTCCTATGATGACATGTAAGACGTGTTTTCTGTTAGTCATTACTCTTCTTTTTCCCTTCTGCACTTTCAGAAAACCATTGTGCATTTTCTCCTTATTCTCATCCTGTATCATCACAACGACCAAATGTCAGACCGTAAGTCCACTGTACATTGATTGATTTGGTGAAACACTGCAGGGTCCTTTAATGCTAGTTGCGCACAGTAAAGTGACTTGTGATGAAAAAATTCCACGCTCGGTCACGTCTATTTTTCTTAGCCGCAGTGTGAATGCCCACTCTTAGGCCACGCAGATATAAAGCACCAGAAGCCATCTCACACTCCTCTAAGCTTCCACATTTACCATATACTGTATATTGGACCAAAAGGTCAGAAGTGTTTGTAAGCAAGTCTCCTGGCTGCCAGATCCCAGCAGGTTGCGTCATGTCAGGCACTGCTAACGCTTTTTTTCTTATTACATGCAAACCCAAGATTTTTGTTAGCTCAGGCGATGGTCAGCAATCCCAGATCTTCTTGGATGTAATCTTCTCTCCTTCCCCTGAACAAGCTTCCTTCCCTCACAATGCCCAAGTGGAACTAACCACCCCCATAGTCATGGTTAAAGTGTTCACCTTTTCTAAAAAAAAAAAAAGGATAAGGCACACTAACACCGACCGTACAACCCCATGGCTCACCAGCGATCTGTGTGTCTATGGACGTACATAGCCCAGTTCAGGAGGGAGTGCGCACAAATACCCCCATAGCTTGCTGAGGAGGCACCTGGAGGCAAAAAAGCACGGACAGTGCCAGCGTGGAACTGCCAAAGATGGGATAAGGGTCCGCCCCCTGCAATATCGTTGCACAGAGCAGGTAAATATAACCTCTTTTTTATTTTGGGTGGGGGGGATAACCATTTATTATCACCTTAAAGGGGTGTGATAGACGTGAAATAAAATGAATATTTTTATGTTATGAATAGAGCTACTCAAATGTTGATGAGTTATTATATATGGGTATATGATATTGGTTATTTGTTTTTATGTTCATTATCTATATAAGATATATATGCATATGTATGTATGGGTATGTGTTGCAATGCAGATATTGTCCTTTAAAATGAAGAAACAGATAATGTTTTAAAGTTATAAGTACATCTTAGAACTTGAGATGAAGATACAAAGGATTAATATAAAAGCAGCTGCGACCCCCCCCCCCCCCACTCACTCCTCATTCTCACTCCATCCTCCCTCCCTTGCCATTCCTCTTTGCTTCACATTCCAAGCCCTTCCTGGAGAGAAACAATTATGGACTTGCAAGAGAACTTCAACCCTTCCCCCTCTTCCTGTCTCCATTTCACTGAAGGAATTTGTGTCTCATGACCAAGAGAACTGTTTGCAGAGCTGACAATGGACTTTTTTATGCCTATATAAACTGACCTATGAGGGTTCTATGCCAAGTACAGATGTCACAGGGGGCGTGGAATGGGAGGGTGAATGGGATGTGAAATTTGTAAGCTAGTCAATGAAATGCATGTACTTGTGATGCCATGATAATAATAAAAGGGAGCCTCACGGGCTCCACCTCTCTCTTTGGTTCGATGCTGAAGAAGGTGAGGATGTGAAATCTTTTTGTCTGGTTTGCATGCTCACATTAATTTGATATCAGGCGACAGAAATGGGTTAGCCCTGAGATTGTCAGAAAATCAATCAATTAGTCTCTATCAATTGGCACCCAACGTGTACTTTGCTCTATTGGGGAGATACAGCACCCCGAAATGCCGGAGGGGTGCGTCTGTGCGGATTGAGGCTGATCACGCTTCCGTGCAGGCGCCCTTCATTCTCTCAGTCTTTGTGCTGTGCCTTACCCATTCAAAGATGGGAAAATTCTTGAGCAATGTTTTTGACCCATCGTCCCTTTCTGCCGGTTTGACGTTTATGTTTCTGTTTAATGTCTTTGTTTGGCGTTTGCCATCTATGTTTTCTGTTTGACATTTGAAGTTTTGTGTTCTGTCTGTTTGAATGTGACTGTTTCTGGGGTATGTCTGTCGACGGTGGGTCTTCAGGGGTTCTGTTTTTTTGGGGGGGGGTTCACTTGGCTAAGAGGAGATTAGTTTTTTGGGGGTTTTGGGGGCTGCCTTGACTTAGGGAGCTCAAGGTCCTTGGCTAGGAAGAGCTGAGGGGTTTCTTTTTAATTAAGGGGTTTTATATTGGGGGATTAACGGGGTGTATCAGTCGCTAAGAGAGTTGACTGGGGGATTGATTACATTGGGGGGTTGCTTTCGCTTGGCTAAGTGAGCTAAGATTTGGCCTGGCACGGGGCCAGGATTTGGGGGAACTAGGGGTACTAAGGGTATTTGGCTACATTATACATATGTGTATAGAGACAAAATACATTAATGTGTATTTTTCTTAGTTATATTTGGGGTTAGGGGTAATTGACGCTCTACAGACAGAGGGCTGAAACAGGCGTATTCTGTGTATCCTGTGTGTTTTGTGTATTATTTTACTTGTTTGTCCTTGTTATAAACTGCCAGGCGTTTTTACATGCATTTTTGTTCTGTGTTCTATGCTTCCTTGAGTGTGGCTATTTCAGTGGTTGCCTGTATGAGGAGGGACTGGCACAGTTCCCTTATCTGAAACAGTGTGGTAGCGAGGGTGAACCGTGAGTGTCACAGATGCCCTACCACTCTGAGTGTGTATAAAAAACCCTACCAGATTTACAGATGGTGCGCAATTTATTATACATACATATGTGTGATGTGGACATCAGCGTTTCTTTGCACAGAGCAATTTAAGAGGGCGAACCGAGTGTCGCAGTTGCCTTGTCGTATTCGTGTGATGACAAAGAGAACGCAATTTTTTTTGATGCCCACACGTATTTGTGTTGATAATATTTACCTCCATGCAGACATTGTCGCTGAAGTAGCTATATTATGGGCTGTGTGTTGCTTCATGTTCTACTAACTGTGTGTTTAATTGTGTGCTATATCCATCCTTGTGCCTGACCTTTTCTGTCTTTTCTAAAATCCTGTCCCTGCCAGCAATTCCAGACACCCCTTCCTCCCCCCCCTTTTTCTGTAGCTTGGCTTAATAACCCTTTCCTTGCTGGCAGCTACCAAACTCCCTGTTCTCCCCCCCCCCTTTTTCTCAGCAGTTTCAAATAACCCCCTCCACCCCCTTCCTTAGTTAACTCCTTCTGTGCTGGGAAAGTAATTATCTCTCCCTCTCACTCTTTCGCACCCACACTTAACTTTTTATCTGCTGGGAAGAAATTTTCTCTCATTCTCTCTCGCCTTCTTCTCGCCTGCTTCTGTTAACCCCTTCTCTCCCAAAAATCCCACCCCCTTCTTTTGTTGTTTATATGTTCATCTTCCCCTCTATGTATGTGTGTATATCTGTCATGGTTTGGCTGTTTAAAATCTCAGCAGATGCTGATGTATCTTTTCGATTCACAGTAATTTGAGGTTTTGGGACAGCCCAGGCTATTTTTATATCCAAATCTATGTGTATATCGGGGCTTATTTTTTTAATAGTCCTCGCCTGACTTCCTGATCACGAGGATGAAATCCTGCCCCTCCCTCTGCAGTTGTAAGTTAAAGGACCTGCCCCAGAGGTCCTCCCCTTGCAAACAGCCCCCCCTTTACACCCCCCCTCCTCCTGAAAAAAAAAGAAAAAAAAAGAAAAGCCAGTTTTTTTTCAAAGACAGGCTGCCGAATTGCAACATGTTACACGTTTATAGCAACTGATAGTAATATATAAGAAGGAGTTTTGGTGACTCACAATGATTTAGATATTATCGAATAGATTGTGTGATCTGTGGGGACCTGTCTATATTTCTCACTGGCTTTGATGGTGGTATGATTTATGCTCTGATACATAAAGTATTTTTTTGCCAGTTTGACTGTTGTAATGTGATGCCCAGGGCCTGTTACTATGGTTCTTGTCCCTTCCTTCCCCTCATGTTCTGCCTAAATGTTTCCTGAACGATGCCCCGGCTGGTGGAAGCATGGGCCTGCCCGGATGCTCTTCTCTGCTGGAGACCTTGCCCCGTCCTGCTCCAAACCCCATGTTCCCTGTGAATGCAGTTGGTGTCCCCTCCTACCCGCTGCCCATACTGGCTTCTGTGCTCTGTGGCCCACCGGCCCTTCTCTCCTTGTGTTTGTATAGGTGGGGGTAGGTATGCCATTCCATTGGACAAACACGGAAGGATGAGAATGATGCAGAGCCGCAGACCTACCTGGAGGTGGAATCCGCTCATGTA